>CM053614.1:45857206-45868043 GCA_028646535.1 Procyon lotor | reverse complement strand
AGAATCACATATAGATCTGAATCCTGTATCTGGTACTTACTATATGTGTGACTATGAACAAGTTGTCTTAGCTTCTTCAAGCCTCAATTTTCTCCTAAGTCAAAATAAAATAGTACCTTCCTCAGATTTTGTTTTAAACTTCAAAGAAAAGTAAAGCACTAAATATGGTGCCTGGATCATAGTAGGTCTTCGATAAACTTAACTAATATTACTATTCCTATTCCACAGAATGTATAGGGTTATGAATTTTTAAAATTTACATTAAGTTTACTTCTTTATTAACTTATTTAAATTCAATTAGTTAACATATAGTGTATTATTAGTTTCAGATGTAGAGTTCAATAATATATCAGTTGCATATAATACCCAGTGCTCATTATATCACGTGCCCTCCTTAATACCTATCACCCAGCTACCCCATTTCCCCACCCATCTCCCCTCCAGCAACCCTTAGTTTATTTCCTAGAGTTAAGATTCTCTAATGCTTTTTCTCTCTCTCTGATTTTGTTTTATTTTATTTTCCCCCATCCCTGTTTTGTTTCTTAAATTCCACATATGAGTGAAACCATATAATTGTCTTTTTCTGATTGACTTATTTCACTCAGCATAATACCATCCAGTTCCATCCACACTGCTGTAATTATGTATTACATAATATGGTTGTGTCTACACACACACACACACACACACACACACACACAAACACAAACACACACAAAACCTCTTCTCTATCCACTCATCTGTTGATGGACATCTGGGCTCTTTCCATTGTTTGGTTATTGTGGATACTGCTGCTATAAACACTGGGTTGCAGGTGCCCCTTCTGATCACAATGCTTGCATCCTTTGGGTAAATACCTACTAGTGAATTACTGGGCCATAGGGTAGCTCTATTTTTAACTTCTTGAGGAGTCTCCATACTGTTTTTCAGAGTGGCTGCACCAGCTTGCATTCCCACCAACAGTGTAAGAGGGTTCCCCTTTCTCCGCATCCTCGCCAACACTTGTCATTTCCTGAGTTGTTCATTTGGGCCGTTCTGACTGATATGAGGTGGTATCTCACTGTCGTTTTAATTTATATTTCCCTGATGCCCAGTGATATTGAGCATCTTTTCATGTGTCTGTTGGCCATTTGTATGTCTTCTTTGGAGAAATGTCCGTTCATGTTTTCTGCCCATTTCTTGACCGGATCATTTGTTTTGTGGATGTTGAGTTTGATAAGTTATTTATAGATCTTGGATACTAGCCCTTTATCTGATAAGACATTTGCAATTAACAAAAATGCTATGTCTTTATAAGATATACCTAACCCAACATATGAACTTGCTTTAAAGTAATTTTTTTAAAATAATGAATCTATTTTCTTCAAAGACAATCATAATATAAAGATTCATCAGTCTAGAAGGTATCTCTATATCTAGTTCTTTTTTTTGAAGATTATATTTTTAAGTTGGGATTCAATCCAAACAAAGTTTGAAGACATTGTTTTACATTGCCTTAATCCTAGAAAGTGACAGTATCAAGTATTTAAAGCAACGTACCAGCACTACCTCTTCTCCATCCACAAACAATCTTTGTGGTCTCAACAACTCCCTAAAATGCCAACTTCCATTTTATCCTGACATCAAGTGAACCAGCATGTTTTCTCTCCCCACCCACTAGGACAAATTCCCTACCCAGCTGCTTCCACTGCCTTTACTAGCAGTGCCTGTAACCACTCTTCTGTCCTGGCCTAGAGACACCACGTCCGCTTCCCTTCTGCTTGTCACGTTGCCAAGTCTCTCCTCAGGTCTGAGAGCTCTGCCAAACCATCTAGCTTTTGCTTCTGTGTGGTCTGAGGGAGTTGGCACAGAGTAAAGCAGTGAATTCTGTAACTTCCTGTTAGGTTTTCTTTTACAATTAGGAAAGAGGGTTAGGTAGCCAACAGACATTTTTTTTAAGATTTTATTTATTTGACAGAGAGTACAAGCAGTGGGTGCAGCACAGGAAGAAGCAGGGAGCCTGGTGCGGGCCTCGATCCCAGGACCCTGGATCATGATCATGACCCTGGGATCACGACCTGAGCTGAAGGCAGATGCTTAACTGAATGAGCCACCCAGGTGCCCCTAGACATTAAGAAAGTGTCCTTCTGAAAAAAACAAAGGGGTGCCTTAAAACTCCACAAAGTTAAAAGTTTAAACTATCACTATTCAGTCATTGATTTATTTGGCGACCCTGATATGTTTACCACTTAAGTACCCAGTTTTTATGAGCTTATTGTTACAGAATTTTTTAACTAATATGTTTATCTGTTAATATCACAGAGCAATTAACAAATTCATACACTGATTTTGTTTTCCTGGTCTCTCATGCAAAATCTCATTTGAATGTCATAACCATTGTGAGTTTGAAAGCATTAGATAACAGGACATGTTACCACTAAGACTATCGATACCAAGAACAAACAGCTTTGAGGCTGGGCTGAAATTACTGGGGAGAATGACGGCAAGAAGAAAATAAAATCCTGGCAGTAGAATACAGCTGGAGTAGGCAGTGACCAACAAAGGGCTTCAGGGACAACAAATAGGCAGAAGGCTGTTAATCAGCCTTGGGAATAGATACAGAGCAGGGACCAAACAACAGCCAGAGTCATGAAAGGGTTGCAGAAATTCACCTGGAGAGTTGACCATATTGGTCCATAAAGAGGTCTGCCTTCAAGTAGGAGGCAAACGAACTCATGCCTCCAGACACACACCATTTGGGATAAAACAAGAAGAAGCCATTCACCATGTTTACAGAGTGCCATTTTTTATGCATTTCTGGTATTTTTTCTCTTAGACCCATCCACACTCAATCCATCTCTAAGCTGAGCAAGAAGCAAATTAGGGGTCACTACTTTCTACAGCCTTTTGCTTACTATTAAATTTAAGTCACTGCTCACCATCCAAAACTTTCAGCTAGAGTTGGATCTATTAAGGGCTAGACTTCCCTAATACTTGGCTACTTCTCCCTGTCTTAGCATAGCTTTCTTGAGTTTATCTTGCCTGCCTGCCTTGGCCTGTTGTTCTCCAGACCCTCTAGGTCTAACTAGACCTCAGTTTCTTGGTCTACCTATTGAATCAATTCCTGTGGCCGTCTACATATTACAATTACTCTTGGCTTCTACTTTCCGGCCTCTCAGGAGACTACAGTGGGATGGCTAGAGAAGAGGACACCATTACCATGAACATTATCAAAGAATGTCTTACATGACTGAGCAACATGCAAATCCCTTTAAGACTGAACAGATATGAGCTCTAGGAGTTTAAGCAAGTGAAGTTCCCAAGGTGCTTCCACAGACTATATTGTTGATATCAGCATTTTCTCACTTTGATTCCTAAGGCTCAAATGTAGCCTATAAAAAGATATTAAATTGTCTTTTAAAACTCAGGCCTCAGCTACCCTGGCACACAGTGGATAATTTTAAAATGCCAAGGAGGAAATGAAAGATATCAGTTAAAGAATGTCCTAATAGTTTTTGGCTAATTTTCCATATTTTAGGATTCTTGTTCTAAGTCACACAAATTCTATCCTAAAAAAGCTGACCCAATGTCACAGCTCTCTTGCATGTAGGAAAGGTATGAATTTAGGAAGTATATACATTCAGATATAAAAATTTTAATTTAGTTTTAGAACTAATATTCTATCTACTCTAATACCCTCCTTACCAAAAAGGTCAGAATATATACATTTATCTTGTATTTAAGATTCTCTCATGGTTTAAATGCTTTCTCTTCTCCTTCCAAATATAGTATCTGGGTACAGAATGAAACTGACATGGGAGAGGGGCATCTAAGTCTCAGGTGATATATCATATCCTGCTTGGTTTTTGAGTTAACCTCTGTTGTGGCTGCTTCTGTGATGTGATGTAATTACGTGACCACTGAGTATCCTTTTGAGTTTAGGTTGTCCTGCTTGGTCTTTAGAGTGCATCCAATTATTATTCCTGATGTCCATGGACTACATCTTAACCTCCAGGCACAAGGATCTCACACCCTACCATCCATATGGTTACAGGAGTCTTCCTATCACCAGGTTATGTAGCACTTATGAATGGCCTCGGGGGAGGGCGGAGGGTAGTGGCAAGATTTTTTCTTTGATTTCACCACAACACCAAAATGAGACTTCACTCAGGAGCACACTACTTAATACCTCCCTCATCTATTGCAACATAAAAGCTCCCCATATCTCAAATGCATGAAACTATCCATTTGCCCAGGTCATGCCCCAAAAGGCAGAGCATCAGCCCCAGTGGTCTTTGGAATCCCCAAACCTACTTGGATATTGTTAATTCCTTCTTTGGGATTTGTCCTTAAGGGGAAAATCAGAACAATAGGGCCTGATTTTGGTTCTTTTTTTTTTTTTTTTTTTTGGCAATGGGAGGGGGTTGTCTCTCCCAAGATCCATCTCTCAATAATCAGACAGGCTTTTCTCTTCCCATTGTCCTTGCACTGCATCTTTTTTCTCCTATTCCTTAGTTCCATCATGTAAATTGCCTGATCCTCTTGAAGTTGAATGTCTGTCTCGGAGTTCTGAGAAAATCATCACTTTCACAAGCAAGCCAGGCATTTGCAATAATCAAAAGTGCTTGCTCTCAGACTATAGGGAAAAAATTCCATTATTAAATCCTGTCAATGCATTGCTGTTTGCAATTGGGTCATACTTTCCCCATGATGCAATGCACACTATTGATTCAGTGGTTTGGAGAGCTGAATAAATGGAACATGGGGATGGCTGGGATATAGAACACGTTGATTCAATGTCTCAAAATCAGTATCTATGTAATTTCTCCCATCTTCTTATTTACCTCTCTATGGCATGTATTTCCCACCATATAAGTACAGTCACTAGATATACTTGGCCCTTGGAGCAGTACAAAAAAATCAAACTCCAGCCTCCTCAGATATTCCCTCTCTATAAATGATGGAGGTCTAGATCACAGCTTCTGTCTCACCTCAGGCATGTGACCTTATCTATTGAAGAGCACAATTTAGTAATACCGTAATTGGGCAAAAACCACAGAAAATAATCAACATATAATACATACATATTTTTAAAAAGAGCACACATGTGGAAGGGTTATTTTGCTACGCAGAATAAACTAAAATTAAAATGAAGCCCATACTTGAATAATAAGCATATGAAATGATAGTCTTAACTCTTTATAGAAAAGGAAAGATGCACTAATCAAGAAAGAATTACTACATAAATTACTGGGCAAACCTGCAAGGAACAGAATTCCACCTTCTGATTGTCAAAAAGCAGTTTGATTTTAGAGTTGCCCCAATGGTTAGGCCTGAAGTATATTATCTGATAACACTGTCTAATCTAAAGGAAAACCCAGGGCTACCATATAGTGAAAGCCTGCTAAGTACCTTTGGATGAATCTATGGTATTTTGTTTAGTTCTTACAACAACGCTGCAGGGTGGGCAGAGCTTCATTTCTAAAGATGAAGAGATGGAGTCCCCCCCCAGTCACAAGTAGAGTTACAACTGGACTCACTTCTGATGGATGACAGATACCGTCAAGGTAGGAATGAAGCAGTTTCATTGAATTACTCAGACTCTTCCTGTGGGGGGTGAGGATAGAAACGCATGGCAGCACCTCCAAATACAGTGCCAATAAGAATTATACTTTCACCTCTAAACTTATTCTTTAAATTCAACTTTCAGTTATTGTTACAAGAGATTTAGTATTGTTTGACTTCCATTCAAGTCAACTGATACTTCAGTCAGTTCATTAGTGAATAGACAGGCCTATAATAAAAAAGAAGACTCTTGAGAGAAAGTGCCTCAGCAGGATTTGAATGGGCACATGAGAGGAGTACTCCTCTTTAGGAGAATAAAGTTATTCAATGTGACCCTATTCCTCAGTCCTGAGGCAATCTCTGAAAGAAACTACAGTTGAAAGCAAACAGGGAAACAGAAATAACTGTTAAAAAAAAAGAAAGAAAGGAAGGAAGGAAGGAAGGAAGGAAGGAAGGAAGGAAGGAAGGAAGGAAGGAAGGAAGGAAGGAAGAGGGAGAGAGAGAGAGAGAGAGAGGGAGAGAGAAAGAAAGAAAGAAAGAAAGAAAGAAAGAAAGAAAGAAAGAAAGAAAGAAAGAAAGAAAGAAAAGAAGAAAGAAAGAAAAGAAGAAAGAAAGAAAAGAAGAAAGAAAGAAAGAAAAGCAAAAGATGGGCACTCAGAGGTGGTCTTCTCTCCTTTCGGTCCTTCCTGCTCAGAGTTACAAGCAATTGTATTTCTCTGTCTCAAATTCATTTTAAATACACTGTAGTAGTTATAGTAGTTCTTAGAATAGATTCGATGTTTTTGCTTTTAAATGATTTAAAAAGTTAGCTCTAGAAAATGTTGCTCTGTGGCATGTTACTATTAAAGATCCAATAGGGAACAAGGATAATATCTGGATCTTTTTTATGTTTTGCTGTGTTTATTTTATTGAATCTTATAATGTCCCCTCAGAGGATGGTGAAGGTCAGGTTTTATTATTTTCATTTAGAGGCTGGAGGTAGAGTAAAGCTTAGTTAGGTGTAGCAATACAAAAATATATGACTTGGGCCTCTATCCAGGATAAAATACATTAAACCAGCATTTTTCAAAGAATGACCCATGGATTCCAAGAGATAATTTTTGTAAAAATAGTTTCTTACTAAAATGTATTTGAAATCTCCCATAGTGAATGTGCCTCCGGAGATAAACAGTACACACATTAAAGGTTCTGTGAAGTCTTACAATTAACAACACTAACAAAACTTTAACTCAGCATCATTTCCTATAGTACTGTGTGTTTATTTAGTAAATATTTGTTTATATTAACAAAACACATCTTGGGAAAAGCTCCATTAAACCATACCATCTCTCTTTTACCTTTTACTACAGTAGAAGACCAGAAATCCACTTGTCTCAGTAAAGGGTACGTCTAAATTATCACCAGGAAAAAAGAGAAAGAGAAGGTGAGAAAAGAAGAGAGGGTCAAGGGAGAGGCTCTTGAGGCCTGCCAATAACCACAAGAACCGTGAGTGAGTTTGAAAGCCACCAATACTATTGCAAGAAACCCTTGAGATGATTGTAGCCCCAGGAGACATTTGATTATAGCCTTGTGAGAGTCTCCAAACCAGAAGATACCCAGCTAAGCTGCACCCAGATCCTAGGTCCTCAGGAGTCAAGCTAATAAATGTTTGTAGTTTTAAGCTACCACATTCTAGGGTAATTTATTAAACATTCATAGATAACAAATAAAAACACCTAAAATAAAAGATTTAAAAATAAATGTTATGTATTTCTGAAAACAGTTGGATATAAAAATGGAAGACTATATTGGAAATAATTGACCTAATATTTATTGAATGAAGGAATCCAAAGTTGGATATTCATAAAAGTTCCTTCATGTTTATTTTGGATTAAAATAAAAGCACAACTGATCTTTATATTATACAAATCCTTTTGCTTTTATTCTATTGTTTATTTCAACTCGAGAAATAGGTTATTACTCTGAACTTCTACTTAAGCATTTTCTGAATTTTTATGTGAAGTGCAGGATTAAGAGACACAGACTATACACCTAACAGGATAGACAACTGCTTGTCCACGTTTCACAATACTTATGCTCTCCTCCCACAGTCATGGCTATTTCTATGGAATGATGAGAACATCTACCAGGAAGGCATTTATGGAATTAGTGTGCCTCGGACCTATGATGCAAGAGGGAAGATGGGGAATCCATTTAAGAAAACAGGGCATACTATCTTTTCCATAAGTGGTAATGATGAAGTGTACTGTTGATTACAAGATTTCTCACATGTTCCTCTAAATGAACTATTAAGTTCTTGAGCTACAAGGGCATTTCACCTAACTGCCTTTCCTGGAGCTCCTTTCTTATTGCAATAGAGAAAGAAGAATGAATTTGCTGAATACTTCCATCTATACTCTGGTGGTGTTGTTTTGTATTTTTTTTTTTTAAGAGAGTGCACTACTGGGAGGGCAGAGCAGATGGAGAGGGAGAAGCAGGCTCCCCACCGAGCAGGGAGCCTGAATTGGGGCTAAATCCCAGGATCCTGAGATCATGACCTGAACTGAAGGTAGACGTTTGACTGACTGAGCCACCCAGACACACCCCCTCTTCTTTTTTTTATTGAATCAGTTATCAATTAGGTTTTTGTAAGAAATTTAGAACATCAGTTTCTAAGGGTAAACTCCACTTGTAAGAGAAAACATGGAGTGGAGTTAGCCTTGCAGCTGAGGAACAGCTTTTTTTTTTTTTCTCAATTCTCAAAAAAAAATTCTTTTTTTTCCTCAAATTCTCAAAATCAGAATTTGTGAGTCCACAGCTTTCTCCTCAACCTTGTGCTGCTCAATATGCTGGTATTTCTCTTTCTCTGGATCAAACATCTCACCTTCCTAGTGTCTGGGTTTTCAGTGTTTCTTCTTCCTAAAGAAAGGACCAGTGGGATGTTCAGGGATTTTCACACTATTGATATCAATCTTGGTGGAGGTGGCAATGACAAATTTCTGGTATGTTCTACAGAGAGAAACTCAATTGAGTATCAGAGGTGCAGTCACGAACAGCAAGCCACTGCTCAGTTGCTTCAGGAAACCATCCACTTACCTCTGTAGTTCCCACTGAGGATGATGAGAATGCTGTTGAGAGTAGAATTAGATCAAAGTTTTCTAACAGGCTAACTGAAGGGATTTTTTAAAAAGATTTTATTTATTTATTTGACAGAGAGAAATCACAAGTAGGCAGAGAGGCAGGCAGAGAGAGAGGGAGAAGCAGGCTCCCCGCTGAGCAGAAAGCCCGATGCGGAACTCGATCCCAGGACCCTGAGATCATGACCTGAGCCGAAGGCAGAGGCTTTAACCCACTAAGCCACCAAGGCACCCCAACTGAAGGAATTTTTGCTGCAGCTCAACAGCCTCTGAAACATTTTCAGAAGAGTAACATCTAGGCATTCTGTGAAGTTTAACCACTTCTGAACCATCATGCTTATCACCACCAACTAGTAGGAGTGCCCAAATAAATGGGTGCTTTATATATCACAGGAAAGAGAATCAGTACAAAAAAATTTAAATAACATTCCAAACTGTATTCCAAAATTGTACAACATAAAGTTTAGAAGAATTTCCAGTTCAAGTTTAAAAAAAAACATATATATATATATGTTTATATGAACATATATATATATATATATATATGAAAGGAAAAAATAGCAACAACATAACTTCCACCACTAAGAGCAAAGAAATTCCTGCTGAAAATTCCTGTTATTATTCCCAATAATATAGTTTATTACATCATTTATACAATGTATTATGAATGACACAAAGTTAAGTCTGTGTAGTAACAGGGAAGATGGCATCTATTTTATTCTCATAATAACAATGTTAAATCAGATGGGTCAAGTTTGTTGATCAAGGTCAAACAATCAGCAAGTAACAAAACTAAGATTAGCATTCATGTCTCCTAATGCTTAACATTATACTAAGTTGAGAAGAATTAACTTAATAGTTGAGTGATTTGCGGGGTTGAAGGGATCATTTTAATGCCATTATTAATTAGTAATTTGGGGGATTGTACCATGGGGGAATAAAAAATAAGGTGAAATGAGATAAATCTTCTGAAGAGAGAATTAAAGTCAAAAGAAAGAAGAAAAGATTTCAACAGTTACCAGTATAGTACTAATCAAAACAGATCCACTTTTCCAATATCTCTTACATCCATTGGTCTGCAAAGTACTGGTAGGAAATGACAAAGAAACTTGAGTAAAAGACTTCATTCAGTACGGGCTGATTCACTGAATGAGGGAATACAAATCCCCCCTCAAAGAAGAAAGAGATTACTAATTAAAGAATTTCAATGAACGATGCTGAATTATTCCTCTAATCAGAGCAATGAATGAACTGCCTAATTTCTGAGTAAATAATTAGGTTGCTAAATATTCCAGGATTACAAATAGCCAAGTTAACTAATTTCCTTGAATAATTACTCATTCATTTATTTAATTTCCAGCTAACTGAATAATCATTATCTAGAGAGTTTACAAAAATAAATATTCTAAGTTTTGATATTGTAATATGGTTATGCAAGATGTTACCACTGGGAAAAATTGACTGAAGAGTACATGGGATCTCCCTTAACATTTTTTTGTAACTTGTAAGCCATAATAATTTCAAAATAAAAAGTTAAAAAGGGGACATAGATAAAAAGATAGATAGATTGATATTCCAGGGCTTCGCCTTCAAAGATTCTTATTCAGTAAATTTGGATTGGGATCCAATAATCCATATTTTTTAATCAGCACTTTATATGATTCCGAGGTGCTGCTATGTTTGGGAGCCACTGAATTCCATAATACAATACTTTTTTTTTTTTAATTAATTTTTATTAACATATAATGTATTATTTGCCCCAGGGTACATGTCTGTGAATCTTCAGGCTTACACATTTCACAGCACTTAACAGCACATACCCTCCCCAATGTCCACAACCCAGCCACCCTATCCCTACCTCCGCCCCCCCGGACACCCTTAGTTCATTTCTTGAGTCTAGGAGTCTCTTATGGTTTGTTTCCCTCCCCATCCCTTTCTGTTTCATTTCTCTCCCCCACCCCCCCAAACTCCTGCCTTGCCTCTCAAGTTCTTCATATCAAAGAGATCATGTGATACTTGTCTTTCTCTGACTTATTTCGCTTAGGATAATACCCTCCAGTTCCATCCACGTCATTGCAAATGGCCAGATTTCGTTTCTCTTGATGGCTGCATAGTATTCCATTGTATATACATACCACATCTTCTTTATCCATTCATCTATTGATGGGCATCTAGAG
>CM053614.1:45836029-45857106 GCA_028646535.1 Procyon lotor | reverse complement strand
CTGTCTTGTTAATTTTAGCCATTATACAATACTTTTATACAAGTCAGAGAAAGTTTTCAAATAATTTCTTTTTGATAAAAGATCATTCAATTGTTGTGACATTTCTGGGGGTGATGAGACTAAGGAAAATGTTAAGTATCTACCCATCTCCTATCTCACACTGACTTCCACCCAAGAATGACTGAATACATTCACAACCCTATCTCCCAATCTTCTACTCACTTCTATGTCCTATCTCTATCCTGGATGTCATCAGTTTTTATAAAAAACACATCAACACCTTAGCCTCACAGCTCTTGGATGTCCTCAATATCAGCAACCTAATTATTACAGTGGTCCACATAAAGTGCCTGGAATGCCTAAATAAATTGGCTGGAATTGAAATGAACAACCCAAATATTGCTTTTTCGAAGCCCATTGTGAAGCTCAACTTAGGCCTTTTGAGCCTAAGCACTTTAGCTTCTAGGCCTAAAGAAGTCTGTAGTAAACTTTCATGCAAAGTTTCCAAGTTCCCTAATAACAAAGATTTAAATGTCCAGCTTAATACTCCATTCCACACTGTGCTAGAACCAACGGAAAATGGCATCTAGGGCTAGAAGCTACCATATTAAAATGCAAATATCTATTTGGGGAAAATACTAAATAGGCCAGCTGTTTAGTATGGGAGAAAAGGTATTAGAAATGTGGGTCTATGGTTTATGGATCCTGGCTCTCTGAGGTTTGATGCAATAAGTCTAGAACAGGATCCAGGAATCTACATTTTGACACATTGTCTACTTATGATATTCAAAGAAATTTTAACTTAAATGTTTAAATGAAGATAAATTAGCTGCTAACTAGAATAGATGTCAGATGTAAGCATCATCTGACACTGACAAACAGATGAAGTATGAAAGTTGTCTTTTGAATATTAGATTTCTGAAGAGGTACCTAATTAGGGAGTCTAGAAGGGATAAAGTGAAGAACTGGAAAAGAGACAGCTCAAAACAGAAAGAGACAAAAAGGACCAAGAAAATCTTAGTCTATGTACCAATGTTCCTCAGGACTGACTTTGCTTCTGGGTGGGGGTTGGCACGGAGGTAGAGTTTTGGGAAACATTCATCTCTTCTGACTGCAAGACTGTCTCCACTTTCCTACACAGATGGACCAGGAAAGGAAGGAGGAAGTCAGAAAATTCTAATGGAAAGATATAAATAAGTCTGGCTAATAATAACTAAGATGTAAATAAAACTCAAACAAGATTTTCAATACTAAAGAAGAAAACTAGGAAGCTTCTCTTATGTCCTTGTTTTCTGTAGGAAGCTGAAAGAACTGAGTGTTCCCTCTGCCCCAGTGTCATTGTTAACAATAATTCCCAGAGGTAGTCTCATACACAAAAGGGATCATGTTCAGAAGTGGCAAATGATTCAGTGGCAAAAACTTCATTTTAAGCCTTACCCAAAAGCCTGTTCAAGCCCTGGGCTCTTTATGCTTGTAAAAAGTTGATCTGCCTATCACACAAAATGTTTGTTCTTACTTGTCTGCTGTATTAGCTAAGTTCCGATCAGAAGACAGAAACCATACAGTAATTTAAACAGGACAATTTAGTATAAAGAGATATCGACAGAGGATTGGACTAATAGGGAACCGACTAAAGTTGGGGGACGGGGTTCTAAGTGATACACAAAAGTTACTGAGGGAGAGTATTCAAAGAAGGAAAGGACTTGGAAGAAGAGGATCTTCCCCACCACTGGGACTCAGCTCTCATTGGAAAAGATATAGTCAAAGCACCCCTGGATGTTGAAAAGATTCACTGGGTTGTTCCAGACCAGAGAGAGTCCAGTTGACAGTTAGGCTAACTGAAAATTACCTAGTAAGATACTGGTAAAAATTCACTGGGAAGCTATCTGTTTAGGTTGTTACTGACTTGCTGGAAGGCCAGCTTGGGCACCATCTGAACTCAGGAAAACCACCTGGAAGCAGGAGGGGTGTGAGAGGAAAGTGCTGTTGATTTACTGGAAATGAGCTGGTTAATCCATTGAACTTGTTAGCGCCCTCAGGAGTGCCACTGAATTTGCTGCTGGAAACCATTCAAGGTAGAGTTTGTGCTGAGGTAAACTGGGGACATTCCACTTGCTGCTTTATGTCAGGACACTGCTGAAAAAAAGCCATTCCACTCTGCAAAAGCTCAACTAAATGAGCACACTTCACATAACCAAGAAGAAGAAACCTCTCTCCTCCAGTGTCCCTCCAACACCCTCTACTGACAATGCTTCACGAGGTCCAGCTTTGTTATCACACAACAGGAAAAAAACGGTGAATTTGGAACTGAGAAAGCAATAAATTGGTAATTGGGCACATCTGCCTACGAACTATATTTTTTTCTTTTCTGAAAGGCATTATTCAAATATATATTCAATATATGGAAACAATATCATTTTCTTGAGAACTAGTAAAGAAAATGTTATGTGAATAAGCAAAAGTAACTTTTGTACTTTCTCTTATTTGTCAAAGTTTCTCAGCTTTTAGTTTGGACAGATATCAGTATCATCGGAAAATAAATAGTTCCTGTTACCAACTGACATTGTTGCACAAGTCTAATTACTTGAAAATAAATGGGAATAATCCTGAAAAAAATCTTTAGATAACTCTTTTTAATTTTGAGAATGAGAAGCTTGGAAGCTCATCCTACCCATAGATGGCATCTGTGTGTAGTTATTTGGTAAATGACAGGTCCATTTGTCCTGAACTCATTCTTTCCCCACCTTTTATGATACCTTTCCATTTTTAGAGTCATTTCTTGGGTTAATTAAGCTACTTATAAAAAGCACTTTTAAAGAAGTACAGATGTAATTCTAAAAAGAACACATTAAGTAATTAACATTCATTAATGCACTAGAGAAGGCAAAAAACAAGGGAATGGTATATACTGATCACAACAAAAGAAAAGAATTTTTTTTTAAATGTAGAGCAGAAGTCAATAAACTTTTTCTGTAACGGACAAAATAGTAAATATTTTGGGCTTCATGGGCCATAAACCTCTATCACAACTACTCAACCCTGCCCTTGTAGCATAAAAGCATCCATCAGTAATATGTTTCAATGGAAGCAGTTTGTCAACTCTTGATCCAGAGGAACAGGAGAAGTGAGTGAAGAGGACACAGTAAAGGAGAAATGTACAAGCATCATAATAACCCTTGACATTTGAGGCTATGAAGCCTGCAGAAATAATAAGTCTCGGCTCACCACTTAGTTTTGGGATTTTGTTCAAGGAAGACGACATGGAATATGGAGTTAGACTAAACTGAGAGCTGTTGCCTCTTAACAAAACCTGTTTTCTCATTTGTATAATAAAAGTGATATGAAATAGAGATAATACTTCATCACCTAGTATTTGTGAGAAACAAATATAAAGCTACTGTGTCAGTTTTCAGTAGCTGGCAACACTTCATGGCTCTCAATTTCCTTATCCTTTATTGAGGGGCTTGGATTAGTTGAGTTATAAGATCCTTTTCAATGCTTAAGTCAATATAACATCAGATTTTTTGAATTGTTAGCATGAGATGTGTATCGTGATTTGACCTTACAAGGAGGGTCTTTTGCTTTTTCCAAGACAAAAGAATCACATGAGAAAGTGCCAAGTCCTTCTATTGAACTGTCTAAACAGTGGTTTTCCACAGGGAGAGGGGGTGACAAAGTTTATTGCTCCCTAGAGTATGATTTTTTTATATCTTCAAGGTTGGGAAACCTACTGGCATTTAGTGGGCAGAAACCAGGGATGCTAGACTTCCTGGAATGCATGGGACAATCACACATGATGAATATTCATTTTGTGTTCTATATGGATTTATATTTTCCCACTAGACATTGATGTGAATTTAAAACTTGTTTATAATTTTCTAAGCCAAGAATCTAATCCATTTTACATATGAATACAAGGCATTTTTGAACTGTTTTAATATACCCTGAGTTTTCTAGAAGTGTAAATATCATGTAAAATGATGGAATATTGTACTTTGTTTCCATCAGTACTTTATCAAGAATAAAACAAACGAGTTTCAAGAAAAGCACATCATCAATGCCAATGCTTCTTATGATGTTTTAGTCATAAGTAAAATGCACTGGGATTAGTTAACACAATCTATGTTAACTATTTCTATTTTATTTTATTAGCATCTGGAGCATTGAATTAACCATAGTGAATATAATTCTTAGCTTTTGAAAACGTTTGTCAAAGGATATACCCTTGTTTTTTATTATGTAATTTTCATTACTTTTTCACAATATTTCTCTGGTATGTCAAGCAACTTGCTTTCCATATTTGTTGTAAACATTTTCTAGAGATATAGAACAAAGTCAACTCTGATTTCATTTAATCAAACTTTAAGTCTTCTCTTCCCACGTTTTCAAGTAAGAGGATAGACTACAACACTATGTAAAACCACACCCAGTGCTACTGAGCACTTTTGATGACTAGGGTCTTCTTGAGAGTTTTGGTTCAGAGTAAGATAAAGAGTGTTAATCCCTAATAGAGGATTGGAGGGATTAGAATGGAGATAAACACAAGATCTTTCCTTCATTTATGGTTCCTCTCTCCCAAGTCAGATATTTTGGGTGTCCATCTGAATCTTATTGAGGAAAGAGGTAGAAACAAAAGCAGAAGGTGTTACTGTAGGACCTAGAGACACTGTGAGCCTGCTTTGTTCAAGTTATGACACAGAGTGGGGAAAAGGGCCTTTAGGACCTCCAAGTGAAAGTTAATTCACTTGTGGTAAAGTTAAGGGTGTAACTCCAGGTAATGAAGGATCACTCTATGTGCTTTTAAGCTAGAAAGAACACATCAAGCGACAACCATTTCCTTGACACACTGGGCTCAACCAGTGGTGTCTTTGGAGAAGTACCATCTTTAAAGAGTGTTTTGTGAGGGGACAGAACTCAACAACAGTAGGAAAAAAATGTGATGACAGTTTATGAATTTACGTGTGCCATCCCTAGGAACTATAAGAAATGATTAGATGAAGTTTAGGGGATGGCTGGGCTTCTGCATTATTCATGGGGGAAAAAAGGCCAGTGCTTTATTATAATTAAGATGACCCTCTCTCCAGCCAAAGCTGAAAAAATTTCCATGGCTTCAAATACCATTCTAAATTCATATCCAAGTCATATGTCAAGTCATCATCCAAGACCAATCTTTTAATCTCAGACCATGTATCCAACTCCCTGCTTGACGTCACTCGCTATCACAAGTATTTCACAGATTCCTCAAATTCAGTATGACCAAAATGGGATTTATTGTATTTCCCCCAAATCTGATTCTTTTCCATATCTCAATGAGTACTACAGTGACCCCACCCAGTGATTTTCAATTTGAATACTAGATATTAGAGTCATTTGGGAGTTTTAAAAAACTGAGGTCTGAGCCCCATCCAAACAAACTTAAAATCTCTAGAAGTGGGGTTCAGGTATGGGTTCTTTTTCAAAGCTCTCAGGTGATAATATGTTAAATTGGAGAACCACTACTCATTAGTTTATGCCAGAAACCTAGAAATCACCCCAACATCTCCAATTCCTCACCCATTGCTCTCAGTCAATACATTACTAAAAACCATGCTCCCACTTCCAGTATAGATTATGAATCTCTCCACATTTTCCCCCTACAATTGCTACCCCCCTAACCCAAGTCACCATCATCTCTTCCATGGATTAATGCAAGAGTCTCCTCATGGCCTTTATCTCCTCGTGTCTACCCCAAAGCAATTCTACTAACAAATGGATCTTGTTTTTGTGTATATTGTTCCTGTTCCTTTGGACTCTTTCCCTTTACTTTTTATTTGGCTTATCCCTACCTACACTTCAAGTTCCAGTTAAAAAAAAAAACAACACTCTTTTTTTCCAGAAAATTTCCTCAAATTCTTTTTTTAAAATTTATTTAGTCATCAGAGAGAAACATATATAGAGAGAGAGCACAAGCAGGGGGAGCAGCAAGCAGAGGGAGAAGAAGGCTCCTAGCCGAACGAGGAGCCCAACATGACTTGATCCCAGGACCCTGAGATCACGAGTCAAGCTAAAGGCAGACACTTAGCCAACCGAGCCACCCAGGCATCCCCAGAAAACTTCTTCAAATTCTCAAAGTAAATTAATCGGCTCCATTTACTACCATAACACCTAAATGTTTTATTTATTGCCTTACCCTGATGAGTCAAATAATAATTTAAGTAATTATTTGTTTAATTTTGACTCTTTCACTAATTATACACTAAAGGTAGAGTAACTGATGAGGACAATAACGATAAATGTGGAAAAGGAAAAAATTCAAAACATCTGGATTTATGGCTTTTTTCAAATTAATCATAATTAGGGCTAACCTAGGTTAAGTTACCCTGAGTATACATATTATCTCATTTAAGCCTCACAATAATTCGCTGAGGGGGAATGAATGATATTCATTCATTCATTTACTTATTCATTCACTAAATAATTTGCACAGTGCTACATGTGCAAAAAATTTAGGGTCACATTTCTCAAAATGTGGTAAGAGAATATGAAACACAGGTTGACTAGACCATTTACTTAAAATGCATATTTGGTTGTTCCACCTTGAAACTAATGCATAAGTTTCATTGAGATAAAGCCTGGATACCTTCATGGTTAATAAGTCCCACAGGTGATTCATAATTCAGCTGAAATTTCAGAAACTGTGTTCTGGGACAAAAATTCTAAGAATTTATACACACACACACACACACACACACACACACATATATGCCACCCTTCTTAGAATATATATATGAATACATATATTCAATATATATATATTCTATATATATATATATATGCCATCTATATATAAATATCTGAACCCTTTACTTCACCTACTAAGTTATTATTTCCATTGGGTATAGCCCAGGCAAGTATAACTTTGAGAAAGTCTCTAAGTGTTTGTGAAACTAGCCATCTCTGAATATTAATCTTCCTTTTAGATGCTAAGACTCTGGTCCAGAGTGCTGTAGGGTATGAAATTTTGTATGAAAACAATCTCAGTGAAACAAGATGAGGCTACAGTATAGGTAAGTATATAATTTTGAAAATTGATTCATTAATACTGCTCTGTTTTACTACTTCCTAGTTTACCACAGAGTGTCAGCTTTTGAGCAAGTCGTGAATTAGTGAATAATGCAGCGTCATCATCATCCTCATGGCATGCATGAAAAGACGTGATTCTGCCCAAGACAAATAAAGACATTAAGAAGATTAAGTCATGTGCCCAAGGAAACAGGGGACTCTTGGTAGGAAAGAAGGTGACTAAAAGCCCAGTAAGACACTAGATGGCTTCCTGGAACTGGATCTGTTTCCAATAGAAATGTGCTTAATTATAGGTATTTTTTAAGAAAATGTATTCTCTCACAGTCTAGAGGAGAAAGACGAAAGTAGAGAAAAGGGGAAGTGAATTTATTTATTCATTCAGGAAATAATTACAGAGTGATATGTGCACAAAAATTTTAGGGCCATATTTCTCAAAGTGTGGTAAGAGAATCTGACATGCAATTTTACCAGGATCAGAT
This sequence comes from Procyon lotor, assembly GCA_028646535.1. NCBI lineage: Eukaryota > Metazoa > Chordata > Mammalia > Carnivora > Procyonidae > Procyon > Procyon lotor. The sequence goes on along the minus strand of CM053614.1, from coordinate 45,849,565 downwards.
AGAATTTTATAGTAATGGCATTGAACCAAAAATATACTCTCAAAGTGAAGATAAAAATATATGCAAACAGAAAAAAATAACCTCTAAAACTTATCTGGGATCTCTTGCTCTTTTTGAATTAATAATAACCACATCTAACATTTAACACTTCGTATATATATTGAGAACTTCAGTATACATGATCTCATTTAAGTTTCACAACAATTCTACAAAGTGAAAATATTATATTCTTCATGCATTCATGAATTCAACAAATGTATAATGCATAGACCACAGCCACTCTGTCTAGCTCTAAGAAATGGACATGAATATTTAAGAAAAGAGGTAAGTCCCTCACTTTTGTGAAGACAAACAAACAAAAATATTTAGTAAATATGCAGACTGAAGGCTTTGGGCAGCTGAAACCAAACAGGTCAGAAAATGCTCTCAGTTCACAAGCAATGAGATATACAGCCAGCATCTAAACAATTAATACAGGTTAACCGCTGAGCTGCTGCTCTTCATTACTGTTTTATGTTCAAGGACCAAAACCACTATCGGTCAAACTATGTGAAACTGCTATTTTTATAGGTTAAAAATGTCAAATCTTGGCAATTTCATATGCATCGATCTATACATATCTTTTCCAAAATGCATAGCTTTTTTTTTTTTCATTTCCAGACCTGTTAATGGTTGTTGATGACCCAAATTGCAAAGTTGAGAATTAAATCCCATTTCAGAACATTCACATTACTAGAAAGTCTGGTTAGGCCAAAGGGCACTATAGTTTGACATGACCTGTTGGTCTTTTGAATACATGAAATGTGATCTGCTATAGCCAATTAAGAGAAAGGGGATGGCTTTGAGCAGTTTCAAAGCAGTAAATGATTGTGTAGAGAAGATATGTTCATTTAATACTGGATATTCTGCTTCATTCCCAACACAATATAGATCAAATCATGCCAACTGGGCTAAGACAAAAATGACTTCTTAACACGTTTCTTGTCCAAGCCTGTGGGGCTTAAAAATAAATAAATAAGCAAGCAAGCAAACAAATAAATTATATATATATATATATATATAATGGTCTACAACACCAAGTCAAGACATTTTGGACATATAACATAGTTGAGTATCAAGGACAATGTGGTAATACTGTCCTCTGAATTGGAAATGAAACTATTGTGTTTTGTGAGTCAAAGTAACCTACTAGAATTCTAAAACATTCTGAGAGCTATTGTGTTCTAACAACCTAAAAGGGATCCCTAAAGAGCAAACATTATGCCCCTCCAGCTCAAGGTTTCTAAATACTAACCTATTGGGTCAGATAATTCTTTGTTGTATGTGTGTAGGGTTGAGGAAATATCCTGTGTATTGTAGGATGTTTGTATCATCCTTGGCCCCAGCTGTTAACACCCTCTCAGTAATGATAACTAAAAATGTCTTTAGACATTGCCATATATCCCACAGCGGCAAAACTGTTCCCAGTTGAGACAACTACTCTTCACAGACATAGGAATATGATAAGTATAGGGGAGTACTGTGATATTGAGACATGAATTTGTATGTAAATATGAAAAAGGAAAAGACAGTGTTTCTGTGGATCATTATCAACCATGTGGTTAAGAATAGGTGGAATCACACTGACCAACTGTGTATTTTGATTCTACCATATAGTAGTTGTAAAATCTTTAAAAAGAAAGACACAGTAGGATTTTGAAAAGTTATGAGCATTTAGCAAGATAAAGCATTTAAAGTACTTAGCATATTGCTTAGCACTGAGTGAGTATTCAGCAACTGTCAAATTTTTATTATTTTAGGAGATCTTGCTAAAACAATTTTCTCTCTCTCAGTGCCTCTGCTTCTCTCTGTATTACATTTACATTCACAAACATATAAGTATGAACGTATGTAGCTGTATGTATACAGATACACAAGAATACATGGATATACACATATGTGCATCGTGTAACAGGTAAAACATACCAACAGCATGTATAAGCATGAGGTCCTGAGTCTGTGTGTACCGGAGGCAGGTACCCAGAAAAAGAATGAGCCACACCATAATACAAAGCAGATGGTAGTCTGTTCGATAATTTGGGGGCAGATTAAAAAAAGAGGAGTTAAGTGAACTTTATCTGGCATGACTGAAGAATAAGGTAATCAAATGTTATAATTAATAGAGTGTTAGCACATAAAACCAAACATGGATTACCAATTTTAAAACATTTCAAATACAACAAAATGCATTTAGCACTAAAACTTACTAACCTGATTATTCATTTTTATTTTAACAATTATTAATAAGTAACATTCTTTTCTTAGTTTTCTGCTAAGCATTGATTTATCTTTTGATATTTTGGAACTTAAAATTTTTGGAACTATTCTGATATTTTAGGAACTTAAAATTTTTCAAGATAATGGTTTTAAATACATTTTCTCTTCAGAGGTGTAAAAGATGTAAGAGTTTATGCTAACTCCATGATCTGAAGGTTTTTTGGAAAGTACACTGAAATAAGTAACACTTACTTATTTCCATTGTATTTGCCTCTTTCATATAAATTTAGAATACAAGAGTGTCGTGTAAGATGGGTACCTTTCTTCTCCACAAATTAGACTCTTATGTCAAAAGCTAAGAAGCTGCTATATAAATTTAAATTGTTTTTCTTTTCTGTCACTATGGGAGCTTAAAAAAATTCTAATTTTTCTCTACTATATCCTCAATAAAAATTAATTCTGCCACAGCACCTGGTAAAGAAGATATTTACTTGTCAATAAAGTAACTATCATATTTATGAGTAGCTGAGATGATGGAAAATTCTTCCTTATATTGAACCAAAGTCTGGCTCAAGTTTATATACAGTATATTGACTACCTGATCACTGAAAGCAACAGAAAATAAGTTCAATTTTTCCATATAACATGACATCAACAATTTCCATAATATCAATTCATACCCTCTAATATATATATATATGCACACACACACAAAATACATATTTCCCCATACATATTCATACACACACACACACACACAAACACATATATACAAAGAGAAAGGAGAGTAATAAATAGGGAAAAATATAAACAAACAATTCGCAAATCTTGTTCTATTTTTAAAAATTTTTGTAAGCTTGAAACTTTATATCCATAATAAAAGCTTTTGCAGAAATATCAAGTCATATGGGAAAAAACAAAATATTGCCTCCTGACCAATCAAGTATTGTTACACCAAGGATTTACTATCCTCTACTCATTATCTGGTAGTTAAATGCATAAAACATGAAGTCATAATTCTAGGAACTTTAAACTTACAAATATGCAACAATGAGTTATTCAAGTGATGCTTTTATCAATGGCATTTTCTTCCAACATTTTAGTTTAAAGGGAAAAAGTCATTAAAAATGACACTCTCTCATAAATAAAAAAAAGAGAACCTGAATTATTAAAGAAAATTAAAAATAAAAATGATACTGTAAAAATGAAATCTACTTGGGGTGCCTGGGTGGCTCAGTCAGTTAAGAGACTGCCTTTGGCTCAGGTCATGATTCCAAGATCCTGGAACTGAGTCCTGCATCTGGCTTCCTGCTCGGTGGGGAGTCTGCCTCTCCCTTTCCATCTGCCTCTCCCCCAGCTCATGCTCTCTCTCTCTCAAATAAATAAACAAAATCTTAAAAAATATATAAAAATATATCTACTTAAGCATAGAACATTTTTAGTTAGAATAATTATGTTTCCATGAATACTTAGGAATGTGTCTATTTATCTATCCAATAAATACAAAACAGTATTTATCAGTTTCATGGACTCTACACCAAAACTGTGAGAAAGTATTTCATTTTGAAACTTGAAACAAGAAGAAATTCAGCTAATTTGGAGTCAAAAATACATCTGCTGTATGTCCCTTAAACTTCTGACAAATTATGAAATGCATTTCCACTTTTGGGGGGGGGGCTAGGTCATATAGTATAGAGAGGTTTCGTTATTTTTCTGTGGTGAGTTATTCATCCTTGTTTCCATTTCTGGTTTTAGATGAAACCTCACAATCCTTCTGAGAATTTTTGCTTTCATATTGTTTTTAAAACCAGACTTTTACAACAAAGCCACAAAACAACTCAGCAATAATACATATGCCGCTTTGAATTCATATTTAGGAGATTTGGCAAAGAAACCATAAAATTCAAGTCAGAAGAGGCCTAGCAGACAAAAATCTAAAACTACATCTAAACTCAGGTTTTACTTATCCATCTCCCTACTCACTGATTTCTCAACTTTGTTTCTTCCTCTCTTCTTCCTTCCTTCTTCCCATTCTCCCTCCCCCCTTTTCTCCTTTGCCTTCTCCCTCACCCGCACCCCATCTCTCTCTTTCTTTTGTAGTTGAGACTCTGAAGAAGTGGAAACAGGATGTAGGCTAGAGGTGGGAAGTTGATTTCTCAGAACCATATGATGGAGGCAGAAAATAAATACTGCAGTCAATTCTACAATCAGGAATTTTGTCATCTGAAGTCATAAGCAGACCTTGGCAACCTGGAGCAGTTAGTCACCACCACAATTTCAAGAAAAATTCACGTATATCCACAAACACCCCACTGGTTTAGAATTAGGAGAGTAACACTCCAGGTATTCCCCAGGTGGGAAGGGGCACTCCCTTGGAAGTGAGTAAATTCCCACTGGATGTCCCCATTTCTGTTGGGGATCTTGGTTCACATTCCCTGCATGGAGAGCCCCATGGATTTCTTAAAATGCTTTCTTCAAGAATGGGAACAGAATTGAGAAGTCTACCATGGTGAAGAAATCTTACTCCTCACTGCCTAACAAAATATGAGATAAATTAAAGATTGAGGAATCCCTAGGATACTTCCTTTTATGACTCCTATCCCCTAATTCATTTAAATGACACAAGATTTAATTCTTGTTCTATTGAAGAGAACCAGGAAATATCACCATGAGACTTTCACTGGATATCCCATAATTAAAGCTAGAGAGTTATACATTCCTGTCTGCTCTTCTTTAGATATATCTTTATAAAGTGGATCATTGATTGAACACATTTATAATAAGGAAGCATTTACATAGTAACACACACATACGCACACATAACACATAAAGTTTAACTATTTTGTTTGTAATACTGTTTTATTTTTAATTAAAAAATAGCCTCTTACAGAATATACTGAAGAAAAGGTAATCTTTTTAACAACTGGTGATGGAACAACATCCCCATGGAAAAAAAAATGAACCTAGACACTTAGGTTCTTTACCTTAGACTCTTCACAAAAATTAACTCAGAATGGATTGCAGACTTAGATGCAAACCACTCAACTATAAAACTATAAAACTCCTTGGAGATAACATAAGAAAAAATCTAGATGACCTTAAGTTTGATGATGACTTTTTAGATATGACACCAAAAGCATGGTCCACCAAAGAAAAAAGTGAGAAACAGAACTTCATTAAAATTAAAATTTTCTGCTCTGCAAAAGATATTGTTAAGGAGAATAAAGACACAAGCCACAGACTAGGAAAAAAATATTTGCCAAAAATCCACATGCGTTATCTACTGCTCCATAATAAACTATCCCAAAAGTTAGTTAAACAACAATTCTTTTAATTCTATGGGTTGATTTTCTGCTCCACTTAGTGTTGACTGGAATCACTCATGTGGCCACATTCAGCTGGGAATTCACCTAGGGATAGAACATCCCAGATGGCTTCATTCACACTGTTAGCAGTTGGTGCTGGTTGTCAGCTAAGATCCTTCCTTTTTCTTTCATGTGACCTTTTATCCTCAAGGGTACCCTCACATACACTTTCTGATAGATTAGCCTTGATCTTCTTTACATGGCCCTTGGCTTCCCAATGAATGAAACAGAATCTGCAAGACACCTTAAGTACTAGGCTTAGAAGTTGTCTTCTATTGGTCAAAACAAATCAGGAAGGCCAAATTCAAGTATAAGTAACAGTATATTTCATCTCTTGGTGGATAAGGGGGCAAAGTCACCTTGCAAAAGAGTACATGGCATGTCAGGTGTTTCGGTGGCCATTGTGAGAAACAATATTCCACAAACATAATATTTTTCCATAGAAGTTATTATAGTTATATTATGTCTGAGATTTAAAATATTTGCAAATTAGGCAGTGTCTGAATGCCTCAGTCATCTGCCTTCGTCAGCTCAGGTCATCATCTCATAGTCCTGGGGTTGAGCCCTGGGCTGGGCTCCCTGCTCAGTATCCCTACTGCTTCTGCCTCATGCCTCCTTCTGCTTCTGCTTCCTCTCTCTCTCTCTGCCCCTGCCCCCACTCTTGCTCTCTCTCTCTCTCTCTTTCTCTCAAATAAGTAAAATCTATAAAATAAAATATTTGCAAATTATAACGTGTCCTGTAGAAGTTTCTTTACCAGATGTTTAAGTCCTAAACTTTTTATCAAAGTCCAAGTTATTTAATTGCTTAAACGGCAAAAATATAATAACATACATACTCCATTTTGCCCTGTTGAACTAGTTAGTTCATTTCCTAAAAATAATGAGAATTATATGTAACCCATTATAGATCAATCTTTGCCTTGACTACCAAAAAGCATTTTGTGATTTCATCAGTAAAGACATTTTGTAAAGACAGTAAAGATAGTAAAGACATTTAGTAAAGACGGTAAAGACATTTAAAAATATAATCATTCCTTTACTTTATCACTTGTTTCTTTTATTCTACATAAATGTGATTTTGGGTATTTTTTACCCTACTTCTTTTTCACTTAGACAGAAGCCACTTAAACTTTTCAGGAAGTAAGAAATGGATTTTAAATAATCAGTATTATGTTAATATCTAAGAAGAGAACACAAGAATGATGGACAATGAGAATATTGTCTTACAGATTAGAAAGCCAGAACTATAAAAAGTAACACATTGTACCCAAGGCTTCTCATCATTTCTAACACAAATATCAGGAAGCAGAGGAGGCACTCACCCTCTCAAAATCCAAACTAGTTTCACTCTTACCATACAGTATAAATCTTCAACAGGACTAAGATTGGTAAATTAAGGCTAAGGCACAGATAATGATCTTCCTCAGATTAGCAAAGAGCAAATTTTCCTGTCCTATACTTATTAATATACATGTGCTCAATCTTACCCTTATAAATAAACATACTCTTTTAAAAATAGCCAACAACTTTTTACCAAAAGATGTTTAAACACATAGGAATCTTAGGGAAAATCCAGAGGCTGAATCCAATGTATTCCAAGAAAGGGACAGGAAATCAAAACACTAAAAAACTCACCATTTGTGTGCCTGAAGTGCTATTGGTTTTGTGCATGGTTTGTTTATTGGTGATATAGACATGTTTCCTAAATGTTACTGCTAAAATTTTCTACCTCATCTAATTACATTTGTTTTGAAAGAGAAAAAGTTTGCTTTTCCAGATTCTAGAAAACCCCCACTGTTTTCTAAGACATAATTTTCAAAAATATATAATTAAAGTATGAATGATTCTCACAGTTCCATAATTGATCCAATTCTTCTTTACTGGAAGATGATGAAAGAGTACTAAAACAATAAAAGAATACTAAAAATCATAATATCACTTGTGGATTGTTTAATAGCTAGGCTTGATTTTACTATTTCTCCAGTTAAATATTGCTTCCTCTTTTAATAAAATAGTGTCAACCTCTCTAATACCAAACTTACAAAATATTTGACTTCTATATTTATCAAAGAGAAGCTTATACTACATTGCTCCCTTTTGTTATGTCATTTTTATTGTCTTTGTCACCTTGAGCTCTTAACAAGTGATGCTTTGACAGGCCCAGGATAATCTAAACCATTGCTCCTGACAAGCCTCCTTTATTTGCAAGAAGCAAACCCTACTCAATTTAACAAAATAAAAGATAGGTTTATTAAAGAATAAGAACCTGTAAATATAGGTTTATTAGTACAATTAAAGAATACAAGAGATAAGTTTATTAAAGAATACAAAGAGGTTTATTAAAGAATACAAACTATTAAAGAATACAAACCATACCTACTAAAACCGAAAATGAAGTATAGTTGAGCTTCTTATGACCTGGGACTGCAAAATTGGAAACTAATTACTTAGACTTTCAAGAACTGCCTGGACTGTTTCCCTTCATTTTACTTTATGAATATTTTCAATCTTTAACATTTTTTATCACCTTTCTCTGCTTACCCATTTTTATCCAGCCCAACCTGGATACCTGCTCGCTCTGTATTACCACTCATAAGTTCTAGAGCTGAATTCTGAATGACTCAGGTTTCTCAGTACCTTGATACCAAAATTCTAAGGAAGAAATATATTGTTCTTTTTAAGGTTTACCCAGAGTCTGTCCCTGCAGATTATCATGAGCATACGGTCAACCTATAGGCTTATTTAGTTGAAACTGTAGTAAGATAGTCATGTGACCAACTGGAACTGTGGATAGACAGACAATGATTAACATGTCAATTGCAGTTGACTAAATATGTACCTTGACATAGTAACATATAAGAACCTGTTTCCTTGTATGTAAAAGCCAATAAAGTTTACTTAATATTTGCCTTGTCTAATCTTAAGTTCTATCTATAAATACTTCTATAGGGGCGCCTGGGTGGCTCAGTGGGTGAAAGCCTCTGCCTTCGGCTCAGGTCATGATCTCGGGGTCCTGGGATCGAGCCCCGCATCGGGCTCTCTGCTCAGCAGGGACCCTGCCTCGCCCTCTCTCTCTGTCTGCCTCTCTGCCTACTTGCGATCTCTCTCTGTCTCTCTCTCTCTCTGTCAAATAAATAAATAAATAAAATATTAAATACATCTATATCCATAAAAGCAAATGAATTAATAAGAAAGAAAGCCCATGGGCAGGATGCCCAGGTAAGACATTTGGTTAAGGATGGGGCTCTTGGTATTGGCTCAGGTCGTGATCTCAGGGTCATGATATCAGCCTCATGTGGGGGCTGTATGCTCAGCATGGAATCTGCTTGGAATTCTCTCTCCCTCTCCCTCCGCCCCTCCCACTGGTGTTCTCTCTCTCTAAAAATAAATAAATAAATCTTAAAAAACAAAAAAGAAAGAAAGAAAACACGTGGGCAGCCATTACGTGCTGGAATGAAGCCAATAACACTTTTCTACTATCAACCAAATTGATGAGACAAACTAGATTAAAATGATAGTCTCTCAAGATGTTAGGGACTTCATATAGGTAATTTTTAATTGTAACAGATGAAATCAAGAGTCTAATATAACTCAAATTTTTTTTCCCTAGTTAATCAAGTTATAAGTTTTTCTAATGAAACTGAAGGGATGAATCTCACCTGGATGTATAAGGTTTGAGGGATATATACTGATTTTAAAGGTTGTAAAGGTTGAGGGATATATACTGATTGTTTAAAGGTTCCTATTATTGCAAGTGGGTTTATCTGGATTAGAATTTAGACATTTTCTTTGCTTTCTTATTTTTATTTGATTTTTTTAGAGCTGCTACTGGTTCTGGTGGTTTATTTATTTTTTACTTTCTAATTTCTAGAAATATAGCAGTGGTGAGGTGTGAAGATAACATAGATTAGAGAAAAAGGAAAATAGCACAGAGTCTAAGCCCTGAGAGCAGACAGGATTTATACAACTGTCTGCAAAACTGAAAGGAATACTTGAAAATAAGTTATAGAGGCAGATGTTTGAAGCCTGCATTTATTTCTTTTTATTATTCATTTTTGGATGAATGTTACATTCCTTGTAGATTCAAAATGTCCTCCAAATCCCAAGGATGTTATGAGACTGTTACGGCCTATGTTAGTAGTAGAGAAAATTTTTATTTACTAACTATCATAATTCATTGGTTTTTTTAAAATATCATATTTATAAATTATCATCATTCTTTAAATTTAGTTATAATTGTCTATTGGAGATATCACCTTGTCTAATCAAAACACAAAGTATAGAACTAACTGAGATTTTAAAAAAGATAAATAAGTTTCCTATAAGGCCAAATCAGCAAAATTGGAAATTCAACCTTTTTTACTTTTTTTGTGGAAATGTTAAACACACTGTCCAACAAGTGAATGCTTGATATCAAAAAAACCCTTAAGATAAATGACAAAAAAATGACATGATTTTATCTTTTTTTTTTTTTAAGATTTTATTTATTTGACAGAGAGAAACACAGTGAGAGAGGGAACACAAGCAGAGGGAATGGTAGCAGGAGAAGCAGGCTCCCTGCTGAGCAGAGAGCCCGATGTGGGGCTCGATCCCAGGACTCTTGGATCATAACCTGGGCCGAAGGCAGACACTTAACGACTGAGCCACCCAGGCGCCCCAAAAATGACATGATTTTAAAAGGAAAGTTGATTTTTAAAATATTTGTTGAGCAACTATTGGGATAAAGCATCACATTTATAACAAGAAAGACTTGTTATATTGTATTTACTTGCTTATTGTATTTGCTTCCAAAGGACAGAAACTCTTTGGCGTATGGGCCTGAAAAAAGTAAGTTTAAGCAGCAATATAAGCATGGTAAGTTCCAAAAAAGAGAGAATGACTACTATACTAGTTCAGGCAAGAGAACAATAATTGATTGTAAAGGGAATGGCTGTAGAGCTCATTTCTTGAAGGAAGTTAAAAATTAATATGGACTTTAAAGGATAGGAAATATTTGAAAAAAGTAATGTATTTCTGCCAGAGGGAATAGCTCAAGCAAAGACTCAGAGAGAAAGTTCCACAGGCTGAAGTGAAGAGAATTGGTTCAAAAGCATTGAGAAACTCTTCTTCCAAAATTACATTGAAATGACAGGGGGGAAAAAGTTACAAGATTAAAACCACAAAGCAAAGGGTGTCAGTAGTGGACCAAAAATTTTGAGGGATTTCTGTAAACAGAAAGTGGATGGGATAAAATTGACAGAGAAACCAAAAGAAAGAAACCTAATCTATAGAAAAAACTACTGAGTTGAGAATTCTCCCTTCCGAGGCCCAGAAAAACTCCAAGCTCAAACTGAGTGAGCACAAGGATAAGGAGTGAAGTGAGGAATTATTAGCCAACTAATCAAATTAGTTTATAGCTAATTATGGTATATATTTATATATTAGTTAGTTAAAGATAACTTAGTTAAAGCTATGTGTATAAGGTAGCTGGAGCAGAATTACCACTTCCCATACCTATCAGCAGTAGTTGTTTGCCCCCAGGATAATGTTTTTAATCCCTAAAACTAAAATGCAAGATCTTTTCTGATAGGACTCATGGGTTGGGTGTCAATGCCAAATAAGAAAATTCTGAAAAAAAATGAGAAAATGGAAAATCCACAGTGGATGAGAAGGAAATTATTTTATTGTATTGTATTGTATTTTTTAAAGATTTTATTGATTTATTTATTGTCAGAGAGAGAGAGAGCACACACAAACACAAGCAGGGGGAGCTGCAGGCAGAGGGAGAAGCAGGCTTCCTGCTGAGAAAGGAGCCTGACTCAAGATTTGATCCCAGAACCCTGGGATCATGACCTGAGCCAAAGGCAGAAGACACTTAACTAACTGAGCCACCCAGACATCCTGAAAAGGAAATTAGTTTAAAAAAGAAAGACAACCTTGCTCGCTCTTTACCTTCAAGTTAAATGGCTTTTTTTTTTCTTTTGCTTACCAAATGTGAGACTGTCAAGACATCTGTCTACTACATGCCTACCCATACTGAAAGGAAGTCTACAAGGTAGTATTCCCTCATTGAGAGTTCCCACAAGAGCCTTCCATCAGGTAAGAGGCCCATTGGGGAAATGCACTTACAGACTGTAGAGGAAATCCATGATGGGTAACTACCACTCAACCAAGAATTCAGGTGAAAATAAGAATAGATAATGAAGGTTCACAAAAGAAAAGCCAAGAACGTGATCAGGATGAATAAATTAGATTCTTGGACCCAATCCAATCACAATGTGTGTGTGTGTGTGTGTGTGTGTGTGTGTGTTTATGTAGGATTCCCCACAGCAAAAAGCAATTCTCAGATACCAGCATGGTGTCCAGAGTTCAACTCAATTCTAATATGGTCTACTCAGAGATATAATCAGATTCCATAAGGGCTCAGTCCCACAAGACTACCCTCTACTTCAGATGTCAGTTGCAAGCCTAGGTTATTACCTGTGCTTCTGACCTACTGACTACAAATTGGGGGTTCCAATGACTTCTTCTAACCTAGGATATCAATCACAAGTCCAGATTGTTACCTGTACTTCTGACCAACTGGCTATAAATTAGAGGTTCCCACAATTCCCTCCTTGGGTTCAATTAATTTGTAGAATGGTTCACAGAGCTCAGGAAAATTTGTTTACTCACTAGATTACCAATTTATTACAAAAGATATTAAAGGATACGAATCAACAGCCAGATGAAGAGATACATACAGCAAGATCACCAACAAAGGAGTTTCTGTCCTTTTAGAGCTTGGGGTCCCACACATTGCCACATGGGAGTCTTCTAGTTTCCTAATGTGGAAGCTCCCTGAACCTTTTCCTTTGGGGTTTTTATGGAGGCTGCATTACATAGGCATGATTGATTAATTCATTGGCTGATTCAACCTCTAGTCCCTCTCCTCTCCCAGGGGGTTAGGGAATTAGACTGAAAGTTCCAACCTTCTAATCAAGTTGGTGAGTTCCATTGGCAACCAGTCCCCATCCTAAGGGGCTTTCCAAAAAATCACCTCATTAACATAACAAGACACCTTCATCACTCTTAACACTTAGGAAATTCCAAAGATTTGGGGAGCTGTGAGCCAAGAACTGTGGAAAAGACCAGATATAGATGAGAAATGACCAAACATATATTTCTTATAAATCACAATATTGCCATGAATAACTAGTAAATCTAACTAACAGATGTTAGATGAATAAATAAATATCTAGCACATAAATTTGGAGGCAATGTCTACAGATATTTTTAACTGTCACAGTTTGGTAGGGGTCAGGGAGCTGCTGGCATCTGGTAAGTACAGGCCAAACATGTTGGCAAAAATACTATGACATACAGGACATTTCTCCACAACAACCAAAAATTTGTCCAGTCCCAAATTTCAATAGTGCAGAAGTTGAAAAACTCTGTGTCAATTTCTCTTCTTCCTCCAGAGTCCTTAATAACATTCTCAAAATACTTTTTTCTTTCTGCCCAGTACATGCATCTGAAGCTCCTCCCTCCTTTTACATCCCCAGGAGATTCTCACTATTTTTATAAAGCTGTTCTCTCAGAATTTTGAAATCCTGAAAGTAATACATCTTGTTCTTGCTGTCTCTGAGCTTAGAATTTCTCCAGGATGAATTGCAGGGAAAAAAAAAAATTAGTTACCTTCACTTTTCCTTATCAATTCTTTCCCTGTGTCTATGGAAGAATGGTTTTACTTATAGTTTACTTGTGGTTTGCTCTGGTTTCTCCTTGAAATTAGATGTGAGTCTGACCTCAATGTGAGACAGGACTCCATCAAAATCCTGGAGGAGAACACAGGCAGCAATCTCTTCGACCTTAGCTGTAGCAAATTCTTCCTAGAAACATCTCCAAAGGCAAGGGAAGCAAGGGCAAAAATGAACTATTGGGACTTCATCAAGAT
>CM053614.1:45774181-45835529 GCA_028646535.1 Procyon lotor | reverse complement strand
AAATAAATAAATAAATGAATGAATGAATGGAGTGGTGTATACATACAATGGAATACTATGCAGCCATCAAGAGAAACGAAATCTTGTCATTTGCAACTACATGGATGGAACTGGAGGGTGTTATGCTAAGCAAAATAAGTCGGTCAGAGAAAGACAATTATCACATGATCTCTCTGATATGAAGAATTTGGGAGGCAGGGCGGGGGGTTTTTGGGGGGTGGGGGAGAGAAATGAAAGAAGATGGGATGGGGAAGGAGACAAACCATAAGAGACTCCTGAATTAATGAAACAAACTAAGGGTGGCTGGGAGGTAGAGGGGGTAGGGATAGGGTGGCTGAGTTATGGACATTGGGGAGGGTATGTGCTATGGTAAGTGCTGTGAAATGTGTAAGTCTGACAATTCACAGACATGTACCCTGGGGTAAATAATATATGTTAATTAAAAAAATGAAAAATAAAAAGAAATTTTATGTGAATCCTTTGTAACTTGCAGAAATTTTTTTAAAAAGATTATGTATTTATTTGAGATAGAGAGCAGGGGTAGGGGTATAGGGAAAGGGAGAGAAGCAGATTCCCAGTGATTGTGGAGCCCTGAAATCATGATCTGAGCGGAAATCAAGTAGATGCTTAACCAACTGAGCCACCTAAGCCTCCCATAACTTGCAGAAACTTGTGACTATTGGATCTGTTGTTGTCGTTATTGTTGTTTTTAATGCCCTAGAGCAGCTATGGATTTATTCCCTTATTCACATCTTTTTTGTCATTTCAGTGGCCTTCAGGGAAATGAGAGAGATTAGCATATATTCTTAGACTGCCATTTTTAACCGCAAGTGGCTGATTATTTTTGAAAACTTACATCCATAAAATTTAGGTTACAAAGAATTACCAGTAAGTAGAATTTGTAAAGATTTTCAGTTTTTTTGGTTATAAAAGTTACTGGAACTATTTCGTATGTGTTTTTGGAAGTTTAATTTTGATACTGATAGTTTTACTAGAAGCAAATGTTCTTCCTGGAATCATTTCTTAAAGTACAGAGTTATTTTAAAACTAGATATTAATAAACATTATTATAATAATATTTCATATTTTATAACCTTTCAGATATGAAGTTATTTCATAAGCACATTATCTTGTTCAAACCTCTCAATCCCAGGCATAGGTATTGTTTTCCTCTTTTTAACTGAAGCTTTGAGAGATAAGGTGAATTTTGAGTGAAGTAACACAGTTGATTGTAAGCAAGTCTTCTAACTCTATAGTTAATTTATCTACTGGTTTACCACACTGCTTTCTTGATTAAAGAAAACAGAATGTTCACTTCAACATTGTACCAGTTGCTCCATTCCCTAATGGGGAGGGAATTCTATGATGATCCAAGAAGAGGACCTTGTATTAGACCTTGTCTCTTGATTCTGCCCTCAAAGATGCCAACTGCAGAGCCCTATTAACATAAACATACCACTAACAGATTGTAAATAAATAAATAAATAAAAATCAATCAATAGATGATTTAGAAAGAATATGCTAAGGAACTTCAGGATTAAGTACAATCAAGGCTAACTCTGGAGGTCTCAGGCCAAAGAAAGAAAAATATTTTTTAAGAAATTTTCCAAGTGTTCAGATCATGTTATCTTGCGTGTACTCCTCAGTGTTCAAAACCTAAACTTTGTGCCCTCCAATTCATTATTTTCTTGCTTCTATATTCATTTGAAGCTTGGGAATTTAGA
Organism: Procyon lotor; assembly: GCA_028646535.1. NCBI lineage: Eukaryota > Metazoa > Chordata > Mammalia > Carnivora > Procyonidae > Procyon > Procyon lotor. The sequence continues at coordinate 45,833,805 of CM053614.1, read as the reverse complement.
AAAATGACTTTTACTTTCAATTCTCCTACTTTTGTAGAAAGACAAAGCTTTATTCGTTAATCTACTGATTCCTAGTAGAATAAAACTACAGGTTCACTGTTAGCCTCCTTTTCCATTGAAATCTAGGCAAGTACTGTGATTTATCTTGGAGGATGTGGACTAGCAACTTTTTTCTTCCTCTTTCTTCTTTACCACAAGTGGTCCTCACATCTAACCCAAAGGGAAATACTGCTTTTTGTCCTTGGCCATATTCAGTGTTGCTGGGAAGGGAGTTTTTCCATAATCTAACAAACTCCTCACTTAGGAGTATAGCAGGAGCAACAGAAATATTATTTGTATAAACCTTCCACGAGAGGACAAAATTTTTATCCTCACTTTTCCTTAGAACTGGTATTAGGAATAATTTTTTAAAAGGAATAATCAATATTAAATAGTAATTATAATAAATTATGTCAATATTAATTAATATAATTAGGAATGATTAAAATAATTTAAAATTAAAATTTATTTAATGCTTCATATGCAAGTATTGTTTTAAAAAATAAGTATTTTGAATTATTCCATAGTCCTCACAAAACCCCAATGAAGATGGTACTATTTTTCATATAAAAGGGAGAGCAAGACAAAAGTAGTTTGGCTAGCAAGTAGTGAAGCCTTGATACAAATCCAGTTTGTCCACCTACAGAGCTTGCTCCCAAATTATTTGACTTATTAGAGTTAAACTATTTCTCAGGAAGTTCAGAGTTTTCAACACCATATTTGCTCTCATTTTTCCCATTTCTGACATTTTTTTTTGGGCAAGCAAATATGACGTGACTTTTTTACATATGCAGATCAGAGCTATGGATAGAAATATCAACATGACTTCAATAAAAATTTTTTTGTATTTGCTACTAAAAATAATTTTTCATATTCCAGATCCAATGAGTTTTGGTAGTGTAGCTGAAGTGCTAGCATTTTCCAATTAGTTTTTGACAAAAGATTATAACTTAGATATATAATTATTTTTGTCACCAATCCTTTTATTTTCATTTGTCTTGTTTCTGGTAAACTCCATTTCACTTTTTCTAGGGGCTATCTCAAATCTCTAGCATCATCTTAGGATCATGACTCTCATCTTTCAGAAATACCTCTGCTACCTATCTCACGGACGACAGGCCCTCAAATATGAACTCCTTCAAGTTTCCCCCTTTATATCTTTAATGTTCCAGTAAGGACATCCATTCTCTTGGTCTTGTAACCTATTCTGCAGGGAAAAATGGTCTTTATCCCTGGCAGACTAATCTGTGTTCTAAATCTAGTTCTTCTTATCTCCTTTGAGATGTTTGACTAGCAACTTAACCCTCATCATCTCTATTTTCAATATTCCCTCTTTCCAGAGTCTCCTTCCATCCTCTAGAAACATGCTTTCAGTTTTCGTGTATTCAGAAAAAGGTAAAAAAGAAAATCCTTCCTCCTACACACCATATAAATGATTGCCTATTTCCTTCCTTATCTATGCCATTACTTTTCTTGGAAGTGACTTCCTTCGGTTCATTCATTCCTTAATCTGGTGAATTTGGTTTCTGTCACCATCCCTCTAAAAGTCATCTTCTTTAACTGACCAATGATTTTGTAACAATCATATCTACAATCAATTTTCCATTTCAATCTTATTTAACTTGTATGACATTGATAATGTTTATAATATCTGCTAATCTTGAAGGGCTCATTCTTTGTTTTATTGGGGAGCTTTTTATTTATTTTTTTCTTTTTATAGGAGTCCCCATTCCTTTTGAAAAATATATTGCCTAAGGGCGCCTGGGTGGCTCAGTCATTAAGCGGCTGCCTTCAGCTCAGGTCATGATCCCAGGGTCCTGGGATCAAGCCCCACATTGGGCTCTCTGCTGGACAGGAAGCCTGCTTCTCCTTCTCTCAATTCCCCTGCTTGTGTTCCCTCTCTCACTGTGTCTCTCTCTGTCAAATAATAAATAAAATCTTAAAAAAAAAAGAAAAATATATTGCCTAGAATTTTTAAAAGATTGTTATATGTAAATATATATTTTAAATACAGATATATATAAATGCAGATATCAATATAGATATATCAATGTAGATGTATCTTAAGCTATAGAGATATATGCATATCTTATAGAATTTTTATAATATGAAATTTGTTGAAATTTAGTTTATAGGAACAAGCTAAGATCATATTATAAAAGGTAAAATTTAGCCAAATCTTTGTTGTGTCACATATATGTTTTTATTAAGTTTACTAGATTAAGGCCATCCCTTTACTCCAGGCTTGCCTACTCTATACTCATTAAAAAATAACTTCCCATTTCTCCTTACCCTAGTCCCTGACAAGCATCTTTCTACTTTCTTTCTTTATATTTGGACTACTCTAAGTAACTGATGTAAGTGGAATCATATAGTATTTGTCCTTCTGTGACTAGCTTATTTCATTCAAGATAATGTTTCTGAGGTTCATCTACATTAGAGCATATGCCAGAATTTCCTTCCTTTTAAAGATAAAATAATATTCTATTCTATATACATGTCACATTTTGCTTATTCATTCATCCATCGAAGGACTCTTGCATTGGTTCTACATTTTAGCTATTATGAATAACGCTCTATGAATATAGTTGTACAAATATTCCTTCAAGACTCTGCTTTCAAATTTAAGAGCATGGTAGCTCTTTGTTCTGCCATTCCTATTGTTCTTGGATGAGAGGGGACTCCATGAGTTTTGCTGTTTCTCTGAGCGCGATATGGAAACTTGGTTTGACCTAAAGACATCAGATTAGCATAGGCTGGCTGATTTTTTTTTTATATATAAGTTCATTGCACTGAAGGATATTTTGCATGTCTGTAACTTCTGTCAACACTTGTTTGTGATAACTTCTGATGTTCTTTCACCTGACTTTCTGTTTATTTGGACAGATAAGCTTTACAGTATATGCTGCATCTTTGTGGCAGAATCCTGTATTCTCAGTGATTGTGATAAACTCCTTTATTGTTATCTGAGAAAGCAAAACATTGTGTATTTCTATTAAACATTTACAATCAAAATCCTAAAAAAAAAAAAAAAGACTCTGCTTTTAGTTGTTTCAGATACAATTCAGAAGTAGAATTGCTGAATCATGCAATAATTCTGTTTTATTTTTTGAGAAACCACCATACTATTTTCCATATTAGGGGCATCATTTTACATTCCCATCAAAAGTGCACAGGAGTTCCAAATTCTCCATATCTTGGCCAATGATTGTGGTTTTTCTGCTTCACTTTTTTTTTTTTTTATGATAGTCATCCTATGGATATGAGCTGGTATCTCATTATAGTTTTTACTTGAACTTCCCTAATGATTAGTGATACTGAACATCTTTTTACATGTTCATTGGCCCTTTATATATCTTCTTGGAAGAAATGTCTACTCAAGTCCTTTGCCCATTTTTGACTCAGGTTGTATGTTTTTGATATTGTTGAGTTTTAGAAATTCTCTATATATCCTAGATACCAATCTTTTACAGATATATGATTTGCAAATATTTTCTCCCATTTTCGGTTTGCATTTTTATTCTATTATTAGTGTTTTCTTGAGGCATAGATACTTTTTAATTTTCATAAAATCCTATTTGTCTATGTTTTCTTCTGTTGATTGTGCCTTTGGTGTCATATACAAAAGTCATTGCCAAATTCAATGTCCTGAATCTTTTGCCCTATGTTTTCTTCTAAGAGTTTTATAGTTTTAGGTCTTACACTTAGGTCTTTGATACATTTTGTGTTAATTTTTTATATGGTGTTAAGTAAAGGTTCTACTTCTCTAATATTTATTTTTTCCTTCTTTCCTTTAGCTTTAGATTTTGTTTGTTCTTCTTTTTCTAGTTCTTTAAATTGTAAAGATAGATTGTTGATTTGAAATCTTTCTTTTTTAAAATATACGTGTTTATAGTTATAGTTTCCCCTTTAGCACTGCTTTCACTATGTCCTATAAGTTTTGGTATATTGTGCTTTCACTGTCATTTTACTCTAAGTGTTTTCTAATTTCCCTAATGATTTTTTTCTTTGATTCTTCTGTTGTTGAAGAATGTGTTGCTTAATTTCCATAAATATGTGAATTTTTTCAGTTTTCTTTCTTTTATTAGTTTCTAACTTCATCCCATTGTGTTTGGAAAAGATACTTTGCATGATATCCATCTTTTTAAATGTACTGAGACTTAGTTGTGACCTAGTATATGATTTATCCTGGAAAATGTCCCATGTGTAATTGAAAAGAATGTGTATTCTGTGGTTGTTGAGTAGAGTTGTTGAATACACGGAGGTACTGGGAAAGTGTTGTACCCAGCAAGGGCATGGAAGCTCTGAGTTCCTTCCCTATAATCCTGCAAATACGCATTTCTTCCATCTAGATGTTAGTCTATATTCTTTATCATATCCTTTTATAATAAACCAGTAAACATAAGTATTTCCCTGAGTTCTGCGAGCCATTCTAACAAATTACTGAACCCAGTTGTAGGAAGCCCAATTTACAGTCAATCAGTCAAAAGTGTAGGAATTTGTGATGATCATCTGTAGTGTGGAAAAGGGCAATCTTGTGAAATTGAGTGCTTAACCTGTGGAACCTGATGCTATCTCCAGGTAGATAACATCATAATGGAGTGAAATCAGAACATACAGCTGGTGTCGCAGAGAATTGCTTGCTGTGTAGAAAACTCACATATCTACTGTCAGAAGGGTTGTAAGTGAGTGTGGAAGTAGTGTGAGAGTAAAGGAGACACAGAAGGAGTGTGTTTTTCCCTTATAACTACAATAATACTAGCTTTTATAATTGCTTAGGCATTTGTGTTTAGTATCATCTTTATTTCTTCATATGGCATTGAGTTGCCATCTAGTGTAGTTTCATTTCAATTTGTAGGACACCTTTTAGCACTTCTTATGGCCTAAGTCTAGTAACAAAATCCCTTGGCTTTGGTTTATCTTGTAATGTCTTCATTTTCCCCTCACTTTTTTTTTTTTTTTAAAGATTTTATTTATTTGACAGCGAGAAACACAGCGAGAGAGGGAACACAAGCAGAGGGGATGGTAGCGGGAGAAGCAGGCTTCCTGCCAAGCAGGGAGCCCGATGCGGGGCTCGATCCCAGGACCCTGGGATCATGACCTGAGCTGAAGGCAGACGCTTAACGACTGAGCCACCCAGGCGCCCCTTCCCCTCACTTTTGAAGGATAGTTTTATCTGATATAAATTCCTGACTGACAGGTTTTTTTCTTCTTTTAACACTTTAAATATGTCAGTGCACTGCCTCCTGACTTCTTAAGTTTTTTAATGGGAAATCCATAAATTATCTTATTGATGATCTCTTGTATGGGATGCATTGTTTCTCTCTTACTGCTTTCAAGACTTTTTTTGTCTTTTGACAGTTTGACTATAACATGCCTCCGCGTAAGTATCTTTGATTTCATGCTACTTTGAGTTTGTTAAGCTTCCTGGATGTTGATATTCATATCTTTCATCAAATTTGGGAAATTTTTGGTTATTTCATCAAATATTCTCTCTACCACTTTCTCTATCTCTCCTTCTGGACTCCTATGATGCATATATGCTGATTCACTTGCTAGCATCTCAGAGGTCCCTTAGGCTCTGTTCACTTTTCCTCGATCTTTTTTTTTTTCCCTGTTCCTCAGATTCCATAACTTAATTGTTTTATCTTTGAGTTCATCGATTCTTTTGCCTCTTCAAACCTACCCTTGAATCTCTCTAGCAAATTTTTCATTTCAGTTGTTATACTTTTCAGCTCCAGAATTTCATTTTGGTTTCTTTCTAGGTTTTATACCTTTCATTTGTAGTTCCATTTTGTTATATACATCATTTTCTTGATTTATCCACATATTCCTTTAGTTCTCTGAGCATATTTAAGAAAGTTATTATAAGGTCATTTTCCAGTAGATATGCCATCAGGTCTTTCTCAGAGAAACTTTCTGTTGGTTTGTTGTCTTTCTTCGAATGGGACATACTTTCCTACTTATTTGTATGCCTTGTGATTTTAATTTGAAAACTATACATTTGAATTTAATAATGTGATAATCATGAAGATTATATTCTCCTCCTTCTCCATGGTTTGCTGGGGTGCTTCTGTTTTGACTGTTACAGGCTGTCTCTATGCTAAGGATCAGTATGACATGTGAACTTAAGATCTTACAAGGTCTTTTCTGAGTCTGCACCTTTCCCAAGGCATGTGTGGTGACTTTCTGATTTTCCCCATATATATATGATTGCTTTTGAATACCCTAGTATTTAATGTCTGGCTCTGAAAATAGAAAAAAAAGGAGGAGGGTATATTAAGTGTGGGGAGAAAAATGTGCCATCCCTTTAAATCTCCTAGAAGTCACTTCAGCTGAAAGGCGAGGAGCTTCCAAGGATAAGCAGAGGTGTAGCAACGATGGCAACCCACTTCTGTGTTTGCACCTCCATTATTAGAAGCAGTAATCAGCTATCAGAGCACAGGTCCCTGACAGTTGGAGGACAGGGTTCTTATAGCCACTATGGTTCCTGCAAACTGTGCGCAAGCTGATTCAGAAACATGTGCACAGCTGCCTGCCACTGGAATGAAGAGCAGGGATGGGAAGCTGATTAGTGTTGAAACTGACTGAAATTAAACATAAATTAATGCCCAGGACTTCCCCTGAAAGTAACAAGTCCTCAATAGATTCTGGAGACCCAAAATAGTTATATTATCTCAAATACAACAAGATTGTGCTTTCCTTGTAGATTCTATGAGATGTCTTTTGACAGGAGTGACTTTCTTTGCCTGGAAATATTGCCTGTATTAACCAAAGTATTTGCTCTCACAGTCCCAACTTAGATATCAAGGAAGAACAAGAAGTAAAAAGCAAGAAGTAAGTACCATCTGAGTCATACCTGAAAAAAAGTGATGTCCACATAATTTTTTAAAAAGAACTACAGTCTGTTAGGTAAGAATGAATTCTTACCTTATCTTACCTGCAATAAGTAATACAAATTCCCAGATGTAGTTCTGAGGTGACAGCATTTGAAGTATGAACATACATGCTCTGTGAAGTTCTAGTATAAGGTATGAAAATCCACACTCTGACCTGAAGAATTTTGTCCCTTTTTTTAATGATTATGAACAATAGTGGGACTGCAACAGGGGATTCTCCTTTCCTTCTGGAAAGTCCCTACTTCTTCCCTCTTAGAACTGAAAGGGACTAACTCTGTGTTATGAGGCTACTGGGGAATTTCAGCTAACTGCTGTGGAGAAAGAGATGGAAATAAGCGTTCCTCAACAATCGTATTGAACAACCACAGGTTTCTCATAGGCATCTCTCAGATTCCTATAGGTCGCACTGAGGGAGAAGTGGGCAAAGTGGAATCACCACATTTAACCATCTTTACTATACTGACTGCCACTAACTATAATAACTATTCATCCTTCCTGAAGCCTGGACCTATCTGGCACATGCTAGAGGGTAAGATGCAACAGGAGGCTTTAACGGTCACCATAGCTTCCTGGCAGGATGCTTTAGTTAATACCAGTAGGGAACAGGATATCTGTGAAATCAGATTCTTGAAAACTTGGGTCTGTGCCACTACCAAAATTTTTTAAGACCAAATTTCCACTAATTACATGGCATCCTATCTATGTCACTTCTGGTTAACCCACAACTTCTTATGTAACTAACCACCTTAGACACTGTAGATCAAACTCATTAGTCCTAGTGCCTCATCTTCTCTCTGCTCCTTTCCCTCCAGATGCTTCTACTCCTGTTGTCAGGGATCTTTGAAATCCTCCATTCTCAAAAACAACCAATAAAATACAAATTCTCTACATCTTTAAATCCTTAACCTCTCACAGGACATGCCCTGTATGCTGTTTTTTAGCAGAAACCTAACTTTGATGGAAAGTCAATTCTTCTCAAGTTGACTTCTCTAGCATAGGATGCACATTCTTCCACAAGTCAACATGAACATCTCAGCCCTGGAGGCAGAGATGGCATCCTCCTGGCTTCCTATTGCCACTTCCTATTTATTCATATTTATTTTCATTCAAGAAGCCTCTTTTAAGCTCATACTGTCTGGCTTTACATCCATTTACCTGAACCTGCTGCTCTCATCTTCTCATCTTTAGATTCCTCAACATTTAATGAGAACATTGTCATCTGACCCACAGTCTTCATCCTTAACTATCCAACATCTTACCCTACATCTCAGCTACTTAATTGACCTTCTCTATTCCAAAGGTCTTTGCCTCCATTCAACTTCCACATTGTAATTCCAAAGTCATACCATGGGTCTAGTCAACCTCAAGTCCTGAACTGGAAGAGATTATGCGGAGTGAAGTAAGTCTAGAGGAGAAAGCCAATTATCTTACATGGCATCATGGTCTCACTTATGTGTGGAACACAAGGAAAAACATGGAGGGCTTTGTGAGAAGAAAGGGAAAGGGGAATGGGGGGAAAGCAGAGGGGGAGATGAACCATGGGAGACTGTGGACTCTGAGCAACAAACTGAGGGTTTTGGAGGGGGGTCAGGGGTTGGGCGAGCCTGGTGGTGGGTATTGAGGAGGGCACATATTGCATGGAGCACTGGGTGTGGTGCATGAACAATTAATCTTGTAACACTGAAAAAATAAACATATTTGGGAGAAAAAAAAAGAATCTTAAGTCCCGAATCTTAAACTTTGACTGTAAACCATTATCCTAACAGTTTTGTCTCACTAAAACAAAAAGAGAAGAGCAAATGGAGGGAAGGAAAATGGGAAGGAGAAAGAAAAGAAAAAGCTGTGGGAGGAGAAAGAAAATTCCATTTACCATCTCTAGCTGCTGCTCTATTTCTTTCTCCTTTTTCTTATAGCCATGTTTCTCAAAAGAATTATCAGCCTTCACTATCTTCAGTCCCTCATTTCACATTCTTTCTTCGGCCTGTCTGCTTCTAACCCAACTACTGAAACTATTCTCACTAAAGTTAACATTGTTTTCCTAATCACTTTATACTACCTTATCTTGGAAATCCTCTCTTTATTTGGGTTTCTTGATTCTCTTCTAGTTTTTTCTCTCACCTAAGTATTCCTTGTTTAGTTTTCTATCTATCTCTTCAATATTAATTGTTCCCAGAGCACCATCCATGCTTGCTCTCCATTGTACACTTCTCTTTTCTAAAACAGCCTCTCTATTGCCATTATTTCTCCCAATATACGATGACTGCTCAGCCAATACACATCAACTGCATAGCACTCTTCCAAGTTTCAAAAAATATGTTTCCCTTGCCCACAAATATCTCTACTTCAGTGTGCTACAGATACATCAATATCAACATACTATTTTATACCACACAAGCAAGAAACAGGTGAGGTTGCGAGACTAAACATCATGGGAATTAAAGCTATCTTTTCCATTTCTATGGCCGCTTACTCAGACATTTCTCATTTCTCATATGAATTATTATAATCACCATCTAGACTGTATAGCAAATACCCTTTACATCTTTATATTTTATACCTATATCTCTCTTCCTTCTGACTTTTCAAAATACATAATACATAATAAAACTTCTTTCAAATCTGAAAAACAAGCAAATCTCAAAACAAATACTGATACCACCTAATATAAAATCTAAGAAGACAGAATCTCCTTTTAAACTGAGAATGAATTTCAGTACTGTTCTTATTGGCTAATAAAAATCACATTTATGCGCTCACTTCAGCACATATACTAAAATTAGAATGATAGATTAGCAAGGCCCTTGGGCAAGAATGACATGCAAATTCATGAAATGTTCCATATTTTATTTAAAACACACACACACACACACACATTTATGCTTGTGACAGGAGTATCCTTATGTTATTCTAGTCTAAAAAGAAACCACCTCAGAAAATTTCATTAGAATTTCATTTTAGAAATGACTAGAACATTAGTATAGTTTTTTAAAAACTAAACTCAAATATGTCGTAATATTGCTCCATCTAACCAAACTGGAATTCTAACAATAAAGAAGGCATTTCCAGGGCGCCTGGGTGGCTTAGTGGGTTAAAGCCTCTGCCTTCGGCTCGGGTCATGATCTCAGGGTCCTGGGATCGAGCCCCGCATTGGGCTCTCTGCTCAGCAGGAAGCCTGCTTCCCCCTCTCTCTCTGCCTGCCTCTCTGCCTACTTGTGATCTCTCTCTGTCAAATAAATAAATAAAATCTTTAAAAAAAAAAAAAAGGCATTTCCAGAATAAGGGTCAAAGCTATGATAAGTGAGTAGATGGTTTATGCAGGACATCTCCCATTTTCTCCTTCACATTCATTATCCATTCTTCTCTCTTTGAGGCTCTTTGGCCAAAAGGAAGGAGAGAGGAAAGAAGTTGAACTATTTCTCCAATCCCTCCCTATGTGATAGTTAATTTTATTTGTCAACTTGGCTGGGCCACAGTGCCCTAATATGTTATTAAACATTATTCTGGATATTTCTGTGAGATGATTTTTAATTTTTTTAAAAGATATTTTAATTTATTTGAAAGAGAGAGAGCGTGCATACAAGTAGAGGGGAGAGGGGCAAAAGGAGAGGGAGACGCAGACTCTCCACTGAGCAGGGAGACTGATGGGCAGGGCTTGATCCCAGGTCCCTGAGATCATGACCTGAGCCAAAGGCAGATGCCTAATCAACTGAGCCACCCAGGCACCCCAAGATGATTTTTAGGTGAGATTAATATTATTTAAAATGGTGGACATTAAGTAAAACAGATTGTTCTCCATGTCAATCAATTGAAGGCCTGAATAGAACAAAACACTCCCTCCCCCCGATAAAAGGTAGTTCTGCCAGTGGACAGCCTTCAGACTTAAAATGCAACAGAGGCTGTTTCTGGGTCTCCAGCCTGCAGACCCATCCTGCAGAATTCGGATTTACTGGCCTCCATATTCCCATGAACTGATCTCTTAAAATAAATCTCTTTCTGTATATACTTAAACACATTAAGAAAAAGAAATATGTCTATCTATATATACGCCCTGCTCTAGCACTGTGTCTCAAAGTAGCTGCAGCCTTGGTAAAATGGTGCCTTTTCCACTTGTCCAGCTCTCACTGGGTCTCACTGTTGTCTTCTTTGTTCCTTGACCATAAGTGTGGTAATACTTCTCCCCTGTTTCTAGCATCCATATCTTACCATCCTTTATTTCTTAACACTTTCCACACTTCTGAAAGCAGTCCTTTCATTAACGCAGTTGTCTGTCAACTCAGGCTGTATCTTAAAATCAGCTTTGGGAAGCTCTGAAAAATCCCAGTGGCCAGGCCACAAACCAGAGCAACTGAAACAGAACCTCTAAGGGCAGGATACAGGCATCAGTATTTTTTAAAGCTCCCCAAGTGTTTCTAATGTACAGCCATGGTTAAGAACTATTGCATCAATGTCTCTTTATCTGAATCATTTGAGTTTAATTTGGTTTCCAGTCACAACCCCAACCAATATGCTGTCATCATCTAATATCCCCTTCAGTGAATTCCTCTCAAAGCTTAAAGAAAAAAAAATACATTTCTTGAAATCCTATGAGCATTTATTACCTGTATTTCTCATATAATTATTTCCAATGCTACCAAGGGTTATTTTACTTTTAAGAGTAATTTATTTCTCTCCAAATGTGCAGGTTCCTTCATTTGTTTCTCCTCAAAAACTTGTTTCCCAACCACCATTCTCAACCTTTTCTTAACCCCCTTAAGGGGTTAAGAGGGTTAACCCTTGACCCTTGGGGAAGGGGCCCCCTTCCCCCAACTTCTGGCAGTATAATCTTTCTAAAATGTGTAATCATGTTGCCTCATGATGCAAATTTAAAATTTTATCAGCGAAAGTCCATGGACTATATAAGTTGAAACATCTTGTTTAGGCATTAAAACCTGTTTATATCCATCACAATCTGGCATAATTTTTTTTGAGTTTTTATTCAAATCTAGTTAGTTAACATATAGTATAATATTGGTTTCAGGAGTAGAATTTAGTGATTCATCACTTACATATAACACCCAGTACTCCTCACAAGTACCCTCCTTAATATCCGTTGCCCATTTATAATCTGGCATTCTTAATTCTCAACAACCTCCCCCCATTCTCTGCCCTATCATCCTACATTTTACAAAACTATCATTTGCTTCTTTGACACCTTTTGTCCTTTTATGTCTCCTCTTCATATTAACCAAGATAGTTTCTCTTGCCTGAAACCTCCTTCTATTCTTCAGCAGCCTGACCTTTCAGTCCCTCAACACTCAACCCAGATGTTACCTTCTCAATGAAGACATCTCCAGTCCCTCTGTAATACTCAATAATGAGTAGCCACCATTAACTCTCTTGAAATGAGTAGCTATTATTAACTCCCTTGAGGGCTTGGAGAGATTGTGCAAAAGAAAGGAACTGTATAATGGGACTAAAAAAAAAGAGTGAAAGGGCAAGTGATGGGAAATGGGGAAGGAGAATTCAGATGACTTAAACAAAACCCAAAGATGAAACAGCATCCATAGCACACATGTGATGAACTGCAAATATGTCTGTGTGGATAAACAAAGGAGATGGATGAACAATAAATCTTGTAAGGGGTTTTTGTTTTCATCTTAATAGCAATGAAGTATGTAACTTTACAAACATCATTCACAGAGTCACAGAGATTAAATTAGAAGGGAGAAATATTAGAGACAGAGAGGCCATGAAGAGACTGTAACAGAAACCCAGAAGCTCCATACGGGAACTACGTCAGTGGCAGTGAAAAAGAAAGCACATGCCTTCTATATTATTTTTATGTTTAATTTTCTGTATTATCTATTTTCTATAATATCTTTATGTATAAAAATTGTGCCTTTGTCACAAAGATCTGTCAAAATTCAGAGTAGAATCCAACACTTTTCACATTCTTTTGATTGATTTAAATATTATATGAAAATGTGCCATCTTAAAAATTAGTTAAATATCTTTAATGACATATACCTAAATAAATAAATTACAGTCGGCTATGGCATTGAAAGTCCAAAAGTCACCCTTTGCAATAGCTTTTTCTCACTCTACTATTTTTTTTCTTTCTATTTGATAGCCTTGTTGGTAATGTGAGTATCTCTGTCTTTATAGGTATTTATGGAAGTCTTAAAAAATCTTTTGTCAGTGTATTAAAGACTTTTCATGAATACAGAAAAGAATAAACATTATTAAAATGTTAGTAACTAGGAACAAGGGTGGGGAGCCCATTACTAGCTCTGCTTGTTGTCATGTAGGAAAATATAATTTCACCGATAGTGTAACTTGGAGTTAGAACTCTATTAGAGAATTTTACTTTATATATGGAAAATGTATTTTCTAAAAAAATTAAGAACTTCATATTTCTATTTCAAAATAACTTTAGTGAGGATATTATATCATAGAGTGTCATGCATACAGTAACATAAACCATAATACCTTATGTATTGATTGCTAAAATGTCACATGATCATGTATAAAGCAAATGTCACCAGGGATTCTCACACAGAGACCTAAATTACTCTCATCCAAACCTTTAGTTTGAATTCGATGCTCCAAATTCTCTCTGTAACAGTGATTATTATCCTATTAGGGTCTACTTTTTAACTTCTCTGGTATCTATAAAAACTCACTTAGAACAAGAATTCTGTGAGTCTAATAACATCAGTAGTTCATGAGGAAAGTAATGTTATTCATAGGACAGTTTTATTCCATCTCCTGTTGCCTCTACTTTGTTCCTATTCTCATTCCTCCTATCTCTTAATTCTGTCCTCTGCTCCACTTTATAGAGTCTTATCTTTACATCACACGTTCCATGAACACTTAGTAAGGCCAATACCATGCCTGCAAAAACTAACCTCATCTAAGAACCCATCAAGAGTTTTCAAAGCAGTTGAAGCAGTTAAAAAGTGCTCTGTCTTATCATGTATGTAATATATGTGAATGCAGAAGACAATCTTACCTAATGGGGTCTGATATTTTACCCAGATCATAATCTGTTTAGTATTTGCCATTATCCATCATTTTCTATTACTACCTATCACTCATCTTAGATTTTAACACATTTTCATCTTCCATCAAGAAATGGATGACATTAAGAAGAAAAACATTTTCTCTCTCTTCCAAGGAAGGAAAGGGGGATGAAATAGGGAACTTGGGGGTGAAAAAAAAAGCCCAACTATATGCTAGGTGGCATCTGAGGCATTTTACAAATATTACCACATTCAATAAACTTTTTAATTGAATCTTCATGATAAATAAGTAAAGAAGGTATTATAATTCCTTTTTTTTTCAGATGAGAATCCTGAGACTGAAAGAGACTGAGTAACTTTCTCAAGGTCTCAATAGCTCTTAAGTAAGATAGTTAAAGTCCACATTCATTCTGCTAAAATGTTGTGTTAAAGATTAGAATAAACGTATATGTTTTCTTTAACATCCTTTTCGTTACAGCTATGACATCACTCTTCAACCTAAATTCTTACCCTATTGTCCAAAATCGACAAAAGATTAAGCAAAGGGGATGTTTCTTAGTAAGAATTTAAGCTCCTTACAACACTATGGAAGAGAATTTCAGAAACATAACACTTGGGATATCACCTGTTTCTACCAGAGATAGTTATGGGAGAGTTAGATTTTTACCTACTAAACCAATCATTCATTCATTGCTTTATCTGAATAACATTGTCACCTGATTCCAAAGTCAAGATGAAATACAAAACTGAAATATATTTAAAAAAAAAAAAAGGGAGATGCCTAGGTGGATTAGTCAGTTGAGTATCTGCCTTCGGCTCAGGTCATGATCCTGGGGTCCTGGGATCGAGTCCTGCACTGGGCTCCCTGCTTAGTGAGGAGCTTGTTTCTCCCTCTGCTTCTTGCTCCCCCTGCTTGTGTTCTCTCTTTCTCTCTCTGGCAAATAAATAAGTAAAATATTAAAAAACAAAAAAAAAAAAGAAATTCAAAACTAAACTTGGATCCTGTATTCTAACAAATGTCTGAGACCTTATCATATTCACTCAGATTTTTACCACTCACAGTCATGCCCCAGACAGAGGAAATGACTCATCTGTTTTAAAAACTGGAAGTGTTAAAGTTAACGTAAAATATTCCAAGACAAATTTTTTAAATATATGTTATAGGAAGTAAGTATTTATAAGTGTAATCCATTTGCAGGCCTTTAATTCTTGCCTACCTATGTAAAAATCAGTAAAAGGAAGCCCTTTTACTGAAAAATAGATTATCAGGAGAAAGGAGTACCTACTATTGGGTTTAATTATGTTTGTAAGTTTCAAAGGAAAATTTAAAACTGTACTTATTTAAAAATGTTCATGTATTACTATACCTTTAGATGTAATAAAATTTCCAAAAATGTTGAAATATCATGAGAAACCATGAAGTACTTTATTTGATTACAAATAATGTCTGATTAATTAAAAATATGATGGTACTAATTTCTCATTTAAAGACTTAAATCTATCCTAAGACTCAATTTGAAAGGGTCTATTGATTAAAAGGCAGATTTGTCTGGACAAGCCTTCAGGGATGTGTACTATGTACCTAGTAAATAGTATATATTTTTGATATGATAAAACACAACATCTCAGAAGATAAAGAGAATAGCTTCAGAGGCATGCCTCAAAGAGAAATTCAAAAGGAAAAGAAATCCATTTCTAAAGGAAGAAACAGAAAGTTTGAGATCTTGCTCCAAAAGACAGATTTTGCTCTAAAATACTCCAAAAAAAGGAAAACGGCTGCGTGATATCCAAAAATGAAGCAAACTTTGGCATTCTAGACCTTGGATACCTTAATGCATGATACCCATATATCACAAAGTCCCAATTGTAAGCCCCCATGCAAGAGGGAGGGATAATCCTCGGAGGGATATGGTACATATATAAGACAACCTTTTACTGGAGGTGTATTGATGCCAACACCTAACACACACACGAATCTAGAGCTTGGCTAGACGTAGTATTCCAGAGGTGCTCAGAGGTGAAAGCAGTAAAATAAAGACCAGAGAAAATCTTGATGTTAAGGCCAAGACCAAAGTACAGCAGAAACCAAAGATATAACCTAGAGTTAATGCCTGTCAGAAGAAAAAGTAATCTGAGCATATTGCAGGTGAAGCAAAACAGTGAGAAGGCAGGCTTTACAAATATGGCTGTTTTTATGGCTTGCTTTTATTGGCTATATAGTAGATAATGTGAAGTGTGTTGGGTATGACTCTAAAATAATGGGATATTAGAAGACAATCGGTCTAAATGAAGTTTGTTGGACATTCAGTAATAATAGACAAGGCACTTATTCTCAGTTTTTATTTTTCTTTGCTTTGGCTATTTCCCTGCAACTCCAGTTTCCATTAATAACACCACCACTCCTCTCCTTGAGTAACCCCAAAGCAAAAGAGCCATCTTAATTCTTCCGACTGCTGCTATGTTTAATATTTGTCTTTAAATAGACTTAGCATTCTTGGGGCACCTGGGTGGCTCAATTGATTAAGAATCTGACTCTTGGTTTCAGCTCATCCAGCCCTTTGGCAGGCAGGCCCCACGCTCAGCAGTCTCCTTAAGATTCTCTCTCTCCCTTTCCCTCCTCTTCTGTGCCTCTCCCTGCTAATGCTCTCTCAGTTAAATTAATTAAGTCTTTAAAATAAATAAACAGACAGCATTCTTTCAACTTAAATGTATTTAAAAGGAAATCACATTTTTCATTAAAAACTACTAGTTACTACAAGTTACTAAAACCACCAGATACTAAAAAAGAAATGTATTTTAAAAAATTAAACGAAAAATTTAAAATGTCATTGAATTTTAGCAGAAATCTACTCCTTCTTTGTTAAAAGGACTGATTAGCAAATAGCATTTAACATACAGATTGGTATCACCCTAAGATTTTCTCCTTTAAATTAATTAGAGGGATTAAAAGATAATTGAAAAGAAAATTATTTTTTTATTGTGTGGTGATTTAATTATGATTTAATGCTGCATCCTTGTACCAACAGTCATCCCACACTTTGGGAAGCATGGACTATGGAATAAAATCTAAACTCAATGGCCTGGTACGTCACTCCTGAATACCTTTCAATCTCACTCCCTGCCAGCACACAAGCCACATACCCTCACTATATTTGGCTCCATTAATTTCCCCATTGTGTCTTCTGGAAATACTCTTATTCCTCCTTCAAGAGTTTCAGATGTCAAGTCTTAAGAGACCTCCAAGGCACATTTCTCCTTAGCACTGACAAGGATTCTTCCTTGACCAAGCTCTAGTCAGGTTCTTCTGAGTCCTCCTCCTAACTACCTTCAACCTATAAAGACTTAAATAAGCACTAATAGAGTTTCTAACAGCTCAAAGCTGCATCCCTAGGATGGCCCTAGCCCCCTTAAAGTACCTGTCTGAGAAAACTCATGGCTGCCAAAAGAATTCACTGTTTGTTCCAGCCAACACATGAAGATAGGGCCCCTGTCTCCCAGTCTTTTGGGGAGAATAGGAGCCTAATTTTGATAAGTGCCAATTAGTAAACTCAGACTGATATCACATGGACCAAATTTTTTCTCCTCCCTCTTTGTGATTTCCTTTTTACTTCCCCAAAAAATTCCAGTGAGCCCTTGTGGGCTCCCTTCCCTACTGCCTCATTCTCCCTTTAAAACACCCCATCACCCTTATGGATACTGGGGAGGGTATGTGCTATGGTGAGCGCTGTGAAACGTGTAAGCCTGATGATTCACAGACCTGTACCCCTAGGGCAAATAATACATTATTTGTTAATTTAAAAAATAAATAAAATAAAATAATAAAATAAAATAAAATAAAATAAAATAAAACACCCCATCAGCCATGTAGAAATCGAAGCTGAGTTCAACTCATGCTGGACTCTTTCCCTACTACAAGAGTTATTACTGACTAAAATCTGTCTTCACCCTTTAACTAGCATCTGCCTTTGTTTATCTTCAGTAGCACTCCATATCTGCTTCTAATTCTCTACATTCTAATTACAGAAGCAGCCTCCTTACTTGCCATGCTATGCTCGTTTTTGTACTGCAAGTACCCAAATCAGTACTGTACAGTGTATTTAGTATTTGACATGGCAAATTTTTTTACACAAGGTTAATAAAGTAAAATGATTAAACAATGTTTTGTCAGATTGTTGCACTGTATGTGTATTAAGTATGAAATAACTAAACAATATCTTGTCACATAGATAACCCAACCACCACTGTGGTGGTATTTTCGTGAGAGCAATCTGTGAGCTTAAATAATCGTGTACACAGAAAAAGGGAACCAAGTTGTCTGACCAGTGTGAACAGAGCCACGTGGAAAAAATCAAACACACTGCTTTAGTTTTTGTCTCAACTTATAAACCATAAGAGGGACATCAACACTGCACATTCTACAATTTAAAAATAATTTTAAAATCTTTATCAGCTTATTTTCCTTCTTTCTTAGCTTTGTCAGTATCATTTTTATTCCATTGTTTCCTTTAACCTCATATCTTCCTCTTTTGGATGTTACTTCCTTTTAAAATAATAATTGCCTATGACTTCTCATATCTTCTGTTTTATAGTAGTAATAGCACTTCTATAACTATAGCATGGGGAATTTACATGTAAGCTGTAAGAGACACTGGGTTTTTACTTCAAAATTACTTCATAGACATAACAGTTTTGTTTTGTCTGCTTCTAACTTATAGGTGAAAACGCTACTTTCCGTGGAAGCCTATTTAATTCCATAAAATTAAATGAACCATAACCCCAAAGTGCAACGAGACACAGCATGACCACATTATTTCAGAAGGCTGAAGGGTTGCCAGAGCATTGATCTCAGACTTCGTGAACCACAGTGCAGCTCAAATTGGGTCTCTGCAGTAGCTTTGAGCTTCTGCCAAACGGCCACTGCAGCACTCTGAAAACCACAAGGTAAGGAGGTGGCATCCAGGCCCTTTTTAAAATACTGTTATTAACTCTTTCACTGAAGTTTATTTCGTTACTTTATTAAAGAGGTTGGGGTCACTTCAGAAATTTTTCTTGCTTAAAGGTAACATGCAGTAATTACTGAGATAACATAGTACTGAAAACATAAAATTAAATGCAGGGGCCTTATGTCAGCATCCTTCTTTTGCCAATGAATTACAAATGCTTCTTCCTTCATACAGTTGTACTAACATCAAACAATAAGTATAGAATTCCTACTGTTGTTGATTCTTGGCATATCAAGTCTCTTTTTTGTTTTCAATTGCTACCTGTATCAGCATCATCCAGTTGCCTAAAACCATTCAGTCAATGCTCCAACCAGGCTTGGAGTCGATTCTAATGCAGCCAAGCAATATATTAAGAGCTCTATCCACAATCATTAACCGGATCCTAAAATTAACCATGTATCCCTGGGCCCAGAATCCAGAATGGGGTGTCCTATGCATTCCTGTATACCAGGAAACTACTAACTGCAGCCACTCTCCCACCCAACAATTCTGTTGCCCAATCTTCATTGCTGGATGCCTGTCCTTAAAGACATCCTCCACTCCTGGGGTTGTAACCAGTGTCCTAAGCTAAACAGCCACTGGTTTAACAAGGTCTCTGCCCTCTGACTAGAATCTGAGTGGGTTCCTCACACCTTGTTCCTATAACAGGCTGGAGCTCTGCTGCCAATTGAATGAGCTCTTTCCTTCCCTGACCTGGAGCAAAAACGGTAGCCCTGCCAGGAATTTCTATTGCCATAATCTCCCCTAACCCCATTCCAACCCCTTGTAAATCATTCCTGGCTAAGAAGCCTATATCCCTTATTCTCAGATACTATAACTGGAAATGCTGGTCACTCACTCACTTTAGAAGCTTGATCCCAACTCCCTTTTTCTTGCTTGTTTCTCTTGCCTTAATCTGAGACCCAGCACACCTCATAGTAGGTGTGGTATACAATGTAAGACAATGTCAGTGTGTAAAGAGCACTCATCATATAAAGGAAATCTTGAAGCATCATTTTTAGTCAGTGCAAATAACCACCAGAATCATTCCTTTTGGTGGTTTCTATTTTTTAGTGAAATGTAAACCTTTATATTTTTCCTCATGAGAAAACAGTATAGTTTCTTTATATTTTATTATTCCGACATCTGATAAACCACATGATCAAATTGTTATTTTTGAAAACCATAATACGTAAGGTGTTAGAGAGCCCAGATAGTACCTGCATTAAGTAGTTAACTTTGTATTACCAGCTTGACTCCTTCTATAAAGATTTCTGTACTATCTATATTTTGTACTACTCAGTTTCCATGACAACATGTTTGTTCCCATGGAGAAACAAAATTGAACACCTTAACAGAGTTGAACTTGAAGATATAAAACCTCACTCAATGGATAGTTTGCACAGAGGCTATTCAGGAATAAAAACAAAATACAGAAAAGCAGAAAATATATCTAGGTTTCAAATTTCAGCTCAAAACTAAAAAACTACTTCTGATTTCTTTTGACCTACCAAGTAACAAATTATTCTTGGTGTGTCCTTTTTTTTTTTTTTTTTTAAAGATTTTGTTTATTTATTTATTCGACAGAGGGAGAGAGATCACAAGTAAGTAGGCAGAAAGGCAGGCAGAGAGAGAGAGGGAAGCAGGCTCCCTGCTGAGCAGAGAGCCCAATTCGGGTCTCAATCCCAGGAGCCTGAGATCACGATCTGAGCCTAAAGCAGAGGCTTTAACGCACTGAGCCACCAGGCGCCCCTGGGTGTGTCCTTAATAGCAACTTTAAACTGATTGTTTTTCCCCAAAAGCAAGTTTTAAAACACTCTACTTAGACAAAGAGCCTTTTAAATGGTGATTTGAGGGGCGCCTGGGTGGCTCAGTGGGTTAAAGCCTCTGCCTTAGTCTCAGGTCATGATCTCAGGCTCCTGGGATTGAGCCCTGAATTGGGCTCTCTGCTCAGCCGGGAGCCTGCTTCTCCCTCTCTGCCTGCCTCTCTGCCTATCTGTGATCTCTCTCTCTGTCAAATAAGTAAATAAAATCTTAAAAAAAAAAAAAAAGATTTAAATGGTGATTTGATGGTTTGTTTTATTTTAGCAATTTGATCCTCACAGTTGCAATTAGTATTTGCATATTTCAAGAATATTTAAATTTTCATGAAACTGCCTAAATTTGGCCAACCTGATTTGAGAAAAAAACAAAACAACATTATACATGAAAGCAATGAGAATGTAAGCAAGTGAGCAGGGTTTTTTTTACTAAAAACAAATTCTTTTTGTTAATGTGCAAAATTTTCCTAGCCTACCTATAGTTCAGTATGTGTCATTTGAATAGAGCCTGCAAACTGCAGATAGACGGAAATCTGGCTGCTTTGGTTGAATATAAAGGGAAGTTGGTAGCCTTCGTTAGGCTTATACCACTATGCCAAATTCCTAACACCATTACAACAGGACTTTGAATGTTACCAGTAAAATAATTCACACCCATTTGCAAGCTCTGTTCAAGTGGCATGAACTCTACTTGTAAAAGGCAAAGAAAACTCACTTGGCTCCAGTGGCTGTTGCTCTGCAACCTCCCTCCTGCCTGCTCCCCTCACCCCCGTTTATAATCTAGACACTGCTTCTTTTACATATGTATCCTACTTCTTTGTCTGCTGTTTTCTAGTCCTTTTTGTGTTTGTTTGTTTGTTTGTTTGTTTAAATCTTTAAGCATTGACCTCCTTTTCCCCATCCTATTCTGCTATTTCTACTCTACAGTATCACTACTTTTTTTCTGGCTTCACTCTTGTTTCTTAGCCTCCTCTCTCTTCAATCTTGAGCTTTTTTGGTAGTGTGCTTATTTTTAGTCTTCTTCCCTGCCTTTAGTTTATTTTTCATTCTTACCACCTTTTCTTATTCTCTTCGTATTCTCCCTTCCCAAAGTTTGTGTATTTTGCTCTTTTTAAGTTATTATGTATTGTTCATTGATGAATTCTTCTCTCTCTCCTTCCAAATATTATTTTTTCCTGGTTGTTTAAATCCCAGTCCCACTGACTTTATGCAAACCATTAGAATCGAAGCAATTTAAAGTGTTTCTTTAATGTAATAAAAGTAAGAAGAAAAATTAGCCTTGGAAAATAGCATCTTAAATAGTGGACTGCTTTTTTTCCTCTTTGCCCCCTCCTTAAGTTCACAGTGAATAGAATCAATGAGATTTGTCATCTGCTATGTTTGTCTAGATCTGGCATTATTCACTCTAATCACATAGTGAGGAGCAGGACTCAGCATGCTGAGTTGTTGCCACTCAAGATAAAATAACTTCTGCGTGTTATGCGGTCAACTGACAAGGAGAAGAATAAAGATGTGGCTCAGGATTAATTGCAGGTTTTAAAGCAATAGTTAGAAGAAACAAGACACAAAGGTTTTTCTCCTACTTATTTTTGTATGGTGCTAGGGATAAAAGAATTTGGGCACTTCCATCATTTTATATTGTTTATCCCATATGGCAGATAGAATAATAAAAATTTCCTGAATACAGACCTTTCTTTTGCTCCTCTATCATCAAATGGGCATACACTTTTAGTTCCTTTTTTTGTTTTGGGAATTGGATGTTTATCTTTCTTTTATAGGCTCTCACTTAACAATAGTGGATTGCATGTAAGGGGAAATGGTCCGTTCAGATTTAAATGCATTGCTTTGAACTGAGGAGATATATATCTTAATATTTGAATTATTTATGACCATATAGTTATATAAATTGTATAAGATATACATATATAATTAAATCTATTAGCATAATGGCAGATTCTTTCTTTATGCTTTCACATACTTGTAATTAAAATTTAATGTAGATTGCATTTACTAAATACCTAAAAAGCCACATTCATCCACTGATAAATTTTCAGTCTTTTAAATACATAAGAAAATATTGATGCTCTATAATACCTACTGGTTGTATAGCCCTCAAAGCTTTGGAGATTCATTTTTACTCACCATAGTTAAGATGTCTGCCTTTTCTGTTTTCCTTTGTTTTTACTACTTTTGCATTTGACGGTTTTTTATCTTGCTTAAAGACACTTTGCTTAAAGGTTCTGAAAAAAAGACCATGACTTGGAAACTAAATCATTGTTATAGAAAATTTTTATTACAGAGGAATTTTCTATATCTTCTTTTCTTTACTATGGATATAATTATAGCACCAACACATAGTCGTGCATGCTGAGCACTGCACAAAGCTAGGGGACCATTCTTGACCTATGTGTGGGACCCTGTATACAGATGGGCTCATTTTGCAATTTTCAACTGAAACTGTACCATGCTTTTTATCTGTCAGATGAGTGAAATTTTCTGTTGATCATGTTGGATTATGTTGGGTTTTACTCTCTAAAATTCCTGAAATGTAAATGTACAGACCATCCACTTCTCTTTCATGTAACAGAGAAGGAAGTTGCTTTAAGAGAAGAGATGTATCCTGACTATAATTTTATCACCATCTATATATATCTATATATATCTATATCAGAGTCAGGTTACAGCCAGTTCTCCTAATTCCTGTCCTCAGGAATATCATTTTGAAGATATTTGTGGTGACAAGGAAAATATTTTATTTCTATCACATAAATCCCATAGGTACAAATTTATAGGCTTTTAGCCTAACTTTACTCCTAGAAAATTTTACATTGTAAAGAGTGAAATAATTTCTAGGTATTTCTCTTTGTGCAGCTTGCTATGTAATCTAACAACATACTAAATGGTTTTTTGAGAGGGGGCTATCATATCACCATTGACTGACACAGTGGAAAATATTTGGAAAAAGAACTAGTCAGTGCTACTGCTACATCTATATTACTGCATTACAATTTTGGAATATTGACATTAAGTGTTTGAAATAAAGTTTCTTAGGAATTAAAATGTTTACTTTCCCCAAAATGCACTGGGAAACCACCAGTTTACTTATCTTCTCTATAGAGTTCTTCTTTATTAATATCAATCCACACATTTCCTTCTCTTCTTTTTTATTACTCAAAAATTATGTGCGGTTTTTGCTATAGTATTGTAATTTGTTTCTGTTCTCTTATTCCATCTCAAAAGTCTGTCAACTCCATATGTACTAAGTTTGTCTTTTACTTGTTTTCCTTCCTCCATGGTCTTGAGTATGCATATAGATGATACTAAATGTGTGTTATTTCAGTGAACAAGAAGTTTTGATTAATTGGAAGCAAACATCCAAAGTTAGTCTATAATACCAAAAATCTTGTCAAAAACATACATCATGAATCTAAATCTTAACAGATTTAACCATTAATAATAACCTTTAAATGAAAATTACTACAAAGCAGTTTCTCCTAGTGATGCTTAAAATTGTTTCCTCTAGTAGGTTAAGGTATATTGATGAAAAGAACAAGCAGGGAGGAAAAACTAGTGCATACTATCAAAATCATAATGCTTTTAAAAATTTTTTTTATTTTTCTCTTTTTTTTCTAGAATTGAAAGAGGTATATGATGGATTTGATCATAAACTTTCATTTGAGAGAGTAATGCAAGAGAAAAAGAACACAGCACTGCAAGAAGCCTCAGCTTCTGGCAGATGTTGCAAGAATGAGTTAGATCATTGACCTTTTTTTCTAGGGCATTGTGTCAATTTTGAGTGGAGTTTCCAATTGCACAATGAGCATCTGGACAGTTTTGACATCTTTATTACACTCTCTGAGTTCTTAAAATGCTACCATTTTGTTTTAAAGATGATTTCTTTCAAAATTAAAACAATTATTTAACTGCCAAGAGTAATCCCATGATTGAATACCAGTAAAATTATCTTCTCAGATCTGGTTTCCCTACTAATATTCATAATCAGAATACCCGTTGTTTAACCAAAATTAAGATTTGATTAATGATCTTAACATTCAATCCATTTCTTCACAGGCCTAATTTTGTTCCTTGTATTTGCTTTGCACTGAATTACTGTGGTTTAAATAGCCTGTTTAACATGACCACTTTCAAACAAGATCATAAATTCTCATAAAAGCCAACTAAGAAATTCATAATCATAGCTCTTGGCCGCCACCTAAAGGTTTCTTTCTTGTTTTATTTTACATAAGACCTACTGTGCATGCCTTTTATAATAAAATTGTTGCCTGTATCATCATGTTTCCACGTTAAGTATAAGGTTAAGAGACTTATTTCAGTATTTTTTTCATTTTTGTGTATTTGCATTAGCAGCCTACATAATTATATCCACTTCTCAATCTATTTGATACCCAAAAGTAAAACTAAGTCCACTAAGTGGTCTGAAAATTTTCCATTCCTTCAAAAAATATCTTTTATTTCTGTTTTTATAATATACCTCCCCCATTCCTAAGCCCATCTTGGAAATAGAAAAAAAAGCCATAGTTTCTGGTTTCAAGAAGCATGCACCAGTTACCAATGTAAAAAACTGGCTTTTTGTCATAATCTGTATTAAGATTATCATTAATTGGATGCCAAGGAATAAATCTAGAAGACTAAACAAAGAGAAATGTTTCTCATCTCCAACTTTCCAAGGTAAATTCAATTAAACTTATGTTTATTGAATCATTACTGAATGTAAAGTATCGGCTAAATTCTTCAACCTCCATAGAGAACATTAACAACAGGTGTAATCTCTTGATTGTGCTTGAAGGTAAATGGGATATCAGAATTAATAATTGCCAGCCATCTATCTCCATAGCCATAGTTCCACTCCTTTTATTCTCCTTTGAAGAAACACTTGCTTGAATCAGGCCAAATATCTCCAATACCCTACTTGGAATCTGACAAAGTCATGTCTGGAGAATGGAATCAATGCAATCTATAATATCATACTGAAACGTTAGTTATAAACTCTACAAACTTCTTATTTCATAATCCATACTGATAGAGCATCTATAAAGCACCCCAGTTTTTCTTAAATATGTAGAAGTTTTATTAGCATGCACACTCACCATTATAGATTCTGGGTATTTAGCTTTTGATTTACTTATAGAACACTATTCATTTATTTATTAATTCAAAAAATATTTATTAGAAACCTACTCTGTGGCAGGCACTCACCATTTTCAGTGTTCAATCAAACAGATTGGTCTTTGCCTTCATGGGGCTTGTGAGGGAAACAAAATAAATAAACAAAACACATTTGATACAAATTACAAAAAAACTAACACACTGTACTGTAATGGAGAATAATGTTGAGGAGAGACAGACCTACATTAGGAAGGGTAATCAAGAAAGATCTCTTCCAGCAGACAATATTCAAACTGACACCCAAAGAACAGGGAGGCAGTGGGGCCAAGAATATAGGGATGAGGCCACGGGAATTATCTCTACAAAGGCCAAAACACTTGGTGAGGGCTAAAGGATCTAGAGCAGAGTGAGCAAAGGGGAGATTCATGAGATACGGAGAAATAAAATAAACTTAATTGTTCAGGGTCTCGAAGAAGAGGATGAGGACTTTGAGTTTTATATGAAATAGAATGGAAAGTCATAGAAACAGATTAGAGAAGGAAGTAACTTGATCTGTTGGCTCCTTGGAATAGGGAATGGAGGCAGGTAAGAGAGGTGGGAAACAGAAGACTAGTGAATAAATACACATAGGAGAGATGATGGTGACATGGACAAGGCTGGCGAGAAGTGAACAAATCTGAGGGAAATTTAAGAGCTAAATTCATAGGACTCAGTAATGGGTTAGATGACCCTCTTGGTTCTACCATTCCTTCCCATCTTACTGGCATTTGCTGATATGCATATAACTCTGAAATACTGACACTGTTTTCTATATTAGATTTAGATTGCTATATTAGATTTTATGTCACACTTAAGCTTTTAATTTAAAGAAATTGAGAAAATATCTTCATAGGATGACTTATTTGTATGTCAATAAGGAAACATTACCTAGCATCTTCTGCAAATAAGACAATCTAATAACATAATTTTATACATAATGGAATTTTATCTACTAAAAGCACCAAAGTCTATTTACTGTTAACCACTTAGAAGAATTTTTTCCTAAAATTGTTAAATATTTTCCTGACCTATTAAAGAGAATATATTTAATATTAGTTAACCTTTTCAAAAACTCAGGCTCACTATGATGAAAAACAGTTGCTATACCTCTGTACTATAGTGGTACACCTAAAAATAGTGAGATATGAGTATGTTTCCTGTACTCAGAAAAAATAGCATGCTTTGAAATAATTAAATTTTGTTGTTGCCTCAGTTATTCCTAGTTCTCATTGTGCCAGACTGAGGTCATTCTCTTCTAACGCATTCTAACATGACGTTTTTCCTTTGCTGTAAGGTGGGAACCCTATCAGACTTCCATGCACATTAATAGCGTGTAGACTCCAAGTAAAGTACGAACTTTAGTATTCTATTTTGATTGCACAGAGGCTTTTTTTTACATGCTGTTTTCTCAAGTATATTTTAGTTCATTGAAATTGCTTGATCAGCAAAGTTCAAGTCAGGGAAATGTCCCTATACTGGCATTTTATTTCCCACATTTTTCATGAGGTTCCTTTAAAATGAAATTCTTATTACCATATACATTATCATGTTAAGTTTCTACAAAGAATCCTTCCTTATGACACAACTTCAACTACATCATTTTAAATATTGCTTTTTCATTTTATGCCTGTGGTTTTCAAATGCAACATAAAAGTATATAAAATTTGACCATAAAACTAGACTAAAAAATATCCCAAATTTCGTGACTGTGACTATAATGTAATCTCTTTCCTTTTTTTAATTTTAACACTCATGAAAACTGAAATAAATCAAAGTCCACAAAGCCCCAATCAGCAACACTACTTTGAAAGTGTCTTTTGACAAGTAGCATATGCATATTACAAACCCAAAGGCATGTTTGAAATGGTTCTTCCAAGAGACCTACATTCTTCAAAGCTCTGCCTGTATTACCACCTTGTTCATGGAAGAAAATGTGTAAATGTGAAATGGAAATGTGTAAATGATTAAAGCATCTGTATAAACAAAGAACATTCTTAACATGTAAGAAAAATTTTGAGGACTTCTTGAAAAACCAGACACCAGATGCCTAAAGCTGATCTGCCAAATGAGAATCCTTGAGAGAGAGGTCCAAATATTTGAAACAAATATTCCCCAGCTTATTGATATATGTGGTCCTCAGAAAAATCCTTAGATAACAGTGTCATACACCCTAGATAACCAATCCTAAATGATCTGCCATTTCAATTTTGTGGCAGCTTGTATTTTCCAAAGATGACTGTAGCAGTGCATACCATCTTATGTGCTCTTCCTATAAAGTGACATTGACATCTCTTCACCAAAAAATGGGGTTTATGTTCCCTTTTCTTGAATCCAGGCAGACTTTTGACCACAGTGGAAGTGATGTTATGTGACTTCCAAGAACAATTCATAAAATGTAAAACAGCTTCTGCCTGGTTCTCTTGAGACACTTGTCCTTGGAATCCAGCCATCGTGCTGTGAGAAAGCCACATGAAAAGGCCACGTGTAGGTCTTTCGGCCATAGCTCCTGCTGAAGTCCCTGTCGACAGCCAGCCATTAACCACCAGACATGTGAGTGAGCTTTCAGATGATTCTAGCCCCCAGCTTTTGGGCCACCCCAGGAGAGCAAAAACTACCTCTCTCACTTAGCCATGACCAAATTGCAGATTTGTGAATAAAATTAATGTTGTCACTGTTCTAAGTCACTAAATTTTACAGCGGTTTTTTTATGTAGCAGTAGATAACCAGAACAAATTCCAAATAGTTCTGTGGCTTCTTTGGATGAAATGTAAAGCCCTAGATAAACCTTCATGCATTCCAGTTTGCATTTAAGGATTTCTAATTCTATCCAGCCAGATCCACTCCAGACTCATTTGCTAGGTCCTGCTTTAGTTTATTGCCTAGATCTGTGGTTCTCAATGAGAAGTAATTTTGCCCACTAGGGGACATTAGCAATGTCTGGAGACATTTGATGATTGCCACAACTGGGGAAGAAATGCAATTGGCATCCAGTGGGTGAAGCTAGAGATGATGGTCAACAGTCTACAATGTACGGCACAGTCTCATCTTCCAACAACAGAGAATTATCAAACTCAAATAGTGCAGAGGTAGAGAAACTCAGACATGATCTGATCCAGTAGTAGGGTACTCCATTCTTACCCATGGTTCTCTTCACCATCATATAGTTCTAGAGTTGTCCACCAGAAGCTGAGAAAATAGTGTGTGTGTTGGGAGTGGAGGCATGGGAGGAAGGGCTTGCAGTGATTTAGAATATCAGGATTATTTGTGAGGATTTTCAACCTATACAGGTAAGCCTATGATGTTCAACCCTGGCAACAAACTAGAATAATTTGTCAAAAATTATTTTTTGTTTTGAAATACTAACTCTATTTAAATGCCAGCTTAATCTTCAACTCTAGAGATTCTGATTCAAAAAATACTGGATGCCAATAGTTTTTAAAAGCACCTTAGGTGATTCTAATGTGCAGCTAAGCATGAGAATCAGAGACACTGGCCCTTTTACCTGGAGACTATGACTCCTAATTTGGGGAGAAATGTTGATACAGTTTAAAGAGTAAAAATGGAAAATTCCAATAGGTAATTCTGTTGACAACCCTTTGCCCCTTCCTCCACTGAAAACCTGGGCCTACATGCTTGCCTGTACTTAGCCTGCCAGGTTCTGGCAAGAAAAAAGACCTGTGCCAGACTCTCATTTCATTCTTCTGCACTTATCTGGGATGGAAGCAAATCCTAAGGTTTAGTTACTTCTTGATAAGTCAGTAAGGAGCACTAGTTAGTAAATCCTGAACAATCAGTTCAGGTATGATGGCCTTGGTGTGCTATGTACCTATCCACCAATAAAGTCAGCTCTACTGGATTTTCCATTAAATGCCTAAGATGAATATAAAAACATCAGTCAATATTCTTAGAATTTTACCACTGGAGTGTCAAGCTAACTCAAATAATTTATATGACTTACATAGTGCAAGATGATGACTAAAGTTGTTGTCGATAGGATGTGAACTCGCCTTGCCACCTCCCCCACCCCAATAAAACCACCAGTTAGGCAAATAACATTGCATCTGCCTCAGATGCTAAGCAGATGAAATTCTGCTTATTAAAAAAAATGACTTGGGTGGAGAAAGAAAAAATATGAAATAGCCTATTATTATAATAATTACCTTGGCAAAAATGTGTTATTTCATCATGACAATAAGCTTTTCTGAACATGGTATTATTACATTACATTTGTGGTAAAAAGAAAAAATCAAAACTGTTTTTCTTTTCAAAATTTATTTGTCGAAGGAAAACACCAATTTAATAAATTAAATTTCTCAATTATCGCATTGTAACTTTTCTGTTTTGAACTCTTTCCCATTAAAGCCCCAAACCAAAAAGAATCTTTAATTTTGTACATATGATCCCTATCTATGAAAGAGAAAGCTGAAAGTCTCTAACAGTTTCAAGTAATAATTATACAGTGTATGTGCCTATAGCTGGTAGAAGATGGTCAGAAGTAAGAGCATTTAACTCATGAGTCAGATTGCCTGTTTTAAATGCTAACTCCCTCATTTATAAAGTGGTCTTGGGGATGTTATTTTATCTCTTGTGATTCAGTTTCCTCTTCTGCAAAATTTAATAATAGTAGTACTGAGGTCATAATTGTCTTTGAAGATTAAAAGATAAAATGAATAGAAAGTGCTTAGCACAGTCCCTGGCATATAAGATGTACTTAATGAATGAGATTCAAATTTAACTGTCAAATATAATTAATATTGGTTTCTGTCACTAATTCACTGAGCAACATCGATTAAATCACTTTACCCTTTGACTATCTCTTTTTTTCATTTATATTATAAAAGGCTTAATTCCTAAAATTAAATTAAATTCAATAATTATCCATTGTGCCAGGTTCCTTCTAGCTTTTTATTTCTAAGAATCTGGCCTCTGAAGCAGATTTTTACCTATTTTCTTGTATCAGAATGTCCAATTTACACAAATATAGCATATGTTTTAGTCTATCATTTTAACTATTGTACTGAAAAGTCAGTTTCCATAGCTTTCATTTCTTCTGACATCAAGTTAAGTATGCATTGAAACACAGGGATTTGAATTTCCCTGTCAAGTGAGATACATATTACTTATTTCCTCTTAGATTGAAATCTGAAAAGGAAAGCTGACAACAGAAAAGTTGTCCTACAGACATAGCTTATATTGTGATACCAAGTGAATGGTTCCATATTGATTTTATAAAAAATGTTAATATGGCAGCATATGTAAAAGCACATATAAAGATTTACTGAGAAAAGTAGAAGTTTCTCTCAGATTATTCTGACCTCTTTTATCCTCCACTCATGTCAGCATCTCAAATGATGTCTCCAACTTGTTCACATAGTTCAGTCTGGCTTCTAATGCACTCTTCACAGAGGCTGCTCCCCCTAACAACAACAGTGATCTTCTGAGTTCCAATCTAATAGGATTGGATTCAAATCTAATTTGAAATCCTTGTAAGAATTGACTTTTCTGTAGCATTTGACCTTCTAATTGCTTTCTTTTTAGATATGTTTCAGCTTTTTTGGTTTCTATCAATGAATCTCCACTACCCTTTTTCTCTTGCCTCATTGACCATCCTGTCTCAGCCTTCAGTTGCTATTTCACAGATTCCTCTTCTTGGCCATAATCTGTAATCCTTCTATATGTTCCCCCAAAGAATGCCCATGACTTTATACACCACCTAGCATATTTTTACTCTCAAATCTATAATAACAGTATGTACTTCCCTTTTAAGCTTCAGACCTATATTCCCAACTGTCTTCTGGGTATCTCCATCTGAAATTCCTTCAGGCCACTTCTAAATTATCTTCCCCAGTATATCTTAGTTTTCCTCTTATATTCCTTGACTAATCACTAAATATACTCTAAATATCTTTTTTTAATCTCCCAAATAAAATATCTCTCAAATCTATTACCTCCTCTCCATCACCAAATACCACTTTCCTGGCCCAGGTCCTTTGCACATCTCACCTAATCCTGCTCCACTCTCATCCTCTCACATTCACTCTCCATAATTAATGCCAGAGTGATATATCCAAAATGCCAAAATAACCAACTCATATACCTGTTTAGAACTTCACAATGACCCCCCCATTATCTGCAGGAGAAAGTCTAAGTTCTTTGGCCAACAGGGTCTTCCATGGTCTATTGCTACACACCTCTCTATCCTCATTACTGGTTACTTCCTTCCACAAATTGGAACCCACTACAAAACTCATTCACTTCATTACCCCAGTACCCATTCCTCATTCTTCAAAACCCCACACAAGCTTCTCTCATGTAAAGACTTTCCTGATGCCAAGATGGAGTAAATTTTTTACTTCCCTATACTACCTGTTTCAAACATATTACTATTACTGCTCATTTAATCAATATACGATTATATTGTAGTTATTTTTTTAAATGACTGTCTTCCTCAGGATACCATAAAATCCTAGGACATGGAGACTAAGGTCTTATTAATTATTGTATTCTAGCACTCAGGAGAAAGATAGGGATACACCAACGCTCTATATATGTTTCTTGAATTAGTAAAAGAATAAAGATATAAATTGGTTCAGTAATGATTTATTCAGCATAAAATGTATAAGGATAAAAAAACTAAGATATTGCATTTAGTTAAATATTACCTTTAAAAAATTTTTAGCTTCACTCAGGTATAATTGGCATTTTAATGATAACATATTTAAAGTGTACATCATGGTGATTTGATATGTGTATACACTATGAAAGAATTTCCCCATTCCACATCCAGGTATTTAATATGTCAATCATCTCACATATTTATCTTTTTTTATGAGAACATTTTTCTACCCGCATAGCAATGTTCAACTATACAATACAGTGTTATCAACTATAGTTACCATGTTTCACATTACATTCTCAGACTTTGTTCATCTAAAACTCTCACTTTTCATTTTAGTCCTTAAACTTCTTGCTCACACCTGGATTTTGTCCTTTTCTCCACCTCACCTGCACTCAGGTACCACCTCTAATCTTTTAGGTCTCAGGATGACTGAACCTTGAGAGAACTTCTCAGATTATGCTTAAAGGGCTTTAATCACTTACTTAATCTAAGATGTCCTACCAAGAACTTTATCTCTTTGAATCCTGCTTAGTCTTAACAGTCTGGTTTCTTGTCAGCAAAAGTTATTTTCACCTTCCTCAAAACATAAATGTATATGTATTCCAATACGCCCTTGACTCTTCTGTCCTAGGATCTAAACAGGTAAGAGAAAACAGAGTAAGGTTTTGGACTGATGTTTCAAGCTCTGCTGTTCTTCTGAAGTAAGGTCCTATGGCAATTATGCCTCCAGTTGTTATTTTTTTTTCCTTTCCTTAGAGAAAGGAGCTATCTGGGTGAAGTATTTAGAATGAACCTTTAAGTTCTTTAAACTCTTGTTATCTTTTAACCTTTCTAATATTCCAAGGAGTGTTGAAAAATAGTTTCTTAAAAATACTAGGCCCAATGCCTTATTGAACACTTCATGCAAGTAACAAAACCTGATGTTGCCCAATTGTACATATATCTTTGCTTGCGCATACCTTCAATGTCCATAATAGAGAGCCATATTATTGTTTAGTTTCAGGACCTAAAACCATCTGGGAAGTATCTAATTTCATAAAAAGAAATCTGTTTTAATAGGAGAAAAGCTGTTTTAGTTCTCAGCCACTTCCTGAGCTCAAATCAAATGAGAGGGAAGAGGTATAATGGAAAATGTTAAAGGCCAGGACACAGGACAGGTAATGAGCAATCACTATTTGGTAAAAGGAATTGTGAAAAGGTTGACAGTAGTTTTACTGTACCACCTCCCATTGTTAAGAATGTCATTTCTGCCTCATTGACATTCAATGTTCAGTTGATCCTGAAAAAATAAAGAATCATAGGCCTCTTTTCCCTTTGAACAACTCATGCAGGGACCACAAACTTAAATGTCTACAAGATTTTGGCATGTAACATATATGAGCAAACCCGGCCTACATATATGAAAAGCAGTAGCATGATCACATTGAAAAACAGTAACTGACAATCAAAATACAACAGGGAGTGGTGAGAACTGTGGCCAACGGAAGAGCCTGGGCTCCTTCTTAGGTAGCAGCAGATAGGCTGCTCTAGCTCAATGCCTTGCAGAAATGAAGGCCCAAGGGTGTCCAGTAGTCTGACTATTCAAAAGAAGCTATGTGGACATTGGGGAGAGTATGTGCTATGATAAGTGCTGTGAAATGTGTAAGCCTAACGATTCACAGACATGTACCTTGGGGCAAATAATACATTATATGTTAATAAAAATTTTTTTAAAAAAAAAGAAGCTAAAAGTAAGATTTTATGACATCTTATGATTTTAAAGCATTTGGAAAAAAAAAGATTTTTTTTAAGTTAAACCACTCTATAGGCAGAGAGTATGAGCACTAAACAAAACATGTGTTTATATTAGATTCTGAAATGTGTGTTTCACAATCAATCAAGATGACCCGGGAAATTCAAGCAAACGGGTATATTTGAGAGGAAAATGACATTTGCTCACAGCAATAAAAAATACTTATTAATTAGGTCAAGATGTAAAATTTAGAGTAGGGGGCAATTTTCATATTTCTTTCGCTAATATTGCCAAGGTAGATCATGGGTATTTTAATAAAGCCAATCTCTTTTCCCTTGGCCATTTACTCTCCCTTGAAGGTTGGATATTTTCCATTTAACCATCCAGTTCCATTCTTAGCCTCTTTGTGTCCCAGGAAACTAGCTAGTGTAGGTTGCATTGAATGGTTACTTTATCTTAGGTTTTCACTGGGTTTGACCCATCTGAGGCACTAGCAAGAGTTTGGAGGGTAGGAAGAAACTGATATCAAGGTCTTTATTTGCCCTGCTTTTCCCCTGCTACTTCACCAATGGGTTCCTTTCTTTCTGTCTGGAGGCTTTCTTTATACTGCTCCTCCATACCTTCTGTGTGTGTGTTCCTTGTTCCTTGAAATATTGCCTCTTCTTGGCCTTTTAAGCCTACGGTGCTAAAAGTTCCTTACTACCATAAGCCCCACAAGATTACACTATCACTTGTTCCCTTCCATAAGACCTACCCTTTAGGCTTCAATTATCCAGCTGAACTCTGCTTTCTATTTCTTGCTGGGAACCTGCCTTAAGATGCCATTTCCAAAGATACAGTGATTTCCCAGGGCTGGGCTCTTCACTGGGCAAAACTTCTCATCAAGTCCTTTTATTCTTATTTCTCTGGGTCCTTTGGAAAAGCAGAGCTATTTGGCAGGAAGTATCAAGAGCCCTGAGAATGTATCTAATCTTTGACCCAGTAACTTCACCTTGAAAATTTTTCCTAAGGAAAAAGTCCTAATTAAGAATTTAAAAAAAGATTTATGCAAATATATTTGTTATCAAAACGATCAAAAACCATAAATGACCCACATCACATCCTAAGGGATGCCAGCTATCTTTTGTTTGCTCCACCAGCTTTCCACTCCACTAGACTCTCTGCTTTGAGTGGACACCCTGCCTCTACCCTGGCTATGGCTCCACTACTCTCTTGCTTAGGGATGGGCTTCACCTATGGTAGGTCTTAATAGGACATCAGAGAAGGAGAAAATAATAAAGTAGGGGCAGTTATTCTTCCTGTCCCTTCTGTGCAAATGGCCTCAGGCTGGCTGTGACTCTTAAACAAAGGTGACAGAACTTGCCAGGTGATATCCACACACTCAATACCTCTGGAGTTTAGTAATGCACCCTTCTTTTACTCTCTGAAGCCTGAGGACAGTGATGCATCTCCCCCCTGGTTTCTAACTCAAGAACACAGCATTATCACTGACACTCTACCCACATGTTTATAAATAGCTTCTTTATTAACTAATTCTCCTCAAATTACCCAGTTTGAGTAAGCTCTTTCACTGCCAAGAATCTGGTGGAATCAAGGAGCCTTAAGTAAACTGAACAACAAACTCACTAGGGAATAATATATAACATAGAAAGATGTTCATGAAGAATGCATATTAAAAACAAAAACGGTAGATCCAGTATGAACAAAACTATACAAAAATAAAGCAAATAAAATTAACCATGAAAATGCAATATACAAGATATTACTTTTTAAATGAAAATATTTTCTTTAAAGATTACTTAAATGTGAAAGATATTATAGATTATGCCAAGAGAAATCCTGAAAGACTTGGTAGAAATGGCATGAGAAATTATTCTTAACAATCAAGTGGGACAAATGGAAAGGAAAAAGGAGTGGGGGAAACATGTCCAGCTGATGTTAAAGCCTATGAGAGGGCAAGTGAAAGTGCTTATAGTAAATCAGGATTTCTCTTCTGTAGCATAGGGTACTCAAAGGAGATGTCAATACAAAGTGGTACTGGGAATTATGATTTGAAATATATGAAATATATTTGATATGTGAAATATTCAAGGTTTCATAGTTGATGCTAACTAAAGTTCTTTTTCATAGCTTGGAGAAAGCTGGAGAATAGCATAAGATGAACCATAGAAAGGTTTAAAAAAAGGATAACAGTATTAGATTTTTATTTCAGAAGGAAAGCTTCTGGGCACCTAGGTGGCTCAGTCAGTTAAGTGTCTGCCTTCAGCTCAAGTCATGATTCCAAGGTCCTGGGATCAAGCCCTGCATTGGGTTCCTTGCTCAGCAAGGAGTCTGCTTTTCCCTCTCCCTCTGCTGCTCCCCCTAATTTTACTCTCTTTCTCTCAAATAAATAAAATCTTAAAAAAACAAACAAACAAAAAAAACAACCTTGGTCATCTTCTCTGCTACTTTAGCTTGAAAAGGGTTCAAATGACCAAAAGTATCATGGCTTTTTTGGTTACTCTGTATAATACTGAAATGTGCATCTCTATAAATAATTTTCTTATATTTCTGAATTGTTAGAGGACTAACTTCCCAGACATAAAATTAGTGTTGCACATTAATGTTTTTTATTGATTGTATTAACACATTCTACAGTATTATTTATACCCTTTTCTGAAGTATGTATAAACACCTTTTAAAGAAATTATCATCAGATTTGTTGATTTGTTCTCTTGAAATTGGATAAATAATCTTTACATTTTAGAAAGAACTATTATTGCCAATATTAGGAAAAAAAAGAAATATGTAGTCTTGTAGTTTTACGTTTAAGCCCTTTAATCCATCATGAATGTATTTGGGTATACAGTAAGTTTCTAAATTAATATTGTTTTTTCCCAAATAGTTAACAATTATCCCAATACCATGTGTTAAATTATTTATTCCATCTCCATCAACTTTCAAAGCATATTTTGTGTTATAGTAAATTGTTACTGATAGAGTTTATTTCTGATCCATTCTATTTACTAACTCCATCATCTTTTTTTTATTATTATATATTATTTCCAAATCAGATTAAATATCTTCGAGAACAGGACTGGATTTTACTGATGCTTATATTTTCCATAGATCTATGACTTTACATATAGCAAATGTTCAATAAATATTTACATATTTGTTAAATGAATGTTGAAATTGAATATCCTGTGCCTAATTTACAAAGAATTTCCTTGCTACGTTAAAAGGTCACATTCTTCAAGGTGAAACATGAAGTAATTTTGAAATTGGAGAAGGGGGCTGAGAATGGAAGCATTCCAAGTATAAAAATGCCATGTGAATCTGATTAGAATAATTTAAATTTTGTAGTGACTTCATTCTCCAGAGGCTATGTGATCATGAGAAAATGCTGAGAAGGAAAATTTTAGTAGTGGACTCGCTCTGAGTTATTGAAGTTCAGAAAGGCCTTTAGCGGTGTAATGATGTGCAAATCAGTCCACATACCACCCTGGCTCAACAGATGAACTATGTCAATGGTGAAATGTTGTCTTTTTAATATCTGCTGATACCTTTATTTGGGAAAACCAGCTGTGGGCTCTTAACATTGCTATCCATTTAGAGTACTGAGAAATAAAGCAATAACATTTAAAATATACTACATATTCATATTACCCTCCTGACTACATATAAGTTTAAACATATTGGATTTTAAATAAAAGGCAGTTAAGTATATTGTCCCTGTCATGTACAAATAAGTGAGACTTTCATATAGTTTTATGTCAAACTGTACAAGGGTGACTTCAGGCTGAAGAGATTGCAGAACAATTTTGTTTGATTAAGGAAATATAAAACTAGGGGCACCTGGGTGGCTCAGTGGGTTAAAGCCTCTGCCTTCAGCTCAAGTCATGATCTCAGGGTCTTGGGATCGAGCCCCGCATCGGGCTCTCTGATCAGCAGGGAGCCTGCTTGCTCCTCTCTCTCCACCTGCCTCTCTGCCTGCTTCTGATCTCTCTCTGTCAAATAAATAAATAAAATCTTAAAAAAAAAAAAAAGGAAATAGAAAACTAGACCATCATAAAGAATGCTAGAATTACAGGCGGTATTAAGTCATGCTCACTATATCTACTAATGTGGATAAAGAATTGTATTGTTACCAGAAAAGGAAAGTTATGTATTCATCAAAACCAAAGATAATTTGATGGTATTTTTATAATAATATGCAAGTCTGGAAAAAAGTATTTATATATTTCCAATGTTGTTTATATTGTGAAATTAAATAATCTAAATTACCATTGCAAAAACTGTTTGGAGAATATATGGTGAATTCTAACATGTTTTATACATGATCTTTCCTTTGATTCTCACAGTAATCTTATTTGGTAGTCCTTTGTGTGTGTGTTATATAAACTTTAATTTTTTTTTAAAGATTTATTCATTTGAGAGAGAGAGAAAGAAAGAAGGGGGGGCAGAGGGAAAAGGAAAACCAGACTCTCCCCTGAGGTGCAGAGCCCAACAGGGGGCTCAGTCTCACGACACTGAGATCAGGACCTGAGCCAAAATTAGGAGTAGGGCGCTTAACCTACTGGGCCACCCAGGTGCCTTTAAGCTTTACTTTTTAGAGTAGTTTTAGGTTCACAGCAAAATTGAATTGAAAGTACAGAGAGTTCCCATATGCCTCTTAGCACCCTGATACACAGACCCTTCCCTGCTATCAACATCCTGTATCACAGCTGTACACTTGAAACAATGACTGAATCTATACTGGCATCGTTATCACCCAAAGTCCATAGTTTACATTAGGGTTCACTCTTGATGTCGTACATTCTCTGGGTTTTGACAAACATACAATGATGTGTATCCATCATTGGAGTAGTATATGGAATTAGTTAACTGCCCTAAAACTCCTCTGTGCTCCACTGATTTACCATTCCCTACCCCTTACCCTCGCAACAATCTTTTTACTATTTCCACACTTCTGCCTTTCCAGAATATCATATAGTTGGAATCATACATTACATAGACTTTTCACACTGGCTTATTTAATTTAGCAATATCCATTTAAGTTTCCTTTATATCTTTTCATGGCTTGACAGCTCATATCTTTTTAGCACTGAATAATTCCATTTTCTGTATGTGCCACAGTTTATTTATCCCTTCACCTATGAAAGCACATTTTGACTGCTTGCAAGTATTGGCAATTATGAATAAAACTACTATAGACATCCATGTGCAGGTTTTTGTGTAGACATAAATTTTCAGCTTCTTTGGATAAATACCAAGGTGTGCAATTGCTGGATTATATGTTAAGAGTGTATTTAGTTTTGTAAGAATTCATGAAACTCTCCCAAAGGGGTTGTACCTCTTGCATTCCATGAGGGTTCCGACTCTTCCATATCCTAACCAGTTGTTAGTGTTTGGATTTGGGCCATTCCAATAGAAGTACACTGGTATCTCACTGTTTTGTTTTTGTTTGACAGAGAAGAGAGAGATCACAAGTAGACAGAGAGGCAGGCAGAAAGAGAGGGAAGCTGGTTCCCTGCTAAGCAAAGAGCCCAATGTGGGGCTCAATCCCAGGACTCTGAGGTCATGACCTGAGCCGAAGGCAGAGGCTTTAACTCACTGAGCCACCCAGGTGCCCCTGATATCTCATTGTTTTAATTTGCAATTTTGGTAGTTATTTTAATTTTGTTGTACTTAAGTGAATAAACTGAGGCTCAGAGAAAATAAATAATTTGCCTATGGTTCTACAGCTGCTAAGTAAGATTCAAACAGTTTTTTTCAGGCTCCAAAGCTCCTGTACTTTTTATTCTGTGGGTTGCCTAATAGCTAGACAAGAATAAAATTCAAATTCACAAGTGGAGGACTCCAGAGAGTCGTTTCCAGGCTCATTCATTATTTGTCTTAGTTAGGTTCCTCTAGAAGAGGACCCTGAGATAAGGAAATGCTAGGGAACAGTGGGGAAATAGAGGAGGAAAAGGTGGCCAATGAAGAATGTGTTTGGAGAAAGTTGTCACTGAGGGCAACTGCAGCTTATAGAAAGATAACAGAAAGCTAGGATTAGACTGTACACATAGAAAATGTTTTATTCAAAAGTACCCATGAAGATAACTCATACTATTAACCAAAGTATCAGTTAGTAGGCAGGGTAGTTAAATTAAAGCTGCATTGTGACCCAAAATCCAACTATAATGCAAACTAGTAGCCAATGGAAGTCAGGATATCTGAGTGATGAGCATATGTCATTTTACAGGGCTCCCTTCCTCAACATTTGTGATTTTGTGTCATCTTATTGAGAAAGAGTATTATGTTTTCCACTGAGGAAGCCAAAGGCAAGAGCTCCTTCTTCTATCCCTCTACCCCCAAAAGGCCAGGGGACTGTTATGTGATTAAAGTTCTGAAAATTCAACATTCCCAGCCAAGATTCTGCATGTTCAGCAAGTGGTACAAAGATGAAGTGATGGGGCGCCTGGGTGGCTCAGTGGGTTAAAGCCTCTGCCTTCGGCTCAGGTCATGATCTCAGGGTCCTGAGATTGAGCCCTACATCAGGCTCTCTGCTCAGCGGGGAGCCTGCTTTCCCTTCAATAAAAAAAAATAAAAAATAAAAAAAGATGAAGTGATTACAAAAGCGTTCTTATTTGCTGGATGCTTACTGCCCTTGCTTATGCCTCCCTTGGTTTTTGACCTTGTTCAATCCTGGTCTCTCATCTCTCAGCCTCCTACTGATTCTGTGAGCTCCAAATTTCCTTCCAATAATTT
Organism: Procyon lotor; assembly: GCA_028646535.1. Taxonomy (NCBI): domain Eukaryota; kingdom Metazoa; phylum Chordata; class Mammalia; order Carnivora; family Procyonidae; genus Procyon; species Procyon lotor. Next base: position 45,792,815 of record CM053614.1, on the reverse strand, counting down.
TTCGTTTTACTTATGACAGTCACAGTCTGACTCTGTTACTTGAAACCAAGTCATCACTCATATGAGATAGTAGACAAGACTCAGAGCTCTTACTTGTCTGCTCAAAAATTTTCTTCAAGAGGTAAGGTCAGTGTCAGTCTCCTCTCCAATCTGGTTCTTAGTTTCCACTTCTGTAAAACAGAACTCAGTTAGCAGTGTGCTTTGTGGAAATTAGTCTGTGAAATGTTCTTTAAAAAAGGGTTCTTCTTTTGGAGAATCCAGTTGCATGTAGCCTGTATAAGTTTCTGTAAAATCCTCCAGTAAAGGATTTCACTTAACTTTAACCCAGCATTTCCCAAACTTAGTCATGGAAGTCTGTTTCCAAAAACATCTCACAGAGTCAATCATTCATAGAATACTTTGGGAAGAGACTTTGGCTCTTGCAATTCATTTTTCTTTGACGTTGCATCTAACACTGGAGTTTATCAATAAGCACACAAGAGGCCTTTGAAGGATTTCTGTATCTATTATGGTAGGGGTTCTTGACCTCAGTCTTTAGGAACAATTTGAGGATCTTATAATAATAAATACTGCTGGATACCACACCAGATCTATGAATTCAGAATCTCCTGGAATAGAGCCAAGGAATCACTCAACAGATTATTAGATTATAGGCAGTTTTCAGTCCACAGTATGAGGTACACTACCTTATGTTATATTTCAGTGAAAACTACCTTCCAGTGGCTTATGGTCTTTATCACTGGAAGAAGCTAGAAGTCATGTTCACAATAATACAACCCACTTACTAGATCATTCATCATATCCTTAGAGCTGCAGATGAAGCAAGATTACAGACATCTTGTGAACATTTCTTATAACCTACTGAATATCTGATCCTAACTTCAGGAAGATATAATATTAAAATGTACATATAGTCTTAACTGTATTCATGAGGTCAATAATTTGGACAAAATCTAGTTAAAGGCTGAATATACACTAAAAGGAGCAGTTTCTCGTATGTCTCTCTCACTGCTGCTATCTCTTTATAGCCTATTCAATTCTTACCATAAACTGAGTTAGCAAGAAATCAAGGTTAAGTAGAAATCAAAGGAGTAGGAAAAAAAACTTAATTCATCTAATTTTATGACTTATTAGCAACTAAAAGAATCTGATGATAGGAAGACTGGAATGAATAGCTAAAATGTTATTTTTAGACTATCTGTGAATTTCATTTGCTCTCATTACCACAAATAATGAAAAATTAGCTGCCAGAAATTTCAAAGCAAGACAACAGAACATCATAGAAATAGGAATTAATCAACTAACCATCTTTTGGAACATTTTTTCTCTGTTAGAATTTTTCAGGTAATATGACGAAGATAGCAATACCATATTTCTTCAGAGTATCTTACATATTTTCTTATAGAAAGAAGGATGAGTTGTGGTGAACAATGACACTTATTGGAAAAAAGCAAACTTCATTCCCAGGCCCTAATTTTATTTACTGAAAGAAAACCCTACAGATGATTTGCAGGGCTCAGGAGAATTCACTTATATCTTTATAGCTCAAAATGTACAGATAAGTTGTTTGTAAATAACTTGCCAGGATCACAGTCTCAGATGGGATACAGTCTTAGTTTATTTTGATAACCAGAATTATAACCTCTTTACAACTGGGAAGTGGTGAAAAATGGTGCTGTAATTATTCTTCAACAACTCCATAAAACTGGCATCCTGATACATATTTGCGTGGGTTTCATATAACAAAACGTGGAAGTCTTTCTTTTTAAAGGCTCCAAAATTTCCTGCAACAGATTTACCAACTGTTTAATTCCTCTTGCTATATAGTTGTTTGGGCCTAGTATATAGAATATATAGACTATATAGACATCTAACAATACAGGCAATCCCTGACTTAATGACAGTTTGACTTAAAATTTTTTGACTTTACAATGGTGCAAAAGTGAAATGAGTTCAGTAGAAACCACATTCAAATTTTGATCTTTTCCCAGGCTAGTGATGTGTGGGATCACACAGGCTAGTGATGTGTGGGGTAGAGGGATACCTACCTCTCCTGCTGGGCAGCCCGAGCTAGCCACTGTTTCCATTCAGCCATACTATCACAAGGGTACACAGTCAATACACCTACAACCATTCTGCACACATACAAACATTCTGATTTTCACTTTCAATACAGTGTTCAATAGATTTCATGAGATATTCAATACTTCATTATACAGACTTTATGTTATATATGCCCAAATGCAGGCTAATGTGTTTTAGCGTATTTAAGGTAGGCTAGGCCAAGCTATGATGTTCAGTAGGTTAGGTGCATTAAATGCATTTCCAACTTACAGTATGTTCAACTTATGATGGGTTTATAAAGCCCATCATAAGTTAAAGAAGATATGTATAGTTAAAAATTAGTGCATACCTATTCAGTGTCACAAAACTCCACAATTATTATTTACATAAATCTACATTTTGTTTACTATAATTGCCATTTACATTTCCAACATCAAGAGTTAGATTTTTAAAAATGTCCTGCAACTCTGATGTGATGATCACTTTATAGTGTAGAGTACATTTAGACACACGTCCTTATAGGGATTATAAATTGACTTTTTTTCTTCATTGTAGCACTACAGTGTCTCAATAGTGGCTGTATTCCTTAAGACTGTGAAATAATCTCTGGAAAATACAAATGCTCCCCCAATGAAGAGTGACTAATGAGAGCTTGAATATGCTCCTTTTGTATTAAAATTTAAAGTCTTCATCCCCAACCCAGCTACTTTCCAGGCCTCTCCTTTAAGACCACCTAAAACAGAACTAGAACTGTTCAAACTTGGAACCAAAAAAAGTAAGTTAAGCTGAGCTAGAATTAATTACCTATTTAGAGTACATTGCCTACAGTGAATTGTGTTTAAAGGTATCAGTTTTTCAGGTTTGGAACTTTCATTTGGCCTTTCAAAAGGAGCTGCTCTTTAGATCTAGGGCACTTGTAATTTTCCAGCCGGGTTCTTGGTTTGCTTAGATAATTCTGTGGGTCCCAATGTGCAGTCCACACCTGAAAAGGGGGAGTTTTCAATGTTGTGGCTTATTAACCAGGTACTTTCCATTCACTCAGTTAACAATTAGAAAACAGAAAAAGAGAGAAAGAGACGGAGAAAGCCTCCTACTTGTTTTTTTACTCCAAATATGGAGATGGAAACTATTAAACAAATAAGAAGGAGGGGAAACTCCCGCATATTTCACCTTGACCTGGCTGGACTGGACTGATGCCTGTAAGAGGCGGGTGCCCTGTGAAAGACCTCAGGCAAACTGATAGTGGAAAAATGAGAGGTCAGACTTCACCACGGGAACCACTCCTGCCCCTAGAGGAAAAAGAAAACCATCATCCTGTGTCTCAGATTGGAAACAGTGCCTTGTTTTCAATCCGGGGGACTGGGTTCCCTCCCTCGGCCTAGAGTGGTAGTGACAGGATCCCAGGAGGCACGCGGCTTCTCTGACAGTTGCCCAGCTTAATACCCGCTCCCTTTTTGCACCTAAATTTCTGAGCTGCAAGCAGACAGAAACGCCCTCTCACGTCTTCTCCTTAGTTTCTCTCTCCTGCTTCGCCCACTTTGTAACTTCTTTGTTCCGTTTATTGGAAAGGTGACGCTTAAGGTCAAAAGACTCACTGTCACTAGCAAAACCCAGAGCCACCACCAGATCCTGGGAAGAACAAGGCCCTCCAGCCCAGGGCTGAAACTCGGAGAGGAGAAGGAGGCGCGAGAAATTTCAGATAGCAACTCCCGGTACGGCCTCTGAGGACCGGATCAATTCTCCAAGTGTTGAGGAGATGCCGGAAGGTCTTGGGGTGGGGTAAAGTGTGAGCTCCTAAATCTACAAGCAACGTTGGCAGCGCGCACCCGCGGAAAAGAGGGTGTTGGGGGCGGGGAAAGGCCCCCATGCTCTACTTTGTATGCTGCAGCTGCCGAGCAGTGAGTATATCGGAACAAAGGAGCGCAGAGTGTCCGGGTGAGAGGCTGGGGTTTCTGCGCAGCTGCCATTAGTACTGAGCGAATCTCCATACCGGCTACGGGAGCGTTGGGGTGCAGGGAACCGGCGAGGAGGGGGAAACCAAACAGAGGGAGCGATTCTTGTTGCGCAGCTACGCATCAGGAGCTCTTGTGAGCGGTGGGCATGACAACTATCAGCGCCAAGGGGGAGAAAAAGAGCTGGAGTGAGCAAAACAAAGAGCGAGTGTGGGCCGCGGTGACTTCATGCCTCACCAATGTCCCGCCCACGCTGCTCCGAGCTGTTGCTGCTGCTGCTGCCGCCGGAGCAGCCGCTGCGCCTGCAGGCGGCCGGGGCTAGGCGCTGGGTAGCGTGGGGCGGTTTCCTAGCAACTCGCGGCCCCGAGCGCGCCCAGCTATCAGCACTTAGGGAGCTCCTCCACCCGGGGGCCGGAGCAGGACCATTGCTCCCCCGCCCCTCGCCAGCCTCGCTTCCCTCTCCTCCTCGCTGGGTGCACCCGAGTGTGCCAGCTGCCGGGGTTCTGGACGGCGGGACGCCTGAGCCGCTTATTCGGGCCAGAAGGACGAGGGCACGAAGCTCCCGCCCCGCAAGGCCGGGCTACTGCACCCTCGCGGAACCTCCCCTCCAGTGCTAGCGGCCGTGCGCTCCACTCCCGGCCAAGCGGGGAGCTGCTTATACCTCGCTCTGGGTCCGCGGGCGCCAGCCGGGGCTTCTAGGGTGCTGCCGGAGCCGTTTCCCCCAGCTGCTGGCACCCCGTGCTTCCTTCCTCACCAGCCAGGACATTGCAGTTTTGACTTTGCCCGCGGCTCAGCGGATGAGGCTGCAAAAGCTGTAACTAAGTGGAATTGGCCTCCCTGCCCACCTGTGGAAGAAGCTCGAGTAGATTGATGCGCCATCGACTTTTTTCCCCTTCGGCCTCGCCGGCGTCCCCTCCCACAGATGCAGCATCACCCAGTGATAGAACTTTAGGCTGGTTTTTCCCCCAGGCTTCGGGCTTTGTTTGGGTTTGATTCTGTTTGGCTGTTCACTAAGCTGATTTATGCAGCAGAAGCCCCTTCGGCTGAGAGAAACAAAAGCTCTTTTCTTTGTCCCAGAGCGGGCTGTGGTGCCTTCGCTCGCGTCGCCGCCCCGGGCCATTGACCGTCAGAGGAGGTGCTTTTCGAGGAGGTCGCGGGACCCGCCGAGCCGAGCTGGCAGGGCCTCGGGGGCCCTGAGATGCCAAACGGTGTCTGGGCCAGCGTACCTGCACCGCTTGCTCCGAGCCGCAGGGTCCGCCTCCTGGGCCTGCGGGAAACGTCCTAGCGACACTTGGCCCTCGGACCCCGAGGTGCGCCCGGGAGTCGCCAGCGCGCATCCGGATAGCAGCCAGGCGGCGGGCGCGGTGTAGGCTGCTTTGCATTATGTGCCACTCCGCCCTGGCTTTTTTTACTGCCGCATTTGTCTGCCTGCAAAACTGCCGGCCAGGTCCTGCCTCATTCCTTCGGGCGGCCTGGGTGTTTTTAGTTGTTCTTGGACTGGGCCAGAGTGGTAAGTTGTTCTGTTTTCTTTTGTTTTCTTCTCTTCCCCAAAGGTCTTGCGCTGTGACAAAGAACATCCTGACCAGGTAAGTGGCCCAATGTCAGCCTCCATCTGCCCTGAGAACTTCAGAAGGGCGAGTGTGTGGCAGCGTCCTCCATTCAGGCGGCCCGAGGGAGGCCAGGTGTCAAGTACTTCCGCCCCGGAGTGACAGCAATACCCTTGTATGAGGAGACTCTGTGTGTTGCTCCCGGATTTGGGGGAAGCAGTAATAGAATGGAAGTTTGGAATAGTGGTAGGTCATATTTACGGAAGCCAGTTTAGGGGTTCTGCTCCATCCTTAAAGGCATCCTCCTTGAAGGCATCCTTGAGGGTGCCCCCATCTTTCTGCATGTGGATCCACCGATCACTAGCATTTGATTCAAGGCTGAGGGTACATTGCTATAATAGGAGTGAGTTTTCTGGGTTTGACTCCATGAAAGAAGAGGATGGCTGCATTCAAGTTTCCTCTATCATTGTGCTCAGCCTGAATGAATTAAACACACTTGCAAAATACTCTTTAAGTCACCATATTTTCAGCTTAAAAAAAAAAAAAGCCCTAGCTAATTAATTCCTCAATCAGATCAGCCCCTGAGACTGAAACCCAGAGACAGAAACCTAGACCAGGACAGACAGCTTTCAATCCAGGCAAGCCACTTCTATCAGAATTGCCTTGATTTGGAAAGGATGCTTCTTTTTTTTTTAAAGATTTTATTTATTTGACAGAGAGAAACACAGCCAGAGAGGGAACACAAGCAGAAGGAATGGTAGCGGGAGAAGCAGGCTTCCTGCCGAGCAGAGAGCCCGATGCGGGGCTCGATCCCAGGTCCTTGGGATCTGACCTGGGCCGAAGGCAGATGCTTAATGACTGAGCCACCCAGGCGCCCCAAGGATGCTTCTTTATAATATATATTGTCCTTATTTTACAAATGAAGGCAGTATTCCCATCCTAAATCACAAAAGCTCAGGTCAAATAGTGTATGAAAAGGTATGTAGGCATTTTGAATTACATGCAAATTTAAGGTGACTGTACTGGATTGTTAGCAAACAATAAAACAAACAGTAAGTAATAGTAGTACTCATCAATCTGGGATGAGTTCTTCTTGGTTTTAAATATAGGCCAAACATTTATTTTTGCTAATGCAATGATTATTGCCAATTTTTTTTAAAATTTGCTTTATCTGTGTTTAGTCATCAAGCCCTTAAATTCTGTTAGCACGATTCTCTGAACTCTCCTGTTGAAGTAGAGTTGTAATTGTTTTGTAGATCAAAATTTTCTCTTACGCTTTGAATTGATGTGCCATGTTTCTGCCTGAAGCTAATAAAAATAATGAAGTCATAATCTTACAAATAAGAGTTTAATGTGGAAACATCCACTTAGTTTCACTCATTTGTTGCATATATAGTTGTCTAATATTTGTTTCAAAAGATTTACCCAGTTATGCGAAATGAGAGCAATTAGAGTAAATTTTTATCTTGTGGTTATTTTTTGGCTTGTATGTTTATTTCAAAATAAGTGAAATTTGAAGGCATAGGAAATAGTAACATTCATTATCAATTATCTCTTCAGTGGAATTATGCATTGATTGCAGCAGATTTTCCACTGAGTATAATTCCATCTTGTGTTAATATGTGAAGTATTTTTCTAGATTTAGTAAATACACACACATATACACACAAGAGTAAAGTGATCAAGACTGTGTCAACAGAGTATATTTTGTCCCCAGTACATAGACAAAAACATGCTACTTGCCTCTAGAATTTACTACTAATAGTATTTTAAAAATATTCACTGTGCTTGTAAAGATCAGTCAAGTTCTCATGTAATAGCATTGTATTTTCATCCAGTGACTGTAACTGGTTTGAAGTAAATACTATGAATGGGCTCCCTTGCACCTGCAGTTGTAAAAAGGGAATGCTTATCTGAAATCAGAACAAGGCATCCTTTTCCCAGTCGCTGTCAATATACAAAGGTTTCTGATGTATACTGGTTTGCGTTACAGTTAAAATCATGCAAAAAATTTAAATTATAGCCAGTACAACTCAGAAAATTAGAGATCAGCGTAAACTGGTATACTTTCATGATATAGCTACAAGTCTCAAATTATATGTCTTCACAGTGCAAATTAGACGCTTAGAGCAGAATAGAAATTTAGGTATCAGTTACAAAAGAAATCTTGTTCCTTTGCTCAGTAGTTTACACCAGGGAAATGTTGAGGGCAATAAAGCCATACACAAAGAACGATCAACTGCACAACAACGTAACTTTGTGTTTGATTTTTGAAGTAGAATTTGTAGGTCCCAAATAACAGTGGACTTTTAATAATGAATATATGGTGAGCAAGGGGGATGTTGTTAATAAATCTGACCATTTTTCTGATTTAACAAAATGTTCTTCAACTTTCCCTGGTGGAAATCACCGACAACTGGAGAAACAATAACAGTATAAAATGGTTAATGAGTAACTGGAAAACACTAAAGAATACTTAGCGGTTAATATTTGAAGAGTTAATGTACCAACACTGTTGTTTCTACATTTGCTCACTTTGAAAGGTTAAAAATCTTTTTTTAACCTAAAGTTTTGTATAGCAATATAAGAGTGACGAATTTCAGAAATTACCATTTTTTTTTAAAGTGTCAACTATTATTGCAATGACATTTTACCTTCTGTCCATAATCAACTATTTATTTAAACTTTGAAATAATCAGCTGGATTAGCATTGTTTTGTAACTGTAACATTATTTTACCGCGGAACATATTTCATATCACAAGTATTCTTAGATTTCTTTATGCTACCTAAATTTAAAGTAAGAGATACTTAAGAGAATCAAGGCTTCATTTTTAGAAGTCCAGTCTTCCAAAATATTTGTACAATAAGCATCCAAATTAAGTCTATCTTAAGGCAACTGAGATACTTTCTGATAAAAAAAAAAGTTTGTGCTGTATGAAAAGTCTTTCTGCTATTTTTGAAAGCAAAAGAACTGATTATGATTTGGAAAAATTCTGTGCCCCCAAGTAGCTCCTTCACCTGTTAACAAATATCAGAAATTTCACCATGTAATAAATTTCTTTGGATTAAGTAGGGTTTTGACAGTAGGTTTCTTTTAATTTTTAACTTTATATTTGGAAATTTTCAAACACACAGAAGCAGAGAAAACGGTATAAGGAATCACCATACACCCATCACCAGGCTTCATCAACTATCAACTCAGGGCCAACTTTTTTCATCTCTTCCACTACTCATTTCATCTCATTCCCTCCAATAAGATTATTTTGAAGCAAATTTCATATTATTTTATTCTAAAATATTTCAGTAAATCAAAGTACCGCTGGAGGAAAAACATACTATAATTTGTTTCACAGTATGAATTTTTGAACTGAAATTTAGGGCTACAGGAATGTTTACTATGTTTAAAGGAAGAAATGCAGAAGTGATGGAGGAAGCAAAGACAATGACAGTTTCAACGATTTACTTTTCAATGATTCTGTTATGGCTGCATTAAAAACACTTCTCTTAAACTGCATATGTAACAGCTTTTTTGGTATGCATGTATATGATAAAGAAAAAATAGCATGAATAAATCTACTTCCCCAGACAAACATCAATTATTTTAGTCCAGTGGAATCACAGGTATAACTTGTTTTAGGTTTCAGTTTGGTCCCCGTGTCTCTGGACTTGCGTCAGTTTTTCTCCTCTCTACTGGACCATTTATAGCATATGCATATCCATACATGTTATAATATCTCTCATCTTCTATTTCTCACTCTCCTTTTTAGCAAAAATCCTTGACAGAGTTGTCCATTTTTGCTCTCACCAATTCTCACCTTCTCTTTGAATTCATTACAGTTAGACTTGTGTTAATCACCTCTGCAGTGATACCATCCTGTTAAGATCACAGTGCCCTCCCAATTGCTGCAGCTGATGGCCAATTTATAGTTTTCATCCCGCTGCCTATCATCTGTCAGCGAGTTGACACTGTTGATCACTCCCTCCTTCAAAACACTTCTTTCCTTGACTTCCTGAACCCACATTCTCTTGGTTCTCTTGGGTCTTAAATACCACTTGTATGCCGACAACTCTACTCATGACCTCTTCTCTGATCTCCAGAGGGGATAGCAGACTACCCATTGGGCATCTCCACCATATGTCTAAAGTCAAAATCAACCCTAATGTATTAAACACCAAACATCCAATTTTCTCCCCCAAGCTTGCTTCTTTCATACTCTTCCTCATCTCACTAAGTGATCAGCCACACTTCCAGTAGTGCAGGGCAACACTTTGGTGACATCCTTGATTTCTCACATTCTGCAGTCACTTTACCACCTCCACTGCCACCACTCTGGTCTGTGCCATTTTTTGCTTGAACTCTTGAATGCCTACTAAACTGGCTTCTCTGCATCACAGTGCAGCCAGACTTACCTTTTTAAACTGTGCCTCAGGTTCTATCACTTCTCCCCCTCAGAACTCTACATGGTTTCTCATCTATCTCAAATTGAAGGCTAAGTCTACATGATTTCCAAGATCCTGATGACTTCCTGACCTCATCTCTTTACTCACTTTTCCTCTCTCACTCTGTTTCAACAACACTGATCCTTGCTATACCTTGGATGTACCATGCGTGATCTTACCTCCAATCTTGAACTCACTGTTGCTCTGCCTGCAGTGTGTTTCCATGAGATACATTTCTGATTCCCTCTCCCTTAGTTCTTCTAGATGTTTATTCAAAGAGCATCTTATCAAAGAGGCCCTCTCTGTTCTCTTTATCAACACTATCTAGTGCTTTACCCTAGATCTTTTTTCTTTTATATATCATAGCATCCCTGATATATTATGTATTTGTTTACTGTCTTTCTCTCTTGCTCCCAACTCAGCAACTACATTATAGCTTATAATGGAAGGTACTTTGTTCTCATTTTAGTTATGGAAATGCCAGTTATGTAAAAGATGCTCAATACATATTTACTGAAAGAATGAAAGAATGAATAAGTAAATTTCTTCTCAGTTTTGTCATCACATTGATTCCCTGTTCATTCCAAGACAGAACTTTATTTTCTATCAACCTCTCTAATCTTTGCAACAAACAAATGAACTGAAGACTCAAGTCCCACTATATTTATTAGATAATAACAGAATCTTCTTCCAGAAGAAAATAAAGGTATTTCTATATTTAGCACAAACATGAAAAAATTGCCTAATAAGCCAATTTTGCTATGATTTTTTTTGTCCATTCACATTTGATAAAAGTTGAATTAATCTTGTAACCTCTTCTTTTTTTTTTTTAAAGTACACCATATCTTCAAGTGGTAGAACCATATATACAGGACGCTAAAAAGTAGGACTGACCAGGGGCACCTGGGTGGCTCAGTCCGTTGAGCATCCAGGTCTTGGTTTCAGCTCAGGTCATGATCTCAGGGTCCTGGGATCGAGCCCCCTGTCAGGCTTTTTGCTCAGCAGGGAGTCTGCCTTAGGATCTTCTCCCTCTGCCTCTGTCCCTCCCCCCTACTTGCTCTCTCTTTCAAATAAACAAATATTTAAAAAAGAATAAGACTGACCAGGTATAAAAGAGTTATCTGAGAATAATTTTACTAGCTGATAAATTTTTCCAATGTATGTTTAAGTTTTAAAGATAAATTATTCATTCATGAACATATGCACCTGGTAAGCTAATTAAGCCTTAATTAGACCGAAAACAAAATTAGTTAATAAGTTTAATGAACAAAGGGGAGTTGGGAGGTATTCTTTAAGAGAGTAAAGGTCATCTTTGAATAGGTTTTAATATAGGCAGTAACAAGATAAATAGGATAATGAGTTCTCATTCCAATTTTTTTTATGAGGCATGAGAAATATGACATAGCAACACTATATTACATTTTCAATTTTCCTATTCCTCATTTTGAATGAACCTTCCTCAAAACAAATAAAGTATTGGAGATAACCTGGTCTTTGTTGCTCAACAGTTTAGAGACTTTTCTGCCACCTCTGTATAAATTTGACCTATCCAGGTATAAATAATTGGGTGTTAAATTCCTCACTTTGTTCACCAGCACCACCACCCACACAGTCATTTTACTGTTTACTAGTTGGGTGTCGGAAGGTATTGTTTTGATCTAAGTTTCTTTAGACTCTAACAAACAGGAGCCAATCCTCTGCAGGGCCCATCAGTTTTCTTGAAAATTAAAAAACTATCTGTTATGTAGTCTTTCTCTTGTTTGCACTTAATAAACTAAGATGCTCAAAACATCCCCCTTTAAAATGCCTGTTGTATAACATTTTGTCATTTAAATGGTATGTTTTGTTGGTTTGGTGAGTCTCATTGGGTAACTGGTAATAAAAATGGGGTTACTTGTGATATTATTGAATCTTACCTTACCAAACTGAAATAAGGAAATAGTCTTTAAATATGTTCATCAAAGAACCTAACAACATTCATAACTGGCCCTGTACTGTATATGCTTAAGTCCATCTTGGTCCTCAAAACTAGTCCCTGTTGCAGCCCAAATCTATACATTTAGAGTTTTGCCAACATGAGAATGCTGAGCTCTATATATCTTCTCTAACTATATATGAAATGCATTCTCTAAGCTATATATTGATTATAAAATAAAAGCAGCCATAGAAAATTACTATTTTATAATGATTCATATTGCGTTTTATTAAACTGAACATTTAAACTACTGAGCTTAAGTAGGTGACTTGTTAATCTCTAAAAATGTCATTTTTCCAATTATATCCTAAAGAAGTCATGTAAGTGTGACTTCTGTATGTAGTGGAAAGAAAGTGTAATGTTAATGTCATGTAAGAAACACTTGGGTAGCTCTCACTCTGTATCATTCACTGATCTAACTGATTCACTGTATTAATTGAATCTTCATATTAATATTATAAAAGAGGTAGAATTATCATCTCTGTTTTAGAAATGACGAAACAAGCACAGGGGAGATAATTTGCTCAAAGTCATCTAGCTAGTAAGTAGAAGAGATAAGATGCGAACTGTCATGTTGCCTCCTACCTTCTTCAAAAAATTTCTAGGTGTTGCTCTAAGGTGTACGTACATTCACTGTGGCTGTCAGATGAAGGAGGACCTTCATACACTCCTGTGGGGATTCTTGGGTCCAACCCTGTAACAATGTTACCGGCACAGAGTAACTACAAATGGGAATATACTGATTTGTGAATTGGGTCATAATCAAATGCTTCTGGTGGAAGCTCCCAAATGCTCTCAACTCATCTTAAATACACCTCACTATAGGTAGTTTCCTAACATAGTGAGAAGGTAGAAAAGACATGTGGCTTTATGGGAGTAACCAGGAGTGTAACTGTGCCTCACACAAGATTTCCAATGCATTACAGATGTGAATGACTTGTGGTTATGAAAGAGAAAGAAAAAAATAACTTGTGGTTATGAAAAAAAAGAGAGAGAGAGATCACAAGTAGAGAGATACTAAGTATCTGGTAACCTGTTCAGTCAAAAGTGTTGAAAGGGACAAAATCACAGTATATGAGTCAGACTGCTGATCATCATAGGACTTGTGACATTTCTCCCTGCTTGGAGGTACTCTATTATAGCTTGATACTCTATTGTTTAATATATTCACATTATTTTGTCTCCATGAGTTTTTACTAAAGTGCTTAATTCTTTGGCTGTTAAATATTTGCAGTGTTTAGCAGTATTGGTTATTTAGAGCATTTCCAGTATGTACTAGGATAAAGGAATATACTGCTTTGTGTTCTTTGGGCTTAAGTTTTTGTTGTTGGGTTTTTTGTTTTTGTTTTTGTTTTTGTTTTTGTTTTTGTTTTTTGCAGTTTTATATTTTTATTTGACATTCAGCAGTTAGTTTTCATCCATATTGACTATCTGTGGGTTTTTGAAGGCTGTGACAGGTACATGGGTAACCAGCAATATAGAGCTTAAATAGTGACTCTTCATCCTTATGTATTCTGGACAACCACATACACATTCAGTGTAGGACATTCCTTATTCCTTTAACCTAGAGAGCTCTCTTGAGCCTGGTGTCAGTGCACACATCTGGAGTTCCCTTTTCCTTAATGGAAAATTTCCAGGCACTCTTTGAGTGCCTGAGAGGCATGGTTCTTAAAGTCCACTCCATGGATGCACTTGTGAATGCTCTTACTGTATTTCTTGGTCACCATCTCATTAAGGGCAGAACAGCCCTTCTTTCCTTGTCACTCTTCTTTGAAGGCACCATCCAAGCAACACAAGGGATTATGTTCCATCAGGCAGAAGTTTGATGCTGAGACATCAAAGGCTCTATCTAAGCACTAGGGATACAGTAGAGCGCAAAACAAAATTCCTGCTGTCATGATGCTTACATTCTGATTGAAGAGGACAAATATATGTATCATGCATGTACTTATACGTATATATAAACATGTGTGATAAAATATATATTTTATATACATAAATATAACATTTTGTCACACATGATATGTATATGCCATATATATACACATGGTAAAAAGAAGAAAAAAGAGCAGAGTGAGAAATCGTACTGAGAGGGAGAGACTGAGACTGCTGCTATTAGGTTGCTATTATACATATGAGAGTCAGAGCAGGCTATTTTAATAAGATGACATTAAACTTCTTACATTGTTTCTTTCTATGGTCCACTCAAGGCATTTCACAATCTTTCCTATGGTTCAGTTCTTCTAAAAAGGAAGGGAAAGGTACGTTAGGATTTCCAAGTTGATAACAATAATTGGAACTTTCTTCTCCTTTGCTATTAAAGGTGATCGAATTCTCAGTTATGGCTAGGAAGAGAAGAGATGTAAAGTAGTGAAGGAGTGACAAGATGATAAATAAGTGGGTGAGACTAGGTAAGATGTTTTAAGGAAAATGGAGGTTTTTGTTTTTTTAACATCAATGCTTTGTTCATAACGATTTCTCAGATTTATTTTCCCTGTTTTTTTTTTTTAAAGATTTTATTCATTTATTTGACAGAGAGAGATCACAAGTAGGCAGAGAGAGAGGGTTAAGCAGGCTCCCTGCTGAGCAGAGAGCCTGATGTGGGGCTTGATGTGGGGCTCCATCCCAGGACCCTGAGATCATGACTTGAGCTGAAGGCAGAGGCTTTAACCCACTGAGCCACCCAGCGCCCCAATCTCCTCTTTTTAATACAATGCCACTAGAGTAAAGAAAGCCTGACATATCCTTCATTCTATGAGCTTCCTAACCAATCTCCACCATTTCAAATCTTTGTCCACATTTTTCCTATGGCTGCCAGTGTCTTCAGGCTATTCCACAGAGCAGACAAATTCCTTCCAGAGCATCTCATGCCTAACCCTTTGAATCTTTGTTCATATCTCATTTCCACACCCACCTGTGACCTTCTTAAGAGAGAAACTGCGGGGCGCTAGAGTGGTGCAGTGGCTTGAGCAACGGACTCTTGGTTTTGGCTCTTGTCATGATCTCAGGGCCTTGAGATCCAGTCCCGCGTCAGGCTCCATGCTTAGCATGGAGTCTGCTCAAAACTCTCTCTTCCTCTTTCCCTACCCCCCTTCCTCGCTCTCTCTCTCTTAAATAAATAAATCTTAAAAGACAGAGAGAGAGAAACTGCCTGTTGGTTCTGTGTCTCCAATGCCTGGCACACACTAGGTCCTAATAAACTATTTGAAATAAATGACTCAATGAGTGAGTTGAGGATAATAGTGATTAGCTTAAAATTGGTTATCTAAGCAAATAAGCTTCTTTAGCTCTAATCCTCATTAGAATTTGAACTTTAAGACATACAGTTTTCTTTTAAAAGTGAATTCTACAGTGAAAGTTTTAATGCCATAAAAGACACTTGTTTCTGCTTTCTCAGTCCACCCCAGAAAGCAGTTTCTTGGCTTTATAGGCAAATCTTTAGCAGGGATCAAAATAGAGACTTCATATTTTTTAATCTACTTTTTATGAAATTGTTTTCCTTTTTAATTTCTGTGATAATTATTTTCATTGTTGATAATTAAGTATAAAAAATAAGCCTGATCCTTTACCCTCAATCTATATTTTAAAATTGATTTCTATTTAGATCATACAAACTGGAATTTATAGTCATTTAACCAAATACTAAAAATGGTATTGAAGACAGACTGTTCTAATCCATTTAAGCATTATTCATTCAGATTTTCTTAAAACAGCTATAGCTTTGTGTCAGGCACGGTTCTGGGCTCTGGAGGTAAAAGAATAACAATAGTTAACATTTGTGAAGTATTTTCTGTATGCTGGGTACCCGTCTGTACATATGGTGTAAAAATATATCCTTTAATGCCCACAATCCTCTGAGGTATGTACTTTGATAATTCCCATTTTGTAGTCAAGCAGACTAATTAAAGAAATATTGAGTAACTTCTTCAAGATCTCTTAGCTAATAAGTAATATTACTTACTCTAAAAAAAAATTTTACTCTAGTAAAATAAAATAGTAATATTACTGTAGTAATATTACTAGAGTAGTATTACTACTAAGTAGCTCTACACCCTCAGTCATCATTACAGACTATCTTCCAGGGGTGAGAAAAGTCACCTTAGGATGACTTTAAAAAAAAAAAAAAAAAACAGGAAAGATAAATCTGAGAAACCGTTACGAACAAAGCATTGATGTTAAAAAAGCAAAACCTCCATTTTCCTTAAAACATCTTACCTAGTCTCACCCACTTATTTATCATCTTGTCACTCCTTCACTACTTTACATCTCTTCTCTTCCTAGCCATAACTGAGAATTTGATCACCTTTAATAGCAAAAGAGAAGAAAATTCCTATTATTGTTGTCAACTTGGAAATATTGAGTAACTTCTTCAGGATCTCTTAGCTAATAAGTAATGTGACTTTACACTCTCAATCATCATTACAGACTATCTTCCAGGGGTGAGAAAAGTCCCTCATCTGGCCCTCCCCACAGTTAAGTTATCCATGCTGTATGACTCTTTATAAGTGAGTATTCAGTGCCCTTCTAGATCATATCCAGAATTCTTTGCCCAATAGCCTCGAATTACTTTCTGAGCCATCCTGTCGGTATACTGTGCGACCTGTATGCCAAACTCCAAGAGAGGTGAAGTAAACAGAGCTTGGAAATGCACACTGGAGTGTCCATGATGGTAAGTGATACACTACCTGCAATGCAGAATAAAACTAGAAGTAAGAGAGAAAAGGAGCAGATCAGGGGCTGGAGGGGTAACACTTAACACACTGCCAAGTTGCCAAACAGAAATCTAGAGTCTGAAATTCTAAATTCAACCTAGCCTTCTAGCATATTATCAATGTATATTTATAAAGATAAGAAAATCTAACTTACCTTAATGATTTTTTTCAAAGATTTTATTTATTTATTTGACAGAGAGAGACACAGCAAGAGAGGGAACACAAGCAGGGGGAACGGGAGAGGGAGAAGCAAGCTCCCTGCCGAGCAGAGAGCCTGATGCAGGGCTCCATCCCAGGACCCTGGGATCATGACCCCAGCCAAGGGCAGAAGCTTAACTGACGGAGCCACATATTTAACAATTTCTTAGTCTGGGTTTTAACTGTTAATTATTTAGTCTTGTTTGTCCTACCACCATTTTTACTCTTGCTTTGGGCCCTAAAAAAGTTAAAGACAGACCTATATAGGTCTGTCTAATTTATATATTACTCTAGGGAGAGTAACAGACAATGAAAACACTAGTGCTTCTTTTTTTTTTTTTTTTAAGATTTTATTTATTTGACAGAGAGAAACACAGCGAGAGAGGGAATACAAGCAGAGGGAATGGTAGCGGGAGAAGCAGGCTTCCTGCGGAGCAGGGAGCCCGATGTGGGGCTCGATCCCAGGACCCTGGGATCATGACCTGAGCCGAAGGCAGACGCTTAAGGACTGAGCCACCCAGGTGCCCCCACTAGTGCTTATTGCATAAGAAAAACCACCTAATGTCAAGGTGCTTTTATTTGTTAGTAACTAAATGCCCTTTGGTAAACTCTAAGATGTGAACAGATTACACCGAATCCTATTTTCTTGCAAAGAAATGTTACAGAAGAGTATAGTGTATGCATATTTTTAATTTAGCTTTTCCTTTTTATTTCCCCTATTAATTTAAAATATGTCACAGAAAGGAATATTTTACTGACATGATTTAGCCAAATTTGGTTGAATTACTCAGCTGGCATATATTTATTATCCATAAGTGAATGAATAAGTAAAATAAACATTTCCATACTGCCTTCATGGATTAAAGGCCTATTTTTCACTTTAAAAATCAATCTTAATGTGACTTTCTTTCTGTTTTCAGAGTAAGTAAATTAGTATAATTTATGTATCAAAGAAAAATAATGGAAGTCAAAATGGTTTCCATTGGGATTTTATAATTTAATTAAAACATTCCTTTCTTTCAACAAAAGTACTGGCTGGGATCAATTCATTCGAGGAAACTACTAATATTAAACAGACTTATTAAAATTACCTTCCCAGGATGCCTGGGTTGTTCAGTTGGTTAAGCCTCTGCCTTTGACTCAGGTCATGATCCCAGGGTCCTGGGATAGAGCCCCACAAGTCCCACAAGTCCCACATTGAGCTTCTTGTTAAACAGGGCACCTACTTCTGCTTCTCCCTCTGCCTGCTGGTCCCCCTGCTTGTTCTCTCTCTAACAAATAAATACATAAAATCTTTAAAAATAAATAAGTAAGTAAAATTACCTTCCCAAAGTTGTTTTTTTAAAAGTTCCCAACTAAAATTAGTTTAGGAAATAAGGATAAGATAATTAAATTAGAATTGCAATGTTAAATTATAGTGGTCTTATTGTATATATACTCAAGATGATTTTTAAAAATGCTTTTGAGTGCTTGTTATTCGAAGTACTAAATATTCATATTTTAAAATAACATATAAGATTTTAAAAAGTGGCCTTCTATGATAACCTTATCAATCAGCCAACCATCATTACTATAGTGGTTTTGGAGATGTGTTATCTCTCTTTCCCAGGTATTTTTATTATTTTGTTTTACTTTGTTTTGTTTTAATCAACAAATATGGTTGTCAAAGACAGAGTCTGTTGCTATTCCAGGTCAGCACTGGTGCAGTTTGATTTTTGAAAATTGCCTCTCAAAATCAAGGTCCT
>CM053614.1:45751181-45773681 GCA_028646535.1 Procyon lotor | reverse complement strand
CACTGTGTAGAAAAATCATATTAACTGCAAAGTCATTTTCTTTTTTTTTTTTTTTCTAAGATTTTAGTTTTATTTATTTGACAGAGAGAGAGAGAGATCACAAGTAGACAGAGGGACAGGCAGGGGGTCGGGGGGAAGCAGGCTCCCCACTGAACAGAGAACCCGATGCGGGGCTCGATCCCAGGACCCTGAGATCATGACCTGAGCCGAAGGCAGAGGCTTTAACCCACTGAGCCACCCAGGCGCCCCTGCAAAGTCATTTTCGAAAGCAAACAACAAGTATTCTTTGTGCTCTTTTATCTCCTTCCCACACTAAGACTATATGTCAAAATATATAACATATAAAATATCATAAACATATATATGTTCATATATTAAATCTAAAAACAGTCACAAATTTCAACCAGATTTCTGCAGTGTATCTGTCCTTTAAAACCTGTCAGGCCCTCCTTCATGTGAAGAGATTCCTTCCTCACTAACTCAGGTCATTCCCTTTCTCCTGACTTCCTATCTATCACCTTAGCATGGATTTCCTTATTGTTTTCATTTCTTGTTCTACACCATCAAACTAATTTGCATTTAAGGTAACCTTAGACCTCAACTCACTTGAGAAGTTTGAATTTATACCATTATACCATGTACTTAATAATGCCTTCTTTCAAATTAAGAAGTGTTCTGATGTAGAGCATAATTTATACAATCGTCCATTGTATACTGCAATCAGTTATTTTTCAAAGCTAAATTGACTAAAGCGTGCATGTGTAAATGAATCACAATGAAAGGTTGCGATATGACCTCACCAGACCAGCTTTCTTGTGATGGCCCATTTCAACACAAATGAGTGTCATCAGTGGCTTCACAATGGTTCTTCTTGTAAATTCCATCATGAACTAGAGTTTTGCTTTATGCCCTCCCAGCCCACTTTAAATTCTGACTCATGTTGGGATTGCCCCAAACAGGGCAGGGCAGACAGATGGAATGTGTAGCATTGCCTTAACATTTCTTAACCTGCCCAGCATTAAGTGGCTTTCCCCCCCTGCTTTTGTTCTCCAAAAACCTTTATGCTAGCATAAAAACTTATTGAACTCACGTGAATTTTTTCTATGTAACAAGGGAGGTTGAAACTTTTCCCTGAAACGTAAAGATTACACATAATAAAAACCTAATAAACCTGGTTAATGAGAAGAAAAGATTAACATGGGCATTATAAGGAAGTTGTGCTCAGTAAAAACTACTCTATCTTACAGGGGCAAAGAACATTTGCTAAATCGAAATTTGATTTGGATCTGGGCAATAAGAAAACAGTAAACAAATCTGGTGGTTTTGCATCTGATAATGGTAGCGTTAGAAAGTGCTATTTCAATTCAGTATCATTCCCATCACATATTCAGGGTTCTTTAGAAGGAAATTACCCTTTAAAATATATCAGCAGAACTGTACACTGGCAGAAGACCAAATGTACAGAAATCTGTCACTATATGTTCGTGGGTTTTTTTTCACATTTGAAAACATCAAGATGAATTCATCTAGATATGAACCCAACCAGATATGAGTTCACCCAGTAAGCATAATTATATTTATTGTCTTTTACAATAAATTGGTTTTGGAAATGAAGGGTTTTTTTAATGTAAATAATCAAGAGCTATAAAAACCTAAGAAATTAGTAGACCAGGTCAACTTCAACTTAGAATATCATGTATTCATCACACACTTACTGAGTGTATACCAGATGTTAGACTTGAATACTGGGGATAGAAAGAAAATATATGTAAGCACCTGTCCTCTAGGAACTGACAGTCTCATAGTCTTATTTTTCCAAGGAAAAACAAAATATGTCTCTTCAGAGTGGATGGTCCATGTCATGTAAAGTAATGTTAGGCTTAACATTTCTAAAAAAGCATTTATATTAATCCTGCTCAAGTCTTTCATTATCTTTCAAAACTCAGGTGAATTTTCCTCTTATATCAGAAACAGTTCTGAGTTGGGCACCTGGCTGGCTCTGTTGGTAAGGCATACAACTCTTGATCTTGGGGTTGTGAGTTTGAGCCCTACATTGGGTATGGAGACTACTTTTTAAAAAAGAAAAAGATAAAAGGAAACGGTTCTGAGAGACAATCCAGAATGGGGGCAGCAACTCCATGGTGCTGTGAGGGGCCAACACCTCTTTACCTTTGCCATTCTTAGCATTGGCTTCCATGCTTAGCCCTTCCATTAAGGGCTCAAGATGGCTGCTACTAAATTAGATATCCTTTTATAGGGCTGGTGTGCCATCCCCAGTTGCTCTGAGTTCTGGCCGTTAATGGTTCACAGCTGCCACATTTTCAGAAAAATGGCCTCCATCAAAGGGAGCCACATCACTCATCAATGTGTAGAGTTTAACCCACCCCAAACCCCATCCCTCTCTGTGCTGCCCTCAGTCAATGACTAACTGATGGGAGGGTATAAAGGCCAGATTTCCACTTTGCCCCAAAGTGGGACAACTTTGTGGTATCATTTGTGCTCTGAGTTCTGGGTAGATAATCAGACAGGTGAAGACCAGAATTTGACTGCAACAGTATCTTTGTGCCTTTTCTTTCCTGATCTTACCTTACTTCTTTTCTCAATAGATTGCTTGCCAAGAATCTCTATCTTGGGTTCTTCTTTTGGGGAGCTAAGACTTTTTTTTTCTTATAATGTCTTCATTTCCTCACTCTTTCTTCTGAGCCTTTATATAAGTGTTGAACATTATTGCACCACTGCCTTTTCCTCCAAATATACTTTAAGTCTATCAAGCCTAATTACTAGAGCAGCTAACAGAGAAGACAAAAAAGAAAGGGCTCCAAGCAGTTTTTGGCCAAACATAACTATGGGTGTATGTTTTTTCAAGTGCAAGTAGAGGCAAAATTATTTAGACAAAATGATTTCTTTCCCATAGAGATACTCATTTTCATTTCCATGGCCTGAATGTTTATTTGCTACAAGTTTGAAACAAACAATATAAAGGTAAAGACAAAGGAAAGAAAAATACTCTAGGTTGGATGTTGTTGCTAGAGAGTAGTATTTTCTGTATGTATAATTTAGTAGCAAACCACAAATATTAAAGTGAATTTTTCAACTAATTCTATATAAGCACAATTGAAATATGCATTTGTTGCATTAAAATTATTTTAGTAAGCTGAAGTTTTGGCACAGATGCATTATTTTAATTCTTTTAGTAGTATCTGCTTCTTTGTCCATTTCAACAGTAAAATTATGTTTCATAACCTAAATGCTAAGTAAAAGAGCAAATGCAAAATGTTAATAAAAATGTGGTTTTGTATTATGTTTACATGAAGTCCAAGGGGAAAAACAGAAGTAAAAGGAAAATTCAAATAGTTGTACTATTATTTCCTTGCTCCCTCTGTTTTTGCCATACTCCCTCAGTCACTAGCTTCCTCATAATACATCTCTAGCTCTTCAGAACTTCCCTACTTTGATCTACCTTTTCCAAAAGCTTCCCATGCGCCTTCATCTAATCTATCTTAAAATTTAACTGACTTTGGTTTTGTTTCCTTTGCCTCATTTTCTTCCCTCTCTATATATTTAGAGGAGCCTTTAGGGAACAGCCATCAATCAAAACGTGGAATAACTAGGTAACAGCAAGTGATTAGAACACTAATCTATTGCTTCATTTTTATTTTTACATCAATGATAGCATGCTAAATTTCTGTGCAAAAGAGAGCTTTCAGCAATCAAGTGTAATGTATTTTGAAGATATCTGTAACAATTACATGGCCATAACATACATCTAGAATAAGGAATCTCCAGTTATACTTTAAAACTTATTCTGTCTGTCCTCAATTTGCCTGGTTTTGACTGCTATCAAAGTGAGTATGTATTCATTGTAACAGTGTTCACTTTTATCTTTTTGTTTAAAAAGTGGCTTTATATAATTATCCAGGTTTAATTTAATATGTATAGTAAATGCAATTAAGGAAAGGATACTCTGAAAAAAAATGCATTTTTCCATTCTTCATAATTCATTCTGTCTAGTCCTAACAGAATCCAGAATGATTGATTCTGAACATCGAGGACTACAATCTTTGTCAATATTAATTGCTCCTTCTTCCAGATAACTTTGGGCATCCTTTAAATTTTGTTGAAATTTTGTGGTGTAGACTTCAGAGCAGAAAAACATTAGAAATGTTTCCAAAACTTTCACTTTCTCTGATCACTTGACTTATGGAAAGATCCCAGTCTAAACATTGAATCTTATGGGCTTTTACGGGCTTTTTTTAGTTTGATTGTTTTGTTTGGTCCATTTTTTTTCTCTTCTTACTTCTATAGATTAAACATTCTCAAAATAATATGAATAAATGCATCATCTCGAACAAAGAATATCTAAGTGACAGTCACAAATATGTAGTTTCCTGATTTTTGTGTACTTTATCCTGTTGATGATAGATATTTATTATAATTTATGACAGACTGTTATAAAGGTCATTTTACATGCGTCAGAAACATTTAATTCTGGGAAATAATCAGAAAAATATTCAGATTAAGTCAAGGTACACTTTGAAAAATGTGAACAAAATGAAGGTGGTGTAAGATTTTCAGTAATCAATTATAGTCATGCCAGAATTGTACTTGTAACAGATTGGACTGATGTATGTATATTTGAATAAATTGGCTTTTAAGAGTCATTTTTAAATAACCAAAATAAAAGTAGTAGGTTTTTATTTAATAGTTATTTTTATATATTAGCTATGTTTTTAAAACTTTGTGTTTATGATCCAAAGGACTTTCATTTTAAATACAACTAATCATATTTACAACAAATTTCAAGACACATAACACCTCCCCTTTTTTTGAAGCTAGATCTATACATACAATTTGTGTATATACGTGTATATATACACATATGAATTATTATAATATTAATTATAAATATATTACAATAGTCCCTTTGCTGAGTATCTACCTTATCCTAACTACTATGCTTGGAATGCTTATGCTTGCTCATTTCATCTCATATCAGTATTTTGATATAGGTATAGTTAGCTCTGTGTTACAGTAGAAGAAATGGAACCTCAGCCTAAGAACATATTGCTATTAAGTAACGGTGCTGTGGAAATTTGGAACTTTATTTCCAGTAACTATTTAGTAGTGTTACCTCATATCTGTTACCTCCAGTTGTAACAGGAATAAAAGTAAGAATCTCAACCCATGCTTATAGAAAAAGGAATAGTATTTTTCAGAATGTACACACTTACATGACATTAAATCCTTTACTAATTTCTGTCTTGGTAGCACATTTTTTTTAATGACATGGGATTTGTGAGGCAGTTAGTACTAAAGCAAATGAGAACAAAAGAGGGTTCTGAGGATATATGGTTTAAACTATGATTCTGCTTCCATTGTGTTTCCTAACCTCCATTAAGATCCATAAAAAAGTATCCTTAATAAAAACACAATGCTAGAACATAAAGAATATAGTACTATGCCATACCACTGAACAAACAGCTGGACAAGTAGCTACCACTCTCATAGAGTGGTAAGAAGAAACACTCAGGCATCCCTTCTAATGGGGTGTCAGTGCTGAGGATTGCTAGGAAAGCATCACTGGAAAGCAGCCTCCTATGATGTTGCATCAGGGATGGGGCAGCCAATGAACAGAGTCAACCTCGAGGCTGATGACAAACTGACCATGTCTGTAAGCTGCATTCATGCATTGATTAATGTGTGTTCAATATAAAGATTTCTATTTACACAGGATGATCTGACAGAAACACACACACACACACACATATATATACACACCCCTTTAGCACATATTGACTAATACCTCCATAGTAGCACGACCATTCAGTGTAGAAAACTGTTCTTCTTGGTGTGATATGTGCACGTTAGGTATTTACTTAATGTATGTTTAAAATTAAAAAGAAAAACCTTTAAGATTCTGCTTACTAAAGTGTATCTGGTTTGTCTTCTGTAAAGTCTAACCATGACACTCTCCAGCAGTAACATTTGACATTATTCCCATGGAGTTCAATTTATGGCCTTCCTCGAGTTCTGCAGAATCGTAAGGTCTGCCTCCTCCATATCCATTTATGGGATCATTTTTCCTATAATTGTGTAGACTGAGAAATGTCAACCCTGGAACCTGGGACATATTGACATGACCTAAATTTCTATCCCTCGCAGTCATCATTCTTAGGTATCTAAAGTCTGAGAACAAAAGTTGGCAGTAGAACTTTTTAAAACAAATGGTCAGAAAGCAAACTATAAAGAAAGATTTTTGCCTATAAACTCATTATTTACCACTTGTGTCTTGGAAGTAGGACTGACCTGACCTTGAATCTGGATTAGCTTAGGACACAGTCAGACAACTATTAGAAACAAAGACCACGCTGTCATAGAAGCGGCAGCTTCCCTTCCAAGAGAGTGCAATCTTAACTCCCATGCCAGCGTCCTACCTACGGAGTGAAAGAGTGAGTCAAGTCTCAACTGAAATAGCCTTATTTCCACGTTCCAGTCAGGTCAAGTTTAAGAGTTGATAAAGGGCAAGTTAGGCTTCAAATGTGCTTGATTTCTTTCTGAGAACAAAACTAAAAAGGTCACTCTCTCCTCTAAATACTTTAGAAATAAGCACCTTTTATAGTTTGGCAGGCTAAGCCAGATAGAAGGATTTTAGCCTACAGAGTCTTCATAGTCAGGTGGCCACATTAGTAGTAAAAGCAGCCCAAAACAGTAGTTATTTTTCGTCCTGGGAAGTCTAGACCAGGTCTGGACAAATCAGTAAAGAAGCGTGGATCATGTTTATTAAAGTTGATATAAAGCCAAGGACAAAGGCTGCCAGGGGACAGAGAGAGGAGATAATAGATCAGCCATTAAGAGTTAAGGAGAATTGGGGTAAATTGGAGGGGGAGACAAACATGAGAGACTGTGGACTCTGAGAACAAACTAAGGATTTTTGAGGGGAGGGGGTGGGGGGATGGGTGAGCCTGGTGGTGGGTATTGAGGAGGGCACGTATTGCATGGAGCACTGGGTGTGATGCATAAAGGTACATAAACAATGAATCTTGGAACACTGAAAAAATTAAATTTAAAAAAATTTAAAAAAAAAAGTTAAGGAGGGATGGTTTGGGCTTAACTTGTTGGTTGTCTGAGGAAATACGGGGAAGGGTGTTCACTACTACCCCAAGTAGTACCTTTCTACTATCCTAACTCTCCTGTAGTTCCTCTTTCTCTCTTCCCACTGCCAAAGCCCATCCCATGCTGCCTTTAGGTCACAGCTGTTTTAACTGTGTATTCTAGAATGTTGGGGGTAAGTTGAAAGAGAGGTAAAAGAAAAACTAATTGGATGGGGACAGCGAGAGATTTTGTGGCCTTGATTCCCTTTCAAACTACCATGTCCCTGTGTGATTGTACACACACACACACACACACACACACACAAACACACAAGGTCCTCTCTCATGCCTCTTTCATAAAATTTTAAAAAGATAAACACAAATTAGTTTTAGAAATGGCAAAGAGATATACTAGATCTCACAGCCTCTAGGGATCATCCTTAAGTACATCCTCTTCCCCTACCCCTGCCCTTCCCTCTAAAGCAGAGTGAGAAGCCCCTTACTGTGTTCCCATAGTGCCTTGGTGATATCTCTCTTGTTGTGCTTATCTTACTGTATTTCATTGCTTATACAGTTATCTCCTCACCTGGACTGTGAACTATTTACAGCTAGAATGCTTGTTATTCACTGTATGCTTGTGAGTGAGACAAATAGAATGCTGTGATTTCCAGTGTCCTTGTGACATTTCATAGTAAAGGATGGACTGTAGGAAGTGTGTGATTATTCTACTAAAAACTCATGATAAAATAATTTATGACTCATTCTTACTGCATTTTATGTGTTTAAATTCATAATGATGAGTCTCTTCATAATGATATAAATAGTGACCAGAGTTAAGGTAAGTAGTTTTCAGGCACAGCTATGTTACTAAAATGTCACAGCTAAGTGTGGGAGTGTATGGGAAAGTGAATTGGTCATGATTTTAAAGTGATCTTACACTGGGTAACTAAAACAATTAATCCATTTTAAGTACTTTATATCTAAAATGTTGAACCATTATAATGGTTAAACCAAATATAATAATATTTGGTTCTGGTACCCATGAAGTCAAAATAATCAATATTAAGACAATCAGAATTCCTGAGTTAATTACTCTATATGTCATTATTTCTCAAGATATCAAGATCATTTTTCAGGAAGTTCATTAACTATGACTCCAACATGAATTGACATGTTCAGGTTGAGGTCTATATCTGACTATTTTTACAGGAAAAATTCTAGATCCTAAAATGCCTTATTAGTTCAGGTGATATGAAATACATTGAAACTTCAGCACACTAAAAAATGTGGAGTGTCTTTTACTCTTTTAGTAGAATTCAAGCCACACCCCAACCCAAACTAAAATCACATCTTCATCACCCTCCTTTTTCCCAGCTTTATAAAACCAAATAATAACTACCCAGGAAGTGTTATATCTGTTAATTGCAATGCAGTTAGCCTTACCTCTTCCCAAAAAATTATATATATTTTAATGTTGTTTACGTAAAACTATTGGTCAACTTGTTTCAGTTTTCAAAATGCATTTTGGTCTAGAACTGTATATACTTCCCAATATAAGAGTAACACCTCATTTTGTCCTCCATTACAGAAGACAATAGATGTACATCTTCAAATGCAGTGACCTGCACCAAGTGCCTAGCTCTGGGTCCAGAATGTGGATGGTGTGCTCAAGAGGTGCGCTTTTTTCTTTCTTATTTTCCTCTTTCTTTTCCTTCCTTCCCTCCCTTCCTTCCTTCCTTCCTTCCTTCCTTCCTTCCTTCCCTCCCTCCCTCCCTCCCTCATTCCTTCCTTCCCTCCCTCCCTCATTCCTTCCTTCCTTCCTTCTTTGTCTCCTTTCTCTTCCCTTTCCTTGCCTTCTCTCTTTTTTGCTCTTTTCTCTGTTCCTCATGGTTGACCTTCTCTCTAGGCATGATTTCATTGCCCTAGTATTTTATGCCTTGAAGGCCCATCAGGAAAAAAAAGATACT
Source organism: Procyon lotor (assembly GCA_028646535.1). Lineage (NCBI taxonomy): Eukaryota > Metazoa > Chordata > Mammalia > Carnivora > Procyonidae > Procyon > Procyon lotor. The sequence continues at coordinate 45,764,623 of CM053614.1, read as the reverse complement.
GTTGAGCATCAGGAAAATTTTATTTGGTTTTATGCTTGGAAATATCTGGCTTAATATAAAGTATAACCTTTTCATTAGGAAAATTATGGTAATTTTGAAATGAAGTGCAAAAACCATTTTATGTTTTCCATCTGTTCTATAGAGAGAATTGGCAAACACAGAAAGTGACTTTTGATAGGTCAGTAGGCTTTGTGTGAAATTCTTGCTGCAGCTTGGGGCAGTAGGTTATATATCCAAGTTGGATAGTAGTCTTGTACATGCTTATTAAAGAAAAGCAAGTTAGTTATTTGGTTTGTTTCATTTGTTTTTATTTGAAATATTTAGAGATAAGTTATTTACTCCATTTCATAACAATGTACACCAATTCACCAGTTACTTATGAAAAATGGGATGTTTTTCCTTTGACATATGACCCTATTCATGCAATACTGTGTACATTTAAATTCTGTGGAATGAAGAATGATTCAGAAATTATTTTTCAAAATTAGTGTTTTTATATTCTAATAAGAGAAACATACCCCACTAACTAACCTCTTAGTATAAAATTACAATGCATTCCTACTCTCTTAGCTGTGAAGTTGTTTTGTGAATTTTTTCTTTTGTTGGTAATCTTCAGTCAGAACTATCTTATATAATAAGTTGTAATGAAGAAGCCATCTACAAATTTGGGGGTTCTTTTGTGAAATTATATAGATAATTTTATATTTGTTTATGTAGCTCTTGTGAATTGGAACAAATAGATCTTTAAAGGCATTTTGCTTGCAATGAAAAGAAATCTCTAGCTTTTGCTTCCTATGATTTCACCCAAAAACTGCACCTACCGTCATCTTTTCAACTTCTCCTGTTACTGCTTGCCCTTCTGCATCTCCCAAGAGGAAAAAGAAAGCTGAAAAGTAGCAAAGGGTGGTGGACATTACTTTCTTCTAAAGCAAGTCAGGAAAGAGGCAGGGGAGAGGTTCAGAAAATAGTAGCTGTATCTGAAAGTAAGTGTCCCTCCTACTGACAAACCAAAGCCTTCTTGAATATACTCTAGGCTTTACCCATGAGAAAATCACATGTCACTCAAAACTAGGCAGTGCTTCACCTTCATACCCATGGAATCAAGCAATGTCAGAGAGAGCACAATTCCAGAGTTTCTAGTCCCATTACCTCTGATGAGACAAATGACCAGATAGAATTCACTTTATTTTCTGAGCCTCCCTTTCCTTATCTCGATAACCCTGAGTTTGGAGTTTACTTCTAGGTTTTCTTGTCAAGAATGTTTCATGGCTTGATATTTCCCGACCCTAGGCCAATATTCCATTTTAGATTTTTACTAAGGAAGATCCTTAGAGCCATGAAGTTTATGTCAACTTGGTATCAGCTGCTGAGAAACTTTAGTCAGTATAGTTTAGAGGGACTTTCAAAAGATGGTTAAGAAATCTAGTTGTCAGCCAAATGTTAACCTCCCAGCCATATAGAATGCCAAGTTCCAGAGGGACTCCTTTATCTGATAACTGCCACTGGCACAGAAACTCTGGGGAGGCACAGTTATAGGCATAGCAGATGTCAGTCCTGCCACAAGGGGAAGGATTTTGAGTATTCAGAGAAATTGGTGGCCAAATGGAAGGAGGTAATCCAAGGGGAAATGTCAGGTGGTTGCTGAAGCAGAAGAGGGAAACCTATGTCTGCTATTTGTCAAATGCTTCAGAAGAGGATCTCAGGAAACATTTGGGAATCAGTTGGCTGTTCATGTTGCAAAATAGTCTTCTACATAGTGCAGGGTCATCTAACTCATGTATTGAAAAAGCAGGCTCTGAAATGAGATCACCTTGGATTCAAATCCCAAGGCCTTCGGTTTCTAACTGTATAAACTTGGACATTTTACTCTAACTACTCTGAACCTCAGTTTTCCCTTGGAAATAATAACTGTACCTCTGACACTATAGTGAGGATTAAATGAAACAGTATGGGCGAAGCATTTGACCCAGGCATTGCTTAAGAAATGGGAGTTGTTACTTTAAGAACTTGAGTGAGACTCCAGAGCAACTCATTCAGGTTTAGGAAACCAAGAGGACTGTGGTTAAGAACACCATCTAAGGTGAAGCATCCAGTGCTAGGACTTAGCCGCTAGCCACATCATTAACAGGAGCTGTCCACTCCCTGCAGGCTGACCTGATATCATTGAGAGGAAGAATATAATGGTTAATTTTGAAAGCTTACCCACCATTAGGCCCATATGCAACTGATGCCTTTTATTTCCTAACCACTGAGAGTGAAAGGACAGGGAAAGAATAGGCATTTTTTCTCTGTTCATGACTAGAATAGATAAACAGTAACAAATTAAGTCTGGTTTGTATAATTTTCAAAGCTGGTCAGAAGTAAAACATTACTAGAAAATTTAGACAGGGTATATTCAATTCACCTCTATTCTTTTTTTATAGCATGTTAATCGGCTGTTCTATACTTTTCACTTCTCTTTCTCTCCCTGCTACATAAAAATAATTGGACAATAATTAGCATAGAAAGGACCTTACCATTATTACCTAGTTTAATTCCTCAACCTCCTTTTTTAGCAAATATAAAAATCTTGATGAGTTTTGAAGAATTCTCTTTCTCTCCTGCCTGCTATGCCAGACACAGATTGTGATTACACAGCCAGAAGTTTAGAGGCAGCCTTCGAACATAATTATACTGAAAGACAACACAAAGGGCATTCACTGTCAAAACGAAGATGACAGAGTTCTTTCATTTCTGTGCAGATTGCCATGTTTGGAAATCAGAAAGACTCAGAAATGAGAAGAAAAAACTTTTCTTATTTTTTCCCCAGATAATTATCTTGGATGGATGAAAGTAACAACTGATGAAAAGCCATCTTGGGTAACTTCAACCTGGGCTTTTCATGTACAAATAGGCTTGAGATACAGAGAGTTGGAGTATGATTTTTGCTTGTGTATTCCTTGCAGAAAAAATAAAACATAAAAATTAGAAGAAATTAAAATGACACAAAACACCACAAATTAAAAGGGTGTGGTTTCAAATTCTTTTCTTTTATACAAAGTGGAAAGTAGGCCACAGTGGGTAGGGGCAGCATTCCATTCTTTATTTTGATGTCACGGTCTTTTCTTCCCTTCTCAAACCTAATTGTCAAATTGGCAGTGTTTTTCCAACTCAATTTTTATAGTGGAGTAAAAACAGCCATGCTGATTCAGACACTGCAAAATAATTGAGACTATTTTGCCTATTTCAGCAAAATGACTTGACATTTAAAGGTCAAAGGGCATAGTGTGATGTATAGTTGCAGTCGAATTAACCATATTCCTTTCTTTTCCATTTCTGTATACACAAATAACAAAATCCCTAGCTGAAAAGGAAAATTGGAATTATTTGTACTTTATTTCCTTTCTTGATTTGAAGTCTTGGGGTTTCTTACACCTGTAAAACATGTGTGGCCCTTTGTCTGTGGCTGTCATTTGAGGCAAGAAAGAGCATCGAGGTTCCAAGCCTCCTGCACCCTCCCTATTCCTCAAGCTCCAACACAGGAGGGATCCCCCCATCTATCTTGGAGCTTTCTTTTTTTTTTTTTTTTAATTTTTTAAACTTTAATATGGTTCGAATCAGTGGGCCAGGTTCACTTCAGCTCCTTCACTGCCAAACCTGGGGGCAGGGACTGCTTCAGTTTCTCTGCCTTCTCCTTGTCCGTGATGACCAAGGTGTAAAGGTATCTGCTGCACCTAACTGTAAACTTCACATTATCCTTATTTTTCTTGGTCTTGACCGGTTTGGCGTCCTTTCGCCTGGCCGTGAGCAGAAAGTCCTTGATTTCCTCGATTTTGCGAGGCATGGCTGCGGAGGGGGCAGGGGAGTGCGCGATCGGGACCGCCCGAAACACTCACGGCAAGCGGCAAGAAGGAGGGCGGAAGAGCTACCTTGGAGCTTTCTGAAGGAAAGTGATACCTCTGATAGCAAGTCTATGCCACCTTTCTTTGAGGAACTCCCAAACTTTGTATAAACTAAATCTTATACTGAGTACCTCTGAGTTTTATCAATAGATGAATAAAATTGGATACAATAAATTAAGGCTTTGGACTTTTTAAACTTCACGCTAAAAATCTAGGTGTCAATAGCAGAGCAAATTGAACTTTTCTGTTCCCATGAAGTGGTTTACCAAATGACAGCTGGACATCTTAATTGAAAAGGATGTATCCTCTTTTATCTTTTAATTATATTTATATTTCAAGTGTGTTTCATACTCTGATTTAGAATCAGTACCATAAGGGGCCACACAGTAAAAAATTTTAAATTTTGTGGGCCATATACTGTCTCTCTTGCATGTTCTTCTTTTTTATTGCTTTATGGCATTTTTTAAATGTAGAAAGCATTTTTTTTTTAAGATTTTATTTGACAGAGAGAAAGAGATCCCAAGTAGGCAGAAAGGCAGGCAGAGAGAGAGGGAGAAGCAGGCTTCCTGCTAAGCAGAGAGGGCTCGATCCCAGGATGATCCCAGGATGATCCCAGGTCCCTTTGACCTGAGCCAAAGGCAGAGGTTTAACCCACTGAGCCACCTAGGCGCCCCTAAATGTAGAAAGCATTTTTTAGCACTCAGTCAATACAAAACAAGCCATGGATTGTTGTATTTGTCCCACTTTCCCTAGTTTTCCAACCCTGTTCTAAATTAAGAGAGGAATTAAATTAAAATCCTTGTATAAGTGTTTTTATATTGCCTACCACCATCCCATCTAATACTCACCAGTGCAACAGATGTTCCTACTCATAATTAGTGATCTCATGTTTAACTAATATTGAACTTGATACAGTCTCCTTCTTCCATAACCCTATGAAATTCTGTGCTTCCCCTAAGTTTAACACCCATAATAATTACATTTACTTGCTTAATGGCTGAATTCACCAAGGGTCTGTTAACTCTTTGATGACAGGGAGGGAGTCTGTCTTGTTCCATTCTGTTTCCTTGGCACCTAACAGACTACTGTCCCTGAGTAAGTATTCAATCTGTATTCTTTGACTGAATGATTAGTTGGAAACCCAGTTCCCTGAATCAGCTGAACTAAAGGAAGAAAGACTGAATACCAGATCAGAATAGCCACTTCCAGGAAGATCATTAAGCAAATATCCAGCTAATGTGTAAACAAATATTACAAATAATTCAGGCCAACATTTATATAATAAAACATATTTCTATACTTTTTGATACATTTCCTGTTCTTAGGGAAAAACCTGAATGGTTACATGAAAAATAAATATATCAAATTTTTCTCAGTCACGATAAATTAAATTTTAAGCTTGCCCCACTAATTCTAAGTTTATTATATAGCTATTGAATGACAACCAACCAATGCTGAATATGGTAATAAAAGTTCTAGATTCAGTTACAAAATTAGGAGAATTTTAGCTGCAATCTTGTATCACCTAGCCTCATTATAAATATCTTCCTTGGTTTATTAAATTATTTCCAAGCTTTTGTGTGTCTAAGAAGTTGGGGGATTTTATGGTTTAAGAAATATAGAATTCCAATTCATTTTTTTTTAATTTTTAGTACCATATTAGGCATGTAACTCCTGAGGGCTTGCTCTATATTCCAAATATAATAGTATATAATAAACATATCAGCTGGGTTCCTTGAGAACTGAGACTTATATTTGGAATGACTGAATGGCTTATTTTGAATAAATTTTTTTTGAAGCAGTCTTTCTCACATAACATATTTAGAAAAAATTAAGTTGTTATAATTTTACAGTAATCAGTTAACAATATTTAAAGTCCTTGGTTTAAATCTCCTCTTTAGTATTCATTTTCTTCCTTTTAAATAAAATTTAGGAATTAAAGCTTTATTTAAGACAAATTTACTAGTCTTCTTATTGGAAACATGCAGCTATTTTGAATAGTTGCATAATCTGTGCAGTATTGAAGATGGCTTCTTTTTTTTTTTGATTTTTTTTTTTGAAGATGGCTTCTTTGCAATATTTGCTGTGTCGTTTTCTTTGCTTATAACTGAGATGATATGCACTAAAAACGTCAGTGATTTTCCTTCTTTTAAACAGGATTTCATTTCAGGTGGATCAAGGAGTGAACGTTGTGATATTATTTCCAATTTAATAAGCAAAGGCTGCTCGAATGATTCAATAGAATACCCATCTGTGCATGTAATACCAAGTGAAAATGAAATTAATACCCAGGTGACACCAGGAGAAGTGTTGATCCAGCTGCGTCCAGGTTTGGTGACTTTCAAATAAATCTATCATGGTTCTGACTTGAAATTACATTTAGCTTTATTTGCTTGTATTTAATATTTTGTGGAAGGCAGTATTATTATAGTAAAAATAACAGTGGGCTCAGAATTAAGAAATCAGAATTTTGCTCTTTTTTGTGCCTATAGCTAGCTAGCTGTGTGGCCTCGGACACTCTCTGCAAACCTGACCGCACTATATTATAATTACATGTTTCCAGACTTGATCAAATTGTAATGTAATTGTGTTCCTATTCCAGTGCCAGCTCTGAAAGAAAGAGAACATGTTTTTATTCCACGTGTTTTATTCCATGGAAACATGTTTCCGTGTTTTATTCCTGTTTCTCCAAAGCCTCACAAAGTGCTGGCTTGTAGTAAGCACTCCATAAGTATTTGTTGACTTGATTAGTTGATTAATTAATTAGTAAGAGATTTAAATTAAGCTAAGCCTTTAGACCTTGTGTGATAAACTTTTACACACAAAACTACAATTCATAATTATTTAATTAACTTGAGATGCTTTGTGATGGCCCCTGAGATTATATTTCTCCTCCTATACTTCTCTTATACTTGCCATTTTATTACATTGTATCCCGCAGTTTGACACATGTAGTAGGCCACTGGAAATTATTTGTTTTCCTCTGGTGCTAGAGAATCCCAGTGTACAAACTACACATGGCAAGATAATTTCAGGTACACAGGTATGCATCAGTCAATTAGATGCATTTAGTTAATTTTAAGACATATGCAATTGCCTTCAAGTCTCCCATTATTTCATTCTGGGTGGTCTTGTTCTGTCATTAAATTTTTAAATGACCATCATTGACACATGACCTCCCTATTCCAAAGCTGAGCTATTTCTTCCAGATTCTTAGATTACCAGAAAAACAAGTCTATTTCTTTCTTGGCTCTAGACATATTCCCAGCTTCCAATTAAAACTATGTTCTTCAAAAGCAGCCTAGTGTGGACATATATAAGCAACAGTTGAAAAGGGATACACAAAAATGAAAGAAATTAGATTGGTAAGATTATGCCATTCACTACCTTCTATTGCTACCATAACAAAATACTGTACAAGAGATGGCTTAAGCAACAGAAATTTATTTTCTCACAGTCCTGGAAGCTAGAAAGTTCATGATCAAGGTACTGGCTGATTTGGTGCCTGGCGAGGGAGACAGAGATACACACAGAGTGAGGGAGACAGAATTAGTTCTGTGGTATCTTTTCTCATAAGGGCACTAATCTCATCATGAGGGCCCCATCCTGACCTCATCTAAACCTAATTATTTCCCATTGGCCCCATCTTCAAACACCATCACATTATGGGTTAGGGCTTCAACACACATAAATTTAGAGGGAACACAATTTAGTCCATAGCACTTGATACATAAAATAATATTTTCAAAGGTCATGGAATATTTTTAGATATTAATCATATTTTAAACAAGAAAACTTAATCCCAAAAAGTGAAACTTTTTATAGGTCAATATCACTGCACACCATGCAATAACTTTTGAAATCAATACAAGAGGATAAAGAAATATTAAATAATGAACTAAGGAAAGGTTTTCCTTTTTTTTTTACATTTATTTATTTGTTTATTTATTTATTTGACAGAGAGAGAGAGAGATCACAGGTATGCAGAGAGGCAGGCAGAGAGAAATGATTTCATGTTCACCCAAACATTAAGAAAAGCATTACCCCTATGCTACATAAACTCTTCCATTAGTTTTAGAGAAGGTCTAGAAGCTACCCAATCTGTACAAGGTTTGCATAATCCTAGTATCAAATCCTTAACACTTTAGGAAACCACATTAAATCATATGTGGTAAGAAAAACAATGCCAAAAGGAAAAAAATATATATATTGTTATTTCAAGAGATGCTGAAAAATCATAGAGTAAAATTTAGTGTTCATTCTGCCAAAACCAAAATTGAAGAACAGTTCTTTAATATATATTAAATCCTTCTGGAAGTTTTATCTAAAAGCAGTTAGACTAAAAAACCAAATACAAGTTATAAACATTTTGAAAAGATAAAGCAAAATTATCATTATATGTCTCTGGTAAAACCAAGCAAATCAACCAAAATTAACTTTTAAAATTTAAAATAAAAAACAGGGGCACCTGGCTGGCTCAGTCCATAAAACATGAGACTCTGGATCTCAGGGTCATGAGTTTGAGCCCCACATTGGGCCTAGAGCTTACTTTAAAAAAAAAAAAAAAAATTCCTCAGTCATCATTATATAAACAAGGAATATATGTTTTTAAAAATAAATAAATAAGGCAGGTTGTTTTTTGAAAATATTCAAATCAGTGAATTTCCTATGTAATATTAAATACAGTGAAAAAGGGATCAATTCATAGCAGCAACCTAAAATGTAAACCGTCTAGGGATAAAGTTTTTTAAAAAATGTATAAGATTGTCCACCCTTGAAGAGGATATATAAAAGTGTAGAAAAATTTTATGTTCCTAATTAGGAAGATAATATTATAACTGACAGTTTTCTATAAATGTATTCTATAAATGTAAAGAAATCCAAGTGAATAAATAAAAATGTCAATCCCCATCCAACCTGAATGTTTTTTAAAACCTTCAATGATACTTGTTATGCATGTATCTTTGTATAATAATACAAATAAACATAAAATATATATGTACTTTTATTTTTTATATGTATTTTATATTTATTATATATTATATTTTTATATATTTATTTTATTTATATATTTTATATATTTAAGTATATAAAATAAATATAAAAATACAAATTTATTTAGATTTTTAATGTATATTATCAGGTTATTCACAAGAAAAAATGGATGTCCAATTAAGGCTTTCATGAGTCAACTTTGTCTTCTCATTCTTTTAAATCTCTTCAGTTTTTTAAGTGTAACTGTTCTGTTACTTGTTTCTTTTGCCTTTTTTCCTAGTAGTAGGAAGCTTCCTAAGCTTATTTTTTTTTATAATTTTATTTGTTTATTTGACACAGAGAGAGAGAGAAAGAGAGAGAGAGAAAGAGATCACAAGCAGACAGAGAGACAGAGAGAGAGGGGGAAGCAGGCTCCCCTGCTGAGCAGAGAGCCCAATGCGGGGCTCAATCCCAGGACCCTGAGATCATGACCTGACCTGAAGGCAGAGGCTTTAACCCACTGAGCCACCCAGGCGCCCCACTTCCTAAGCTTATTAACCATCTTAGTTCTCTTTTTTGTGTGTGATATGCCTCTCCATACAAATTTTCCTATTTTTCTAACTAAACATTACTTTTTTTCTTAAGATTCTATTTATTTATTTGACAGAGAGAGAGAGAGCGCACAAGCAGAGGGAGTAGCAGGCAGGGGGAGAAGGAGAAGCAGGCTTTCCAAAGAGTCAAGCAGAGAGCCCCACCAGGCTCAATCTCAGAACCGTGGGATCATGACCTTAGCTGAAAGCAGATGCTTAACCGAATGAGCCACCCAGGCACCCCTAAACATTACTTTTCAGTAGCTTATACGTGAAGCTTATATATTATTTGCTTCTAATAAATTAACAATATCCTTTCAAAATGTCTTGCTCCTTTTGAAACACGTGGGATTTGAAATTTACAAGGGTGCTTTTTTTTTTTTTGGTGGGTTACATTTAAATTTATATACTTAAATGAATTTAGTTTGTTCATTTTTGTAGATATAATGGTGGTTGAATCCTCCTGAGACTAAAAATTAACACTTCAAAAGTTGGGTAACTGTTTCAGTGCTATAGATAAGCAATCAGTCATGGTAGTGAGGCAAGAGAAAATTGGACAGACATGAGGGATAATGGGAGGTATCATCCTGAGGGGTTGGTGATTGATGAACACAGGGACACTTGGGCTGTGGCTCAGGTAACGAGAAGAGGTCTGCCTGCCCTCTGTGAAGGCATGGTACTGTGTTCAAACTGAGACATCTTAAAATGAGGTGGTGACTTATTTATTATATATGAGGCTGCAGTTCAGCAGGAGATACAGGTTGGATAAAGATGTGGGAGACTTTAGGGACGCCTGGGCAGCTCAGTCAGTTAAGTGGCTCCCTTGGGCTCGGGTCATGATCCCAGGGTCCTGGGATTGAGTCTCATGTCAGGCTCATTGCTCAGCAGGGAGCCTGCTTCTCCCTTTGCCTGCCGCTCCTCCTGTTTGTACACTCTCTCTCCCTCTCTGACGAATAAATAAATAAATAAAATCTTAAAAAAAAAAGATGTAGGAGACTTTAACATAAGGTAAATGATGGTAAGTGAAGGCCGTATGGGGAGTGGGAGAGTGAAAAAAGAAATGCTTAATATCTATGTCAGTCATTATGGGGTTTGATTTTATTCTGTTTCCCACCACTATTTGAATTTCTGTATACAAATTAGTGAATTATCTAATGTGTTTATCTCTCTAATGTAGCCATGACAGAACTATATTTTATAATATGCATATGTAACAAATGCTTATTAAATTCTATTTAATAAGCTTATCTAAAAACTACATGTGGCATCAAAGATGTGCCAGCTTTGAGGCATAATATATAAAGCTACATTTTGCCAACTCCAGATATATAGAACCATCACTTCTTATAATATAAAAGTCCTTTCTACCATATACATACAATGCATAATCTAAGTATAAAATGCACTTATTCTCCAATATTGATTTTGACTTGATTTATTTATAACTATATATTCTTATAAAAATTCATTACCTTCAATGTAGCATCTATTAAGAATTTAAATTTTTTTCATGGATACTGATTAATTTTTTTAAAGAATGTTAGTAGGACTCTATTATATATTTAAAATGAAATTTAATAGTGTTATTTTCTTTCACTTTTTACTTCTTAAACTATACTTTTTTTTTTCTTATTTTTACCTGCCAATCTTATGGAAAAGTAGCAGGAAGAAGCTACTGATCCTACTTGATATTCCCTAAGAACACTGAAATGAAATTTTTAGGAATGTATGAGAGAGAAACGAATTCTCCAATTCTGCTTCAGAAGTAATACAATGTAAATGATAAGGATTAGTATAATGTATACCTCACTAATTTAAGAAAAGATTTCAAACTCAATTCATTTTAATATTGGAACAAAAGAATGCCCTTTAGTTTAGTGTAGCTTAACTTAAATGTAAGATTTTTCAGGTATTCTTCCTAAATTCAAATTTTTTTTAAAAAAACAGAAAAATACAGAAATCACACATTGTTTCCCCTCAACCCCTAGCACATATCCCTCATTTTGTCCTCATTTTATCCCCTACAGAAATTCAGAAATGTGCTGGAATCTGTGCCTTGATGTTTCAAACCCATCTCATTTTGGGGCCTTCTCCTTCCCCAACCCAAGTATAATGAACAGAATTTGGCTGTTCTTTCTTCCTGCTAGTTTTCTACATTTTCTTAAGGTTTTTCAATTTCATCTTATGCAGAACATTTTTAGTTATCTTTTCTTAATGTCTGGTCATGGTTGTAGCTAAGTCTTCAGAGATGTTCACACCATTATTTGAGTGATTTAAACAAAACTCATTCTAACTACTTTAAATTCTTTGAGCGATTCAAATCAATACTGGCAAAAGCTCTAAGTAGGTCTCAGCTCTCCTCCAAGTCCTCTTTCTTATTCTATGTCACAGACCCACTTCTTCCCTTTGAAGCTGATGGATGGAAAAAAGGATCTGAGCCTTTAGAATCTCAAAAGGTATAAGAATGAAGCTTTCTTGGAGATAATATAAATAGTGGCATAAACATTTTGGGGCCAGAGGATATTCTTTTCTCTCAGAGAAACTATTTAAGTTTTTTCCTACTCTGTAGGAAAGAAGTAATAGATAACGAGCTTCTCACTAAGGTGAGGACCTTTTGAAATGATGTATCAAAATGTGCTTCAAATGTAGTTTAAACACATTTATGAGGGGCACCTGGGTGGCTCAGTGGGTTAAAGCCTCTCTGCCTTTTGCTCAGGTCATGATCTCAGGGTCATGATCTCAGGGTCCTGGGATCGAGCCCCACATCGGGCTCTCTGCTCAGTGGGGAGCCTGCTTCCCCCTCTCTCTCTGCCTGCCTCTCTGCCTACTTGTGATCTCTCTCCTCTCTGTCAAATAAATAAATAAAATCTTTAAAAATAAATAAACACTTTTATGAGTGGTTATGCTTGTATCGAACCCAGAAACTTCAGAGATAAATGAATAGTTTTTATGCTAATGAGACTTAGTAATACTAATAGTGATAATTACTAACACATATATATTTGCTGTGTACTAAATACTGGAGTAAATATTTTAAATAGATACTAAAAGAATCTGCTCTCAGAGTAGTATTTATGACACTACTGCCTACATTGATAACCTCACAGATATTAAGTCTTACTTTTACATGTGTTTCTTTCTCATCTAAAATATTCAAAATCTCATTAATGTCATCTACATTTTGGATCCTGTGTTGGTGGCACCTCAGAATGAACCGAAATGAGATTTTATCTGGGGACACAGTACCCATGTTCCCATAAAAAGGTGTTTCTACTGAATCCAAGAAGGTTTCTTCCTCATATATAATGAAACCATCAAGAGTCAGCTTGAAAAAAAAAAAAAAAAGAGCCAGCTTGAAAGCATATGTGGAATATCTCAAGGTCATAGGCAAAACATAGGGTTTGGGATCAGCTTATCTAGGGCTGCCTACATTGAGCTAATGGCTTAAAGTTAAAACTTCATGGGAACCTCAAATGCCTTGCAGTTTATTATTTTTAAAAATATTTATTCATTTATTTTAGAGAGGGGAGGGACCATGGTAGAAGGGAAAGAATCTCAAGCAGACAGAGCTGGACTTGAAGTTCAATCTCAGGACCCCGAGGTCACTACCTGAGCCGAAATCAAGAGTCAGATGTTCAGCTGACTTCACCACCTAGGTGCTTCAAATGCCTTGCAGTTTAGAAGTGGTAATTATCATTTTCCGGCAATGATTAAAGGGCCTATGTATACAGAGAGTCTCTTTACCCCTTTATTAAAATTTTGTCTTACTGAGGCCTCAGCCCATGCGGAGGTCTTCAAGTGACCCAGGTACATATCTGAGACCAGCATCTATATAATTTAAAATCAAGCTACAGCAGCCTAAACCCTCCAACCCTGATAATTTGGCAGGCTTCCCTACAGCATCTTCTTTGCTGAGGCCAGTGAGACTAGGATTTGCTTCTAAGGCTAAGTAAGAGTAACTAGTGTGTGCTGAGGGTCCTTGTAGGGCTAACATTTG
>CM053614.1:45718544-45751081 GCA_028646535.1 Procyon lotor | reverse complement strand
CTCTCACTGTGTTTCTCTCTGTCAAATAAATAAAATCTTTAAAAAAAAAAAAAAAAAAAGGAGAAGCAGCAGCAGCAGTAGCTGATCCACACATTAAACCACATGAACCGCACTCCCCAATTATGCTCCATTTCTATTTCTTATCAATCTGACCCTTTCTGGATTCTGACATTCTCCTGAATTGAAATTTTCCACCTAAACTCAAGACACTTCCACAGGGACAGGCCTTTTTACCAGACACTGGAAAAGCAGAGCAGAACATATGCTCTTCAGAGGCAGCCCAGCTCATAAAGGGAAGGGGTGAGAGAGAGTGGGCTGGGTGGCTTTCACATCTCCTAGTTTCTCCTCCCAAACTCTTGGGCCAAAAAACTAAGAGTGTTACAGTAAAGGGGTTTCCAGCACATACAGGCAAATTAGGAATGAGTAATTTCTCCCATAATTATTATTACATACCAGAAAAACCTTATTTTGAATACATTCTGTAAACTGGTTTAAAAACACCTGATTTGTAAAACAGTTTAAAAGAAAATATTGCTATTTTTGAGCATATTAAGACTGAAAATAGGATTTGTTAAGTTAGAGGATTCTTCTCATAATAAATCAGGCTATCAATTGTATATACAAATTGGTGTTCATTAAAAAAAACTGTTCTACTCAAATTACTCTCCGCTGACAAATAATGACTTACAAAGCATGTACTTTATTGTTTAAAAAAGTAAAATTCACAAACTGCCCATATTTATAGAGATGACTTTTTACTATATACTTACAGGCTTCTAATTATGGAATTAATAAGTCATGGGAATAAAAGGCACAGCATAAGGAATGTAGTCAGTGATACTGTCATAGCTATGTAACAGGACAGATGGCAGTTACACTTGTGGTGACACAGCATAATGTATAAACTTGACAAACCACTAAGATTTACACCTGAAACTAATTTAACATTGTGTGTCAGCTATACTCAAATAAAACCAATCAATAAATTAAAAGAAATTTTAAAAAAATTAAATACAGAATCACCAACTCCACAGAGGGCCTTTATATGGTGATACGGGTCCCTGTATCAAATGGTAATGGACAGGGAAATAAATAAAATGGTATGGTACACACTTGTTAGGAAGCTCTCACATTTCTCCTCATGGTGACCCTCTCTTCTTTTCTAGTTCCTTTGCTTCCGTGATCCCTCTTCTACATACATTGATCAAGCACCCACTATATGTTTGACAGTTACTGTTCCCTACATTGCCCTGGTCCCCAGGTGGCAGTGCTGGGTACAGTTCTTTAGACCACTGTCTCGTTCCTTCTCAGGACTACTGTTGGGAAGGATCTCATCATATAATTCACTATGAGGTACTACTTATTTAGGATAGGTTAACCTATTACTCAGTACCAGAGTTTTCACATCACATATGTAACTATGCCTTAACCCAAAAGGATGAATTTGCACCTTCATCCAATAAGAGGTAACTGTTTTTAAGATGCCTTTCTACTTTTCTTCAAACCAAAAACCTCTTCAAACCAAGACAGCCACCTACACTTGAGATAGAATGCTGCTTGCTGTATTGTGCTGTGCTTTCCTAGATACTAAGGGAAGTACTTGTTCATATGGTGATAAATATATTCCCTATTACATTTATACTGAACTAGTCCATTTGTTACTATCAGTACCTGCACCACAAAATTGTGAGAAATACATTGTAGAAGTTGGAAACTAATAAATTGATATGGTTTTCAAATTGTCTTAAAATTATTCCAGGATATTCCTAACTTCATTCATTATGCACAAATTTGTGCTAGTTGTTCTGTATATAAAATGTGACTGATTTACTGAGAGCTTATCCCGAGATGTTTAAAATGAATACTACATAATGTCTGTCTTTCTTTGAACCAGAAGCTGAAGCTAATTTTATGCTGAAAATTCAACCTCTGAAGAAATACCCTGTGGATCTTTATTATCTGGTTGATGTCTCAGCATCAATGCATAATAATATTGAAAAATTAAATTCTGTTGGAAATGATTTATCTAGAAAAATGGCATACTTTTCCCGTGACTTCCGCCTTGGATTTGGCTCCTATGTTGATAAAACAGTTTCACCATACATTAGCATCCACCCAGAAAGGATTCATAATCAATGCAGGTATCTAGGGGTTGATGTGGACTTAATAATATCAAATTAATTTTTTCTTATAAAATCTCTCTTTGTTTTTATATAAAGGACTCACTAAATTTTGTATTTTTGTTTTATTGAGTGGGAAATTAAAATATTTGGAGAGGAGATATGTTCCTATCTGAAAACTTATGAGATTATGTGTAGCTTGGACTTTTATTTTGTTTTTCCAATATCACTCAGTTTCATCACAAAAACCTGCAAGTAATATTAGTGATTTTGGATAAACCCCCAAAATTCAGGCTACCATGCATACCTGTTTGAAAATTCTGTATGTGTCATTTTTGATTGCTCCAAATTTGTTAAATTAAGGTTTGTCAAATATAAAGTACTTACCTTGCCAGTACTGCAACAATCTTTCTATTATTGTGTTGTGACGATGTTTGTAATTATGTTGCCTAAGAGGTGACTTCAAAGAAAGTTCAGCTAGGACATGGAGGGTAGTTGGAAAGAGGAGAATTTGTCTGTAAAGAGCCCTTTTTCTTAGCATTTTGAAAGTCTGATTCTAAAGAGCACATGCTATACTATGAAACAAGAACAGACCTTAAAAATACAAGTTTCTCAGACAGTATCTTATTTAGCCAGTTGAGTTCTCAGAAATGTGTTCAGTTCTTCCTTAATATAGCATTTCATTTTAACCTCTTCTTTTCTGCTTCCATAAATTGCCCAGATCACTTTATAATACACACATTCATCTACCAGAACAGCTCTGCTAACTGTTGGATTGAATACATCCCCTCATGGAGCTTCATGTTCCTTCTCCCTCAACGTGCATGTGCCTGAGGAATTATTCTCACCTCTTGGGTCATCATAGGATTCTCAAAACAATTTTACTAAAGTGTTCATCAATAATTTCACACCAAGCAATGTTTTAAAAATTACCATAATATTTTAAAATATCAAATACAATATATATATAGTATATATATATACAATAGTATAATATTTTCACTAAATTCCTAAAAAGAGTTCCCCAAAAATGTTTTTCAGCTGTACCATGGTCAAATATGATAGGGAATGACTGCAAATTCTTAAAAATTAACCATGTATATTAGCATAATAAAAGCTCTTTAGGTGTCCTATATTAAGTGTGCTTAAGTTTTAGTTTTTGGATACCAAACCATTATATTCTTATTTCCTACTTGTTGAATTTTCCCCTGATTTTATAAAGTACAGATTTTCTCTAATAAAATTACCTTGGCAAAAAAATATATTTATTTATATAAACATAAATATTTAATATATAAGTATAATATAAAATATACAATGTTTATATTTTATATGTTTATATGTTCATTTCTCTCTATATATACATATATCTATTCCTTTCTTACACCAAAACACACAGTTTTACTGTGAATAGAATTTTGAATCTTTGAATGAAGCACAACAAAATAGAATTTGTATTTCTTCTTTTCCCATATAGTGACTACAATTTAGACTGCATGCCTCCTCATGGATACATCCACGTGCTATCTTTGACGGAGAACATTACTGAGTTTGAAAAAGCAGTTCACAGACAAAAGATCTCTGGAAATATAGACACACCTGAAGGAGGTTTTGATGCCATGCTTCAGGCAGCTGTCTGTGAGGTAAAAAGTTTCACATTATCGAGTTTTTGCTCAGATGCAAAATTCTCCAGAATTTAAGATTTTTATTTTCTCTTTGACTTATAGAGTGAAAGCATAATATAGAAGAATACATTCTTCTAATGCTTATTCCTCACCAATGTTATTCATTTTGGTATGTGTTCAGGACAGAGGGGCTTAAATGGAAGAGGGTTATAAATAGGAAAATATAAAAGGGAGAGAATAACTTATGCACTTGGAAAAATCCTTTCCAAAAGTGCTACTCTTTTCACTTACCACTTTCCAAGGAAGAGTCTGAAATAGGCTGTTTTCCTACTCACATTGTGTTGGGTGCTCTGTACTTCGTAAACCTGGCTTGTTCTTCCTCTGAGGGAACCCCAGAAATCTCTAGCTGGAGTTGGTGCCATCAAATGGCTGTGGTAAAATAGAGAATATACAAATAAAGTCAGTGCTATTTAGAAAACAGCACTGTATTTATGCACTTCATTCCAGCCTGATTTAATGTTTGTTAGACTCAAACTTAATGTTTCTTGAGATAAAGACCACAGTAGAGATCTATGTTATTGTACAAGATCTAATTACATGTTTATTTTAAGAGTCATATTGGATGGCGAAAAGAAGCTAAAAGATTGCTGTTGGTGATGACAGATCAGACATCTCATCTTGCTCTTGATAGCAAATTGGCAGGCATAGTGGTGCCAAATGATGGAAACTGCCATCTGAAAAACAACATCTACGTCAGATCAACAAGCATGGTAATGTAGTGAAAGCTTCTTAGTAGTAGACTCTTCTGGCTCAAGTGTAAGTTTAAATTGGCAATTCAGCTGTTTTTGTACAAATGAATTACCTAAACAAGCATGATACAGAGTCAGGATAAACCATGAGAGAGAAGTTATGGAATAATGCCATCTATAAATGCTGACTGATAAATAAGGCTAAAACACTTTAACAACAGCTAGTAGCTAATGCTCCAATATGCTAAAAAGCACTGTATAATATGTAAAAATAAAAGTGATAAAAGAGCTTACTTTTTATGCAAGTGAAGAACTTTAAAAGGAAATACACACATGCGTGTGTACACACACACACACACACACACACACACTTCTGCAGAGTTGGTATCTAAAAACATATTAAAGATTGGTAAGAAAAGGATATTTGGCCTGAAGAATCCTCACAGTATAATAGGTAGAACTAAATAGAGACTAAGAGAAAAAAAAAAGTAAAAAGAAGGCCAACTTTCAATATTCTGGACCTCATTACTTCCCTCTGAATCTTATCTATATTTAGGGGCTCTTTTTTTTAAAATCAGTGGATATCTGGATTGCTTCCTGAGGGTTAGCTTTGGCTCTGAATCATATACTTAACACAATCACCTGGAATGACACCTTTTCCCACATTAGCTATTACTCTACATGTAGAAAATCAACTCTAATGTATCAACTGTATAATGCATCATTTATTTCTGATGGAAACTATACTGAATGGTAAGACAAAATCTTCCAAACTTTCTCAGATTTTGGTACCCTAGTATCTTGGTAGTTTTCTTTTGTTAAAACAAAACTTCTAAACTTTCTCTGATCTTGGTACCTTAGTGTCTAAATAATTTTTTCCTCTGGTTTTCATAGGCCAAAAAAAAAAAAAATCTGACAGTTCTGTTATTAAGTAGTTAGGTCCAAATAACTTAACTATTAAGAACATATTAAAAAATAATATACATGAATCATCAAAAAATAATATACATGATTCATCAAAAAATACATATACGTGTATATATATGTCATTCTTAGTAATGAACTTACTAGAAGAAACTTCCCAAGCATTAGACTCAGACTGGACATCAACACCCTCATTTCCTGTTCCACACTGATTTTCATGCTGCCCAGTTTTGCAAAGATATGATGTCATCTACAGGAACAGAGACGAATGTAATCTTAAAACCGCAAACTACCTCCAGCTAGCAGTTCATGGCTACCTGACAGATTCTGAATTATCACTTTAAAAATGAACCATATTTCAGGGCATTCTGGTGGGTGTACTGTAATACTCCAGGCCACTACATGCACAGTTTGGGAATTGCAATATTAGAAGCATATAAATTATGCTGAAATTTGTGTGGTTCCCATGAGTCAGGTTTAAATAGTTTAAATTTGCTTACTCTGGGACATTTTACCAGACTTACTGCAAATCTAGAGGAGCAAGTATGTTACTGCATAGAACAAATTCAACCCTTGGTTGGTTTAGCCTCTTGATAACAGCCTCAAAATTTAAGGATTTTAAAATGTAAACTAGAGTTTGAATTTTAAATTTTGGGATTTGGAATTATTTCAACAGTCTTTCTCTTTGCTAATTCTATTCTATTCAGCCACATTTCACTGTGGCAGACCCACCCACTTTCACTTAGTCATTTCTTATCTTTCCTTCCTTTTATTTAACCTTTTTAAATTTGAGATAGAGTGCTAATTATTTACCAGGGAGTGGAGGAGGAGGCAAGAGGAACTATTCTATTGTGAGACAAGGAGAAGCTTTTTCTTTTTTTAAAGAAAAAATAATAATTACATTTTCTCAAATTGCAGTGCACTATCCTTTTGAATTTTTGCCAAGTCACTGAAGTTATGTCTTTATAATTGTATTTTAGAGGCTACTGTTGTATATCTAGGAAAGATTCCTTAAGGCAAAGAAATGCTCTCATAATTTTAGACATATGCCATGCCATATAACCTTATGGAAATAAATTATAATTCTGATAGAATTTTACAGTGTTTGGGCTCTTATGACATCAGGAATTTGGATCATTCATGAAATTCATTTACCTTCTTGAACATTGCTCCACCCACTTGAAAGAAAGAACCTTCCACATGTCACTGATGTTTATTGAGTAAACTAAGGGGCAGTGTGTTTGTTAACACCTTAGAAAAATATTTTTTTTTTTTTAAGATTTTATTTATTTGACAGAGAGAAACACAGCGAGAGAGGGAACACAAGCAGAGGGAATGGTAGCGGGAGAAGCAGGCTTCCCGCAGAGCAGAGAGCCTGATGCGGGGCTTGATCCCAGGCCCCTGGGATCTGACCTGGGCCAAAGGCAGACGCTTAACAACTGAGCCACCCAGGTGCCCCTAGAAAAATATTTTTATCTTATTTATCCCAGGACTTTGTTTTAAGGGATCCTCTTCCTAAGAATTGTCATTCCCTTCATTTCCAGGGACACTGTCCTAAAACAAAAGAAGTTGAAGCATTTTGATTGATCCCTCGACTATGCATTTATATCTGCAAGATGTGCTACTGCTCTGAAACTTCCTATATCCTGATCTTGACTCTAAGCACATTTACCTGCTTATTTTAAAATGATCATCCTCTCCTATTTGGCCATTATAGAGGAATTTAAGAAGGTATAAGTTAGACAAGCAATCAAACACTTCGCTTCCTGGCTTCATTTCCAGCAGCCAACACCAGTACTGTTGAATAGTATCTGAGCTTTTTGGTCTAAGACACTGGATGTTTTATTTATAAAAGGAAGTAACTGATAAAATACCTTTTATATTACTAAATTACATGGGCCAGAGTTCTACTATTTGTACACATAACTATTTCATGAGGATCAATGTGAATTCCAGAATAATAACAACTACCATGTTTTGGGTATTTATTAACTAAAACCACTACAGCAAGTACTGCATATACTATCAAATTTATCTTCACAGCAACTCTATAGGGTAGTCATAATTATTCTTTAAGAATAACAACAGAAAAACTGAGCTTACAAGTAGTTAATTAAGTTTACTAAGGACAGAGAGCTAAAAAGTTAATAAGTAGCAGAGCTGGGCTCAGTCCAGTTCAATCTTAACGTTAAAATCTTTGCCACAATGTCTCAAGGGAAAAGTACAAGAGCTAGAGTGCTGAAGTCCTTGGCATAATTTTTGCTCTAATTTCCTGACTGCAGTCTTACTTATGGAAGACATCAAACACATAATTTGGTTCACATGAATAAATAAGATATAATTTAAGATAGTTTCTATTTACATATTATTATATATTAATATATGGCCATTGGAAAATAATGTTACACTACTGAATAAATTAATTTTCCACTGCTTTTTCTCCAAGTTCCAGAATGAAAATTTGCATAGTAATATAGTTTTATAATCCAGTAATAATGGCAGCTTAAAATATGGCATTCTTTCTCAACCAGTAGATATTAGTATAAAAAAGCATTAATAGTGTAGAAGAAGGTTATTGATACCGAGGGTCTGGAATTTCAACCTTTCTCTCCATCCAGCTCCTCCAGAGTGATTCTCAACCTCACTTAGAGTCCTCCTTACAACATTCACCCCATCCTTTGCGGAGGCCAAGAATAATACAAAGGTCTCTAGTAATAGTGAAAGGGAGCCAAGGAGCAGATATTTGGAAGAAGCACACTGGTCATGCAATGAACACTTATTAATGGATTTTCAAAAGGTTGCTGTGACTCTCTATTCTGGATAAAGACATGCAAATAGGCAAAATCCTTCCATACTCCTACATGTATTTAGTAGCTTAGCTTTGGTATTTCTTTTTGGACTCAGTCTTTTTTTTTTGTGCCTCATCATATTATAGCTAGAGGTTCTTCACCCCTCCTATCATATAACTCCTCAGAATTTCCTCACTGCTAGCCTTAGAGTTCACTCCCTCCCCTGGAGCTCATTTGGATATACTAGCTGGTGAATTGGTCACCACCTTAGAGGATGAAAGCTGAATTGGAGAAGGTGTATTAGGCATTACTAAAGAGTTTTGCTTCCTGATGGGTAAAAACAGTCAAAATTCTGCTTGTGACTTCTCATATAACTGTGTTTAACATGTTATTCACTTACAGTAAGCCATTTATGAAGCCTTCTTTTTTTAAAAGTTTTTTGGTTTGTTGTTTTTGAGAGAGTGCAAGCCAGTGAGCACAGCAGGCCCTGTGAGTAGTGGGAGGGGCATAGGAAGAGGGAGGGAGAATTTTAAGCAGACTCCATGCTCAGGGCCAAGCTCAAGTGAGGTCTTGATCTCACAACCCTGAGGTCATGACCTTAGCCAAAATCAAGAGTCCAACATTCAACCGACAGAGCCATGCAGGCTCCCCAAGGAAGCCTTCTTTTTTTTACCATGTATCTCAACTACTTGGAATTATATTCAGTTTTTCCAGAACTGCAGATGAAGAAAGGGAGCCTGAGAAGATACTTGATGAATTGAATCCCTAACACTGCTGACTGCTGAGTTAACAGAAGTTAAAGTTATTATATTTATTTGTGTTCCTTTTATGGGTTATTTCTGACATTTTCAAATGTTGGGGAGACTCATTTATAATGAATGCTGTTTCAGACAGCATTCCATGTAAGGAGACAATTTTAATCTTTCGGTAAAAAGACCTGTTAATCACTTTTGCTGCTCTATAACTAAGAAATAACTTAGAAATAACTGCAGAAAATGTTAAATGTCTCTCCTTTTCTGTTTCTCACCCTCTTTGTGTCAGACACATATTAATAAAAATGTTAATTCAAGGAGCACATATTTTGCGCTAGCACAGTGTGAGCAAATTGTTTATGTTAGCTCATTTAGTCCTCACCACAACCCATGTTATAAATAAGGAAGCTGAAACTTAGAGCCCTCAGATTCATTTATACAAGGTCACTGAGATACTACAAATATCCGTCAAGATCCACACCTAAGGTGTCTAATACCAGAATCCACTGCTGGGCTTTCACCTGATGTTGTGCTGGCTGCTTCTGTTTATTACTACTGACTCTGAACTAGATGATCTGCTGGACCCTCCACATACCTTAGCTCATTAAATCTCCCTATCAACTTGATAGAGTCAGCATCATCATATCCATCCGGGATGGATGAAGTGGAGAGGGAGGGTAAACATCTTCCCAGGATACTTGATTCTTAGAGCTCCAGCTTGCCCCCTCCACCAGTTTTCATACTGACTGAGCACTGGCTGCTTTTCAGAAAACCAGTGAATGCAAGTGACTAACACAGAAAGAAAGTTCAGTTAAGAGTCATTTAAAAAGGGGCACCTGGGTGGCTCAGTGGGTTAAAGCCTCTGCCTTCGGCTCAGGTCATGATCTCAGGGTCCTGGGATCGAGCCCCACATCGGGCTCTCTGCCCAGCGGGGAGCCTGCTCCCCCCCCCCCCCCGCCTTGCCTCTCTTCCTACTTGTGATCTCTCTGTCTCTGTCAAATAAATAAATAAAATCTTTAAAAAAAAAAGTCATTTTAAAAAATAGTTTTAAGCTTAATCAACTCTGAAGTCTTCCCAAATAATTATTATTCTAAATGTTTTGGACACTTAAAAATGTACTTCTTAAGCCCAAGTTTACACAGTAGTCCTAATTTTGCATGACACTGAATCCTATATCTAATGAAAAACAAATCTAGAAAAACCCCCCAAGTCTACTACCTTTTGTCACAGACTGAGGTTTAACAGCACAATAGCTACTGAAAGTCAAATGGAGAGACCATTTAAACCAAAACTATCCTTTTAAGGGAATTAGTATTTATTTAGTTTCATGGAAATTACTGATTTGTAGTTATGAGAATAATAATAACAGTAATTCTACAATGGCTCACCTAAAGCTTATAATAATATGCTTATTTCTTACTTTTCTTCTTATTTCTTACTTTTTTTTCTCCACTTAACACTCCATAAAACCATAACTTCTAAAATTAATTAAAGAGAAAAGACCAGTTTAGAGAAAAGACTTTCACTAAGCACTTTGGGTTTTATTAACATGCATAATCAGGAAAGTAAAGGAAATGTCACCTAGGCACAATGCACCTAGAAAGTTTTAAATGATGTTTTAAGTCCAGATGCAGTTGAGTTTTAAAAAATATTGTTACAACTTTAAAAACTAACAAAATGCCTGATTTCAGCTTATTGCTCTTTCAGTTGTTTTAAATTGTAAATGCCATAATCAGTAATAACTTCAATAATAACTTCAGAATAGACCTAATTTGCAGGTTTCTCATGCTCAAAGAAAAATAGCCAGGGAATGATCTCTGCAAACAATATTTAGTTTATTTTTTGTTTTAAGTTGAAAGCAAAGTTTTCAGAAACACCTGGGTGAGGCTTAGAGTAGCCTGGCACTGTTATTATACTGACTCTGGAAATGAGCTCTGAAAAAAATAATGGTTTGCAAAAGTGATATGATAAAAACCAAACATGATAAAAATATTTATACAGGATGTTCCCATTAAATGACACGTTTCAGTTCAATCATAGTTAAGCAGAAAACTTTTATAACCACTTCCACTGAAAAATTTACAAAAATTATTAGTTGATCCCCATCCTTCAGCAACTGGGATATCATGATTACAATGATACCGTGTTTGGCAGGAGCTACAAATTCAAGCACTTGAGGGACCACATACAAAGGCATAACAAAAGAAGCAAGTCAGAGAAAGCATATCCAAGCAGAGCCCAACACCTAGCCTTTAGTAATGGCCTCCAAATCTCTTTCACTAAGCAGTATTTTCTTGAAAACTGTCTTTTATTGAGTCCTGCAGTATTTTGCCCATTACATTATATAACATCACCCAAATCACAGTGAGGTATAGATATTGCTACTACTTCCATTTTATGAATGAGAAAATGGGGGTAGTAAAGGGATCAAGAATTAGTCTGTGGTCACAGAGCCCTACATAGTGGTGCCTATCGTAAATGCCAAGCAGTGTGACATCAGGAATGAGCCCCCACTCACCATTAATCTGGATTTAATAACTACAGAATGATAAGTAAAAGCCTTTTTACATATTAACTCATTTAATCCCCACCATAACTATGAGAAGTAGGTACTAGCATTTATACCTGTTTTATAGATACTGGATCACAGAAAGGTTACAACAATTATCCAGTGTTCCATAGCTAGTAATTGCAGAACCAGCCATTAAAGCCCAGGTGGTCTGTTTCCAGAGCCCCTGCTCTTGGTATGGTTCTCAACTGGAGTGATTTTGTCCCCCAGAGGACATGTTAATTTCCAGGGACATTTTGGTTGTTAAAACAACTGCAGAAGGCAGGAGATACTGACATCTAGTAAGTTGCTAAATATCCTACAGTACACCAGAAAAGAACAGTACACCCACAATATGGAACACTCAGCCCAAAATGTCACTAGTACCACTGATGAGAAACCCTGGTCTATGTGATTACTATTGTGCAACTATGCAAATAGAAAATACGCTATTGCAATAAGATGAGGACTGACAACACAGAATTTAAAGTCTTCATCTTTAAATAAATCTCTGCTAGCAGACTGCTTTCATGTTATCTTTCTTCTAAAAAGTGAACGGTAAAATTATCCAGATAATCGAGTACTTTATTTAACAAGACATTGGGGTTTTTTCATCTTACTATGATATTTAATACTACAAATTCTCTTATTATCTTATAAAAATTTTTACTATGAGGTTCAGCTTTATGAAGAGAATCTTCAACACTTCTTGTTTTGGTCACTATTTCCTCACCTTATTAAAATACTCCCATACACCTTTACACGATTATCTCTTTAACTGGAATTGCTCCCAGTGAATCTTTCTTACCTCCTCCTCCCTTCTGACATTTAGAAGTTATTTCCCACAAGTCACCACGAAGGTGTTGGTGAAGAAGAAAAATGTGAGAGGAATCTTTTTGTCCTTAAATACTTAGCAGCTTTCTTGGCACATTGCTTTCCCTTCTCCATTTTGCCCCTGAAATGCCTGTTATCTCTGTTAATTATTTTCAGAGTTTAGAGAAACAATATATAATAGGTTAAACAGAGGGGGAGTTAGAGATGAGAAGCAGTGACGTCACTAGAATAGGACAGCTGGCAGAGAGGGAGTGTTCTGCTAGTGAAATACAAGACATAAAAGATAAAATATTTAAAAGATAATATGCTTCATGGAGGAGAGGGGAAGGGGCTTCAAAAATGGCCATTAATCCACAGCTTTCCTGTCAACAGTGGTTTATTAAAACATCTGTTAAACATTTGTAATTTTAACAAATCTGCCTTGAAGTAGCTGGAATTTTCTCTTAAAACAGATTTCTTTCTAGGGTTTAAAAAAGTGTGTTCTTTTAAATTTAAAAATCCAATTGACCTTCTTAATGAGCTTCTGACCGAACTAGAACTTTTTATATTTAAATGTTATGTACTTTTCGTCAATGTGACTTCCTGTTTTTGAAAAGGGGAAAGAGATTAAGAAAGCTCCAAAAGCTGCTTAAGTTTTGGACTGTTCTTTAAATACTGATTTTATGTGAGTTAAGTATAAACTAGTTAAAAAACCATATGGATTAAATTTTCCTTAAAATATGAATAATTTTTAAAATTAAGGGGAATGCTTGGCAAACTTTTTTTTGTCAAAACAAAAATATTTCAAAAATAGTTGTTGCCATTAAAAAAATATTCCCAATACAATGAGATTTACCTTTCCTTGACTTGTTCTCTTTAACTTACTAGCATTATGGAAACTGTCATAAATCTATTTTAAGAGTATATATAGTATTAGGAGCAAGGCACAAAAATTTATCTGGCAGAATTTATATTTTGGGAACTGATTTTCTATTACTTTAAAATTATATTCTTAAGAATTGCTTTGGGCAGAATTTTTCTTATGCAAATCCATGTGGTAAGACTTCTTTAACTTCTTCATAAATTAGTTTCATATCACATTTAAATGAAGTTGATAAAAATTTGACTTATTTCTACCAGAACAATAAAGAAAGAAAGAAAACGTATTGTTATGGTTATTATCTTAGTCCATTCAGGCTGCTGTAACCAAAGTCCATAAACTGTGTGACTTATCAACAATATTTATTCCTCACAATTCTAGAGGTTGCGAAGTATAAGACTGAGGCACTGGCAGATTTGGGATCCGGTGAGAGCCTCCTTTCTAGTTCATACATGATACCTGCTAGCTGTAATGTTTCCACCACCTCACATGGTGGAAGGGGCAAGGTGGCTTTCTCCATTGGCCCCTCTTACAAGGGTACTAATCCCATTCACGAGGACTCCACCTTCATGATCTAATCATCTCCCAAAGGCCCACTTCCTAACACCATCACCTTGGAGGTTAGGATTTCAACATGTGATTTTGGAGAAGAGGACACAGATAATCAGATCCTAGCAGTTACTCATGTTAGTGATAGTATTTTTAAACATAAAGCTATATCTTATATGTACATAAGTTTAATATGTGGGTCTCAGAGCTTAGGCTATAAGGGAAACTCTAGATAAATTAGCTCTTTTACTAAGTTCACATAGTTTGCCCAAATACAGAAATGTTAACCAAGATGGTTTAGCAAAATTTCCCCTTAACGAAAACACAATTAACATTAGAGGGTGAAAGGAGAAATAAAAACTACAGTTATTTGAACTTGAATCACATGATAATAATTAGGCTCGGTCACATGATCCGTATTTGCAACTCAGCTAATACAACTAAGCACCAGTGAACAGGTGAGGACCACTGCGGGTGAAGTTTGACATCATCCCTCTGAGAAGTGTCTAGTTATGAAGTTATTTGAAGTCATCACTTTAATTTTTGGAAGAGCATTTTTAGAAAGAAAAAATATCAAGTACCATGTCTAACTACATGACTTTAGATAACATTCCATAGTTGGCAGATTTCTCATATTTACTAAATTGTATACCCTTTCTCCTACTCTTCCCCAGCTTTCTCACTAACACAAAGAATGTCACAGTTGACTGTGCATAAGTTTTATTTATCAAAGTAAAACAGATTTATAATATATGATCAAAAGGTTAGGTGTACTCATAAGTTGAGAGATCTGTATACACCTTGTGTAAGCTGTTGGAAATAAAAATCATGGTAATTGCTATTAGTTTTGAGCACCTACTATATGTAAGAAGCTGCACTAAATAGATCACATATAATCGGTATCTTTTTAATCTTGCTTGCAATCATGTAAAGCAAAAGCCATTGACATGTTACAGAGGATGGACTTGAGATAGAATTTCATCATAAAGTGACAACCTCGGATTTGAATACAGGGTTTTCTGCTTTTAAACAAAGGTCACACGGTATCATGTTACATATTGAATATCTATGTACTTATGTTTATACATGCATATATTTGTATTTCAGCACTTGTTACTAAATTTCAGAATATGATTATCACTAATGTGTCTCTATTTCTGAATATTAGATTATCTTTCGGTTACATCACTGTGAGGCCAAAGTTAACCTAAAGAGGTGCTGAACACACTTCGCACAACATTGAGTCAGCCCTCTTCAGGTTTCTGAGTTACTGGTTTTTATGGGATTTTGTCTAGAAAATATCCTTAATATATTGATGTTGATCTTATTTTTTTAAAGAATTTAAATAACTCAAATAAGACCATAATCTTTCCAAACATAATACATTTTTATGTTAGTCATATGGTTTTCTTCATAATGGATGTTTGGGTATGTGTGGGATTGAGCTACAAAATTTCACTCCCTTCTTTTTTTTCATTATCCTTTGCAGGAACATCCCTCACTAGGCCAACTTTCTGAAAAGTTAATAGACAACAACATTAATGTCATCTTTGCAGTTCAAGGAAAACAGTTTCATTGGTATAAGGTATGTTAATTCCCAAAAACTAAAAATTAAACTGTTTGCATTGGTAGTTGAAATTAGAATATTTCTTACATCCCCAGATAAGGATTCATGTACAATGTGATTTTAATAATGTATTAACTAATGTATACCACACAGTATCTTAAATTAGCATTTACATATATAGTCTCTGTAACACCTAGAACCCAGTGTGGGGACTGATAGTTAGTGTGGTACTGACTGTGACAATAATGGAGAAGATTTTTATCAGGTAAAAAATATAGTTCAGGGGTGCCTGGGTGGCTCAGTGGGTTAAAGCCTTTGCCTTCAACCCAGGTCATGATCTCAGGGTCCCGCGATCGAGCCCCACATCGGGCTCTCTGCTCAGCAGGGAGCCTGCTCCCCCCTCTCTCTCTGCCCTCCTCTCTGCCTACTTGTGATCTCTCTCTGTCTAATAAATAAAAAAAATCTTAAAAAAAAAAAAAATATATAGTTCACATTGCAACTACACTTTTCATGTCTGGATTCCTGCTTCTGTTCTGGTCCATGGGCATATTCTTATAATAGATTGGGTAGGGGAATATCAGCTTAGTTTTCAATAGTAACAACATACCTAGATTTGGTGTAGGTCATCCAATAAAGGAACAAGAGGAGCCACTGAAGTGCCTGACCCAGTCAGAGCTTTCTTATGCAAGAATAATGCTAGTTTCATCCACAGTCCTTCAGGCCAGGTGAGATCCACAAACAGAAGAGATATTTGGCAGTCATGTCACTGTGGCAGCATTGTGGGACCGACCCATCTCCAACAAAAAACTGCTTCTGGGACCCTGTTGTCACGTTCTTTTCACAGTCTTCTAGGTCTCTTTTTCCAAGAACCCCCCCCACCTTTTTTTTTTAATTTTCATGATGTTGTGATACCCTAACTTTTATTGCACATGTCTATTCACAGGATCTACATCTCCTTTGTTGTCTCTGCTTCTTCTTTCCACTCCTACTGTTCTTTACTTATTTCTTTTAATACTTCAGAGAAACTGCATTTTCTTTCATCTTCAGCAAAAGCTTGAATCTATTTGCATTAGCTACAAATTCGGTGTTCCCTCCACCAATTTCCCCAACACCTGACCAATGTCTAGCTCATCTGAAAGCACTACTTTAATCATGCCACTTCCCTTAGAAATCTTCGGTGAAATTTTAATCAATTCCCAAAGTGGTATACCATGGAACCTCTTTTTAAATGTAATAACAATTAATATTCACAGAAGTAGGGCTCTAGCCCAAATTAAATGCCCAAACTACTTTTTGAACAAAGTAACAGACTACATTTATTGAATACTAACTACTGTCAGATGTTAAGTTTACTAACATTAACTCATGTAATACTCATAACAATGAGGGAAGTATTACCAATTTAAAGACCATTTGAAAGATAAGGAAATACATTCAGAGAGCTTACGTACTTGGCCATACTTTCCTAATAGCTTAAGTCCCCTGCTCTTTACCTCTCAGTTTAATAGTTGAATTTTAGGAATGCAAACTGGTGCAGCCATTCTGGAAAACAGTGTGGCAGTTCCTCAAAAAGTTAAAAATAGAACTACTCTAGGATCTAGCAGTTGCACTACCAGGTATTTATCCAAAGGATACAAAATACAGATTTGAAGGGGTACACGCACCCCAATGTTTGTAGCACTATTATCAACAATAGCCAAACTATGGAAAGAGCCCAAATATCCATCGACCAATAAATGGATAAAAAAGATGTGGTAAATATATGCACCCTAATGTTTGTAGCACTATTATCAACAATAGCCAAACTATGGAAAGAGCCCAAATATCCATCGACCAATAAATGGATAAAAAAGATGTGGTAAATATATACAATGGAATATTACTCAGCCATCAAAAATAATGAAGTCTTGACATTTGCAATGCCATGGGCAGAGCTAGAATGTATAATGCTAAGTGAGATAAGTCAGTCAGAGAAAGATAAATACCATATGATTTCATTCATATGCGGAATTTAAGAAACAAAAAACTGATCGTGATGAACATATGGGGTTGGGGGGGAGAAAAAGAGAGAGAGAGAAACAAAACATAAGAGACTTTTAAAGATAGAGAACAAAGACAGGGTAGATGGAGGGAGGTGAGTGATGAGTATTAGGAGGGCACTTGATATGATGAGCACTGGGTATTGTATGTAGGTGATGAATCACTGAATTCTACTCCTGAATCTAATATTGCACTATATGATAACTAACTAGAATTTAAATAAAAATTTGAAAAGAAAAAAATAATGGGACTGTAACTTAAAAAAAAACTTTAGTATAGAGAGAAAAAAATAATTGAATTTCATATTATTTTGCGGCTTGTTACTATTTTAGCCTCATCCTTCTCTACTATGTATTATTTCTTGATGTTATTAGCTTTAGCAGTTTCTCCCTACTCTTTTAAAAAGATTTTCATTGATAGATAAAACCGTAAACCAGGTTTATTATTAATTGAATTATGTGCAAAGTATGAATCAACAGGATCAGAAATCCTGACAAGTTCTGCCAAAAGTCCTGTGTATGTCTTTGCAGTCACCTACTTTGGCTGCCCAGAGATATTTTTATCAACCATGTTCATCTAGGTTTTGACAGCTTCCTAACCTGTCTCCTAAATTCATCCTCCACCTGGCTGCAGGATGATCTATTAAATCACAATTTATGACCGAAGTTCTCCCTAAAGCAAAATATCCCAGTGGTTCTCTCTGATTTAGGTCAACATGTAGTTTGTGCACACATACATGGTCACACACAGACAATATATACACTTCCATTTGTTGTCTGGTGTATGTGGTCTGGTGCCCTACTTGGTTGCTTATATTTTTCTTGTATCACATTTTTTCATTCATATAATGGCTCATC
Organism: Procyon lotor; assembly: GCA_028646535.1. NCBI lineage: Eukaryota > Metazoa > Chordata > Mammalia > Carnivora > Procyonidae > Procyon > Procyon lotor. The sequence continues at coordinate 45,732,868 of CM053614.1, read as the reverse complement.
TTCCACATATAACTCTAAGAATTTTTAATATTTGTTGATTATTGAGCCACTGCATACTACTGTCATTAAGTAAATATTGGTGTGTTTTCTAGGACCTTCTACCCCTCTTGCCTGGCACCATTGCTGGTGAAATAGAATCAAAGGCTGCAAACCTCAATAATTTGGTAGTAGAAGCCTATCAGGTATGTATATATTACACAGAATTTTTTCATATAAACTTTTAACCCCAGTTTCTATGGCAAGATACAAATTAGTGCCCTATCATCTTGAGAGGAATCATGGACAGAATATTAGGTTAAAAATTAGAAACCTGAGGGGTACCTGAGTGGCTCAGTGGGTTAAAGCCTCTGCCTTCAGGTCAGGTCATGATCTCAGGGTCCTGAGATGGAGCCCCACATTGGGCTCTCTGCTCGGCAGGGAGCCTGCTTCCCCTTTTCTCTCTGCCTGTCTCTCTGCCTACTCGTGATCTCTCTCGGTCAAATAAATAAATAAAGTCTTTAAAAAAAAAATTAGAAACCCGAATTTAGTCCTGGCACTATCACTAACTAGCCTTGTAACCTTGGGAAAGTCACTTCAGGTTTCTTTACCTCACTGTCTCAGTGACAGTAAACTCAAGTTGGGCTAGAGGCTATCTGAATTTTCTTCTAAATGAAATGTTCAATAAGTCACCAAATCATGTATAGAGATTATGGAGAGGACTCTGTTAGGGTCTCCTAGATAAATTACCTGATTGTTTAATCAGTTATTTTAGCAGTATTATCAAATTAGTTTGATTAAAAGAATCACCTTAAGAGGTATACTATTTTATTCAATTGACAGTTGTACACTGTCCCTAGTCTATCAAGAGTGAGTGCCAAATGCAAAGATTTACAGAAACATCAGCTCTCTCAGTGTAGGTCATTCCTGGATAGAATAATCACTGTTAAGATGTTATAATAATTGTGATTTTTACTTTATTTTTTTTAATATTTTATTTACTTAAGAGAGAGAGAGCAAGAGAGAGAGACAGCATGAGCCGTGTGGGAGCAGGGAGAGGGAGAAGCAAACTCCCCAACGAGCAGGGAGCCTGATGTGGGACTCGATGCCAGGACCCTGGGATCATGACGTGATATATGAGTGATGAAGGCAGACGCTTAACCGACTGAGCCACCCAGGCATCCCTGATTGTTACATTAATACCACTGAGAAACAGTTACTTTCCTTATGTGACCTCATTTAATCCATGCAACCAATCCATAAGGAAGATGTTAGTACTTCCATTTTGTATTTATAGAACCTCAAAGAAGCTAGGCAAGCTAACCAAGGGTAAAAGAAGCAGAAGGATCAGGACCAGAACCCAGGTCTTTCTTAACTCTAGGCCCCAGGTACTTCCTTCTGTGTGGTAACACCTGTTTCTCTTTTTTTTTTTTTTTCTTTTCTTTCTTTCATTTCTTTTTTTTTTTTTTCTCAAACTACCTAAAGATATGCTTTACTCGGGGCGCCTGGGTGGCTCAGTGGGTTAAAGCCTCTGCCTTCAGCTCGGGTCATGATTTCAGGGTCCTGGGATCGAGCCCCACATCGGGCTCTCTGCTCAGCAGGGAGCCTGCTTCCCCCTCTCTCTCTGCCTGCCTCTCTGACTACTTGTGATCTCTCTCTCTCAAATGAATAAAAAAAAAAAAAAAGAAATTAAAAAAAAAAAGATATGCTTTACTCTACCTTGAACTCATGGACCACTGATAAAGTCTCACTTCCCAAATTCTCTGATTCTCTTTTTTACACAGTAGAGATGGAGAGTGTATACAGTAGCCAAACGTCATGAGAAACCTCAGGCTTCTCTTCTCATTTTCTCTGTGCAGCATCTGCCTTCTCCTTGAGAATAAAAGGGAAAGTCAGGAAGTAGACACGGAATAGAAAATGAAGGACTTATTTAAACTTTATTCTTTTAAAAGAAAAATAAATCTTGTTTGTTTGTTTTTTGGTTTTTGGTTTTTTTTTTTTTGCCGAGGAGTTGTTCTATGTCTGAAAACTATGTTGGATAAAATAAGGAAGAGTATCTTTGATTATTTTTATTTCTCATTGTTACAAAAGAACATCAGGACTGGGGGGAGCTTCTTATCAAGGAAGATCAAACATGTACAGTTAATTCCCATCTGCAGTTTGTTCCCAGGAATAATCAAAATAAGGAAGGAATATGCAGTGTTAGAAATCACCCTAGTTTTTATAGCATGAACCCATTTATTGCTCCAAACAAGAAACTCTAAACAATAAATTAACAAACTTGCCTGTGTGTCAGACTGTACCAATGGAAAGGGAACCAGCAATATTTGGTTTTATGTTTTTTATTTGCCCAGGATAGGTATCTAATGCCTTAGCTAACTGCAGTTCTAATTAACCTTAAACAATGGGAAAATACGAGCAAATCCAATAAGATTTACTCTGGCTAATTAACCTCCTTAAGTTGAGATTCTGTTATTATTTTACGTATACATATATTTTCAAAATTCTGCTGAAATATTATTTTGTCTTCACAGTCCAACAGAAACAATTCATAATTCATTGAAGAAAAAGAATAAAAATATTTCATTCTAACTTCTAATTTTTTGCATTTCCTTTTTAAGAATTTTATAAAATTAATATAAATTTAGTGCATGGTGAATATGACTGCATTTTGTTTTTTATCCTTTACATCAGCACTGCCACTAGAATTAAGATTAAATAAAAATTATGACTGAAATTAAAAAATGAAAATAAATTATATTGAATAGAAACAATTGTATATCAAAAAATCTGCCTCTGTACTTGTTAGATATTAAAAAGGAAACTTAATATTGTGTTTGGAGCCTAATTTCTAAATCTCAAAACTGGGCAAAATTTTAGATATTTGTCTTTACACCTGCTTAAGTGAAAAACATTCATATAACAAGGTTAACTTTTTAAGAGGAAGACCTTCAGAAGGCAAACTGAGAACACTCATTGTATTAGGAATTTCCTTCTGATCTGTCAAACCATCACCCTATCAACACCATTTATATACCATTACAAGTTTCTGTTTGTTTGCTGAGAATGTTCAATTAAGTGATTACAATGGATGAGCTCTCTGGGAGATTTAAAAATGTGCTAATAGAGTCTTATCTAATCCAAATAAAATTTACTGATTTGAATAAGTATCTTGTTCTAGATTTACCACCATGGTCCATTATCAGTCAGCAAGCACACATCTCTTTATTGATTATACAGTTGAAGATGAAAATTTACTCAAGTAAGATATTAGAAGCCAATAGAAAAAATTTTTTCTTCATATCCTGCTACTTACTCTTTCCTTAAGAATAAACTTCATCTTTTTTGTTAACAAGTATAAGTTAAGGATTTTTGCATGTTTTATGAGATAAAATACATACAGATCTTCAGTATATATTTAATGTAGCTAGAAATTTTGGAACCAAAATTTTGAGACAGTGCTGGAAGAAATTTGTGTGTGTTTGGTACATGATAAACTTTACATAGCTATTTTTTTTAATAATTGTAAAAATAAGTGAATAAATGAGTGAATGGTTTTCTGTCTAGTAAGTGGTCCCATTTCAGTATTAAGGATTAGAACAAATTTAACACAGGGCAAGCCGCAGGGACTTGACAAAAGTCGTAGGCCATTCTTGGAGAATTTACAGGACCATATCAGGCAAGTAATTCATATACCTACAGTATAGAAATGCCCTCGCCAAAATTTACCTTTCGATTCTGTATTAATAAGGTATTTTAGTTTTCATGATACTCTCAAGTGTTTCAAACAGAAATGTTTATTTAATAGCTGAAATTGTCAAAATGTGTTCCAGATTTTAAGCTGTTAAGATTTACCCTTTGTGACAGTCTAGGTGTTTTCAATGTTTTATTTAAATTTTGTCACAAAATATAAATATTGTTGGATTTAAAATGACTATTTTTGCAACACAAGCTGAATGAGAAATATCTTTAAAGCCATCAAATGCATACTCATAGAAAATGTGAAAAAATAGAACAATTTAAATGCAAACGGTCTAATCCTTCAGTATTTCCTATGTATCTCAAATACAATTGGGTCATTATATGGAAACACCACATTTATTTATCCTGTGACAGAGATAGACTTTGATTTCATTAAAAATTAAATCTAGAATGATTTAATAAGATTGCTTCTGTTTAATTGCTTGCATTTGAAAGTTTTGTGATATGCAATCAAAAAATGATGTCTCTGCAGAAACTCATTTCAGAAGTCAAAGTTCAGGTGGAAAACCAGGTAAAAGGCGTCTATTTTAATATTACTGCCATTTGTCCAGATGGGACCCGAAAACCAGGCACAGACGGATGTGGAAATGTGACAAGCAATGATGAAGTATGTGGGTGTACATTCTTCCCATTTAAAATAAACTAAGTTGTCTGGCATGTTTTCTCACAGAAAAATCAAACCATTCTGGAAAACTTTATTTACTATTGACTCCAAGGATCTTATTCATACAAGTAATTTTTATTGTCTCTTTCCAAAGTTCCTACTTGTTTTAACTCCACTGACTGTTCTTTCAAACTCTCAAGTTAAACAAATACATACTATATTAATAATAACTTTAAACTTAGGGGTCACAGCCACCGTATATCAGTAAAGCACATCTCTTCAAACAAGCAGGGTCTACACTTATGATGATGATGATACCTTTTTGGTTTCAAATCTGACAATTCTCAGAATAAATTTGAAATCAAAGGTAATAAGCCACAGAAAAGAATGGGAGTGATGGAGCAGTAGATAAAGACTAAGAATTCCAAAATCTTTCACTGTGTTATTGTCCCAGTAAACTCATAATGTTCTAGGAAGTGGTGGGAGAATTTATTAAAAACAATAAAAAAGAAGTGTTATTTAACCAAAAAGAAATATATAATGTGGGGGGAGGGGGAAGGGCCCAGATTATTGCAGTGTTAGGAAATAGGACGAGGAGAGATATGGATTCTTCCAGTATTAGCACAATAGAGAGTAAACACATGGAAATAAGCTTTTAAAGGGAATTGTTATCAGATGCAGTGATTTTCAGTAAGCCATTTACCTCTTGAGGCATCAGTTGCTTCATTTTTAAATGATCTGTTTAGACTAGAAGATTTCTAATCCTTCTTCTTTTCATTTCTAAAATTCTGTGCTATATTTTTCCCCCTTGGAAAATTTAGAACCTTTGGGTGGTATAGTTGCTCCAACAAGCTGTCTATTTGTAATCAGTTATTGCTAGTATCTATTTCTGTAGGTCTTGCATAATCACTTCATGGATTTTGTTCCCAAGACATTATATACCAGTTTATAAAATATAGATATTTGATTTTCATTAAATATAGATAAACTTTGTGCTCCGGAAAGTTTCTGAGAAAGTGTATCCTCTTAGTAGTTCTTTCTTTCAAAATCAGTTTTGGCAGAATGGTTTTCCTTACTGCTTACTTTTTTTGTTTGTTTGTTTGTTTTTCCTTTGTCTATAATCTCTTTTCCTCCCTCACTTTCAACTAAGCAGTATTAACAGTTTGACTTTCAGGAAGAGTCATGTGACCTCTTAATTATATAAACCCCAAGTTTTGCTCTATTAATATTGGCAATGACCACATTATCCTTCACATCTGTTAATCCTTAGCATTCCTAAAGAGAAAAAACATTTCAAGTACAATACCAACTGCATTAATTTTAATATTATGAAACTGATCCTAATTTCTGATGCATATATGTAATATATAAGCCTAAAGTTTGATCTTTTGTATCTTGTGCATGTGTGTGAATTTGTGCTAGGCTTTTTGGTCGGAGTAGAGATACATATATATATCCATCCCAACAACAAAGCTATCACAAATTATTTTTAAGTTTTAATGGATCTCAGGCTAAAATGGAAAAAAAACCTACAATCTTATTTGCCAAAGTACCTGAAGATCATAAGGTAGGCTAACAAATAGAAAAGACACATTATGCCCATCATGTCCTGTAAAAAGAAAAAAAATAGAGAAAAAGGAAAAACTTGGCAGGATCTGTCATTTCACAAGGGAAAAAACTGCCAATCCAGATCTTTAGTTGTGGGCTCATATCTCCTGAGACAAATGTATGACCTAGTATCAAGCTCTTAAGATCTAAGAGAGTCCTAAATCTTTCTCCCTTAAGTAATATCAGAGAAAGCCGCATGTTTTTCTTCATTAACACCATGTATAAACTAAAATTAAGCCCTGAAACTTTTGGGCCCCCAGGAAATAAGAACAAAAATAAAAATTGTTCATCTGAACATCCTATCTCATGGTTTTAAACCAGGAGTGCAGTAGTTCTTTATTTTAGATTATTTGATCTCTCCCTTGTGCTAAATATTCAATAATCCCACATTTTAAGGACTTAATTCAGAAGATGATCTATTCTCTCTCGAGTCTGCTTAAAATTTAATGGAGGACATCCAATTAATCATTGGAAGAAGAGAAAGCATTTCAAATAGGCTTGAACCCAGAGCCATTTAATGGTACAATATAGACAAGAAGCAGTCATTGCTTCCTTTAACTCTCTAGTTGATTAATTAGTAAATAAATGAAATTAAAAAGGGATGTTACATTTACCTCTGAAAGAGTGCATGTGTAATTTATAAAGTACTATAAGTTTCTATAAGATGGTACATTATTGATTCAGAATATCATTAATAGATATAATAGTAAAGATAAAAATAATCAGGACATATAAATATATTTTCTTTCCCTCTCCCCATTTAGGTTCTTTTCAATGTAACAGTTACAATGAAAAAGTGTGATGTCACAGGAGGAAAGAGCTATGCAATAATCAAACCTATTGGTTTCAATGAAACCACTAAAATTCATATACACAGAAACTGCAGCTGTCAGTGTGATGACAGGAAAAGACCTAAACGAAAGTGTGTAGATGAAGTTTTTCTAGATACCAAGTGTTTCCAGTGTAATGAGAATAAATGTCATTTTGATGAAGATCAATTTCCTTCTGAGAGTTGCAAGTCACACAAGGATCAACCTGTTTGCAGTGGTCGAGGAGTTTGTATTTGTGGGAAATGTTTATGTCACAAAATTAAGCTTGGAAAAGTGTATGGAAAATACTGTGAAAAGGATGACTTCTCTTGTCCATATCACCATGGAAATCTGTGCGCTGGTAGGTATAAATAAATATATACATGCAGTTTTTACTAGTTGCTATTAAACTAGCATATATGTTAAGGTATCTTTAAATCACACCTTTGTAATTACCAATCCTGAATCTGAATTTAATATTCAAAGGTTCAAAGTCTATGAAATTAGGGCATGATGACAGATTTATGGCACATGATTCTGGTATTTATATCTTAAATTATTTTGTACAAGAAACACTTCAAAATAAAAACCAAAACTTAAAGTGTTATTCTCAAGTATGCCTTGATCTTGTAAAGATGTATACCCAGAAAAGGAAATTACTGACGATGTCTGGCAGGTTTTCTAATCAGAGTATTCTTTAGAAAGACCTGATTCATTCTCATAAGTGATCACTCCCTCCAGCTCGCTCAGAGAATAGTGAACTATAAAAGTTTCCATTCATTGGAAAGTTAATGCATTATTACAGATGGTATTATAAATTTGTAATAACTTAAACCTTTCCAGTATATTTCTGAAACAACACCAGGAACGAAATTATCAAAGGACAGCCTTCTCCAAGAATGTTGGTTTCATAAGTAATCTAGAAGATTAGTACCAGAGGCCACATGCAGACAATGTTTAAAAATGAAATAATTTAAAACAAAAATATCAAAAGTACTTTTTGGCTAATTCAGTTAACTGCCACCTAGAGGTTAGATTCTAGAAAATCTGTGCAACAATTGAAATTTAATACAAAATATTGTTTTTAAATGAATCAATTTTTCTGTGACATTTATTTATTGTAAAAACAGCTTTTTAATGTTTGCATTTGGTAAGCAAATATTAAATTACAAATGAACTGAAATATTTAACTGTCATAACCATACGGAAAGTAACAAACCTATACAGAAAGAAAATTGCCTTTTTCTTCTGTCATATACACAAAACAGTTTATATGCCAAATACTTATTCTGCTGTACCTGGTATCATTGGTAGAATGGATTATAGATGACTTAAGAAACTAGCAGTTATCTTCTAATTTGCAGAACTAATCCTATTTGGAACAGGGAAGAAGAAGAATTCTGCTATCCCACAGCTACTGATCTTTCAAAGAAGCTTGAAATATAACGAGAATCCCAGTCTCTATTTATAGTTAAATATCAAAACCCATGTACTAGCCCTTCTATATGACTATACTACTGGCCCACAGGCAGTTGAAAATCTGCTTTCAATTATTTGTGTATAAATTATAAGTGCAAACTGTAGGCTGACAAACATTTTCTTCACTAGTCTCCTTTGAGAATAAAAACACATGTTCACAGGTCAGCTGGCTAGGATTAGGCGTGCAGCCTACGTATAGGGAACAGGGTCCGGCAGGCATTTGTGTGGCCTGGACCTCATTAGTTTTACATTTAGCAATTGAGTTGATCCAACAGTAGATTCTATGGAACAGTTAACCCTGTGAGGTGCTTCTCAGTAAAGGGAGGGGGGGAAGGAGAGTGGGGGGGAAGCCAGGAAGCAAAAGAAGGAAGGAAAAGTCTGTGCCCACATAAGTGTGAGAAACACTATGTAACCCTGTAATATATACTCCCTCTTGAAGATTTCTAATTCATATAAGGATACTAAATTTTAGATGCTTCCTGCAGCCTGAAATCCATTTAAGTACATATAACCAGTGTTTCCCTTCAGCTCATTTGTCTGCATGCCCCTAACCCCAAAACATAAGTGTACATTTGCACATATACACACACACTTAACACACATACTCCACCTTGCCTTCTCTCATTTATGACCTAATAACCATTCACAGCCTACTGGAGAAGGGTTTGCCTCACAGACCAAAATTATCCCAGGCCCTCAGCAATCATGAGAGACTACGGGAATAAATTATGGAAGCTATTAATCAAATATCCCTGTTTTTCACATTTTAAAACAATTAACATTACTTCAGCCTTTGTAGCCTTTTTATATTTGTGTGTGTTTTTAATTTAAAACTGAATGTACAGTGACTTGCAAGTGGCCAGGCAACCACCGAAGCAGAGATGTCACAACTGTCAGCACAACATTTAGCATCAGGAGATTCTCTACAACCAAACAGCTTTGAAAATAGTCACTCCTAAACCCTAGCACTGTTCTTGTCAGACGAATTGAAAATGATGCTGTTTCCATTCACTTGACTGTCAGCATGTTTCCCTGGATATGGGAGGGGAATTCATGTTGGAAACACTTCACAGATAAGCGGCCCCAATAACTTAGGTCCCAGAGTGTCTGTTGCAGGGCATGGAGAGTGTGAAGCGGGCAGATGCCAGTGCTTCAGTGGCTGGGAAGGGGATCGCTGCCAGTGCCCGTCAGCATCAGCCCAGCACTGTGTCAATCCGAAGGGCCAAGTGTGTAGTGGAAGAGGTACGTGTGTATGTGGCAGGTGTGAATGCACGGATCCCAGGAGCATCGGCCGCTTCTGTGAACACTGTCCCACGTGTCACACAGCCTGCAATGAAAACTGGTATGTGTTCTCTAACTCCAAACACACACAAAGCAGTCCCTTATTGTAGATGTGTTCACCGTTTTTTTATTTTGCCTTCCTTAACCTTAGAAGTTGCTGGATCTTCTCTACCCAGGTAAGTTGTTATCATCATGCTAAAAAAGAACCGAATGGGGAATTTAGGAATTAGAAAACTTGGATTCGAACTTTTGGCCACTAGATGGGTAGCTCTGAAAGCATCAGAATTGATCTAGGCATTCACTCCCTTAGCTTTTTTGAAATAGGTTTGTTGTTTTAAAGAATAATATTCAGCGTCCATTGTTTTTTCCCAAGCTTTATTGAGATATAACTGACATGTAACCTTATACAAAGCTTAAGGTGTGCAACATGATGACTAAAATAATGAGGATTATAATAATAATAAGACCTGATATGGTTCTGTGACAGAATTAAGTTAGATGATTCATGTAAAACAAAAATAACCCAACCTTTGTACTTGGTGCATAATAATCCTAGAATAAATGTTAGCTATTATTATTGGGTTTCTTTTATTTTTTTTATTGCTTTTTAAAAATTATGTTAAAAATAAGGAATGATAGTGGCTATGAAGCACCTCTGGAAATAAGTGATGGATGAGTAAAAAATGATATGTTAATGAAGGTGACATTGTTGCTTTGTGTCAGTAACTAATTTCCCACGAACAGTTTGAGCCTGCTCAAAGATCACCACTTTAACCATTACTGTGCTTTCCAATTTGTTTTATTCAAAATTTTTAAGACACTTACTTTCTCAGACTCGTAGCTCAAGTAAAATTTTTTAAATTATACATAGCAATTTATATAACTCTCTTGGGAATGCAGTACTTAAACATAATGTTGGAGTTATTTCTAATGAACCCAACTGATACTTGAACTGTGTATTCATTGCTAAACTTTTCTAATAGTATAACATTTATCCTCTAAAATATTTTTGTGAGTTTTATTTGTGATGAAAGCATCTTTTTTTTTAAAGGATTTTATTTATTTATTTATTTGACAGAGAGAGAGAGAGAGATCACATGTAGGCAAATAGGCAGGCAGAGAAAGAAGGAGAAGCAGGCTTAAGCTGAGCAGACAGCCCGATGTGGGGGTCGATCCCAGGAACCTGAGATCATGACTTGAGCCGAAAGCAGAGGCTTTAACCCACTGAGCCACCCAGGCGCCTTGTGATGAAAGCATCTTACACATTTCCTACTTTCTTCTCAATACAGAAAATTCATTATTTTGATTTTATACATTATTAAAATATTTTTGGTGGCTAGAATATAATTTTGCCATGGTATTAAATTCAGCCAGTATTACAAATAAATGTCATGGCTTTCTTTCCCAGTTTTATGTGGCTGCTGTCTAAAGCAGCGCTACTCTATTTTGATATCTTATTTCTTGCAGAAAATACTATGGGCTACAACCTTTTTAAAGGTTAAATGTTTCATTTCTTTTTGTCCTTACAGGAATTGTGTGCAATGCCTTCACCCTTACAACCTATCTCAAGCTATACTTGATCGTTGTAAAACCTCATGTGCTCTCATGGAACAGCATTATATGGACCAAACATCAGGTAAACCAAAACTTAAAAAGCACTGAAAAGTATCTGTAGAGAATCACACTCCCCTAAAGAGCCTATAATTGATCATCCTAAAGAAAGGACTAACTGCTTCAGTGTTTTCAGTCATCCAGAGATGGTACTCTATAAAAAGCAGCTGAGTCTATTTGCCATGGATTGGCTGAATTGTTACATCTCCCATCCAATTATCCAGCTAAATTCTCATGCTGTGCCCCCCAGTGGAAGTACACCAAGCACATTTACTACAAAGGCTTCAGTGAGCCAAGAGTGGAAATTTCCTGCCTAGAGTCCATCTCACCCTTACAGAGAAACTATGGAGCCGTACTTAACTTTCATAACCCAAACTTGCTTCTAGGTACAACGTTCCTCATGTAAAACCAAAATTCACTTTTATGTTTCAGGTGAAGCCAAAAATCCTAAGTAGCAATGATCTGCTTTTGCAAAATATATGACTTTAAAAGGGCTGTTCCTTTCTGGCATTTTTCATTCTGATGTAAATATAATTTAGGGGTGAATGATTATAAAGGTGGCATAATGGAAAAGGCATGAAACTTTTAGTCTGAAGAACTTGGCTTAGCACATGTGCCCTGACACTAATAGATAAGAAATACCAGCCCTTTTACAAAATTTCCCTGAGCCTCAGTTTCCTTGTCTGTAATAGAGACAATAATACCAAACTCAAAGAGTTGAAGGAGATTAAATGAGCCAATGAATATGAAAGAAATATGTGAATTAAAAGATGACATGCAAATGGGAGAAACATGTGAAAGCTGTGTTCAAAGACAACTCTAAGAGAAAAATTCATTAGAAGCCAAAAGCTGGTACGCCACTTTGCTCAGGTATTAAGGTGTTAAGGTACACATGAATTAGAAATTAAGCTTGAAATTCTGTTTTCTTTGAAGACATTTCTACTGCTACTATGATTTTTAGTCTTTCCTTTAACCTGTAAAGACAATTACAGCTCTTAGACTGCACAGAAGAATAAACTTTCTCCAGTTTTGTTTCCTTCTTCCCTCGAATGCACACTGATCTTAGCCCATAATGAATTTGGCTTTGAAAAGAGTCCATGTGCTGCCAGCTGGGGCTGCAGCAGTCACTCCAGAAAGCCAAGTGCCTTTTCTAATAAATAGAGCGCTTACTGTCAACATGTCATTTATTATGTTGAGTAAACAGACCTACTCTGACCTAAGTGTGGTTACAAAAAGTATTTCCTTAAAGCTCCTTAGGAAAAGCCCTTGCTTGACCTAAACTAAATGAGAGGCACAGCCAAGGCTAAATGTTTGTCTATCCAAATGACATTCTAAAATGCATGCATGTTTGAGCCTGAAAATGTCCTCTATCCTAACCCATTAGAAATATTTGTAAAATTTATTGGTAGCTAGGGGGCTCCCCTCCCCTTCACAACTATGGTGGACGGAGAGGGAAAGAGCATTTGTTAGCCACCTCTATTATCTATCCACTCAATCACACTTCAAGGGTGTTGTTCCAGTCTTCTGGCTGAGCTCTTCCTAGGCAAGAAGCCAATAAGTGGGATCAAGACACGTGTCCTCTTTAAGGATCTGCTTTAGCTGATTGACTAGTTCTAAATCAGCCAAGAGAAATGACAGTCTGTCGGGATAAAAGGCATGCTTATCACAAACCTGAAAGTCATTGTGTTAAGACTCCAAAGACACCACCTTTGAATAGAGCATGTTGGATTCTCCCTGTGTGAGAGACCAGTAACAACAGATTTGTGCTTACTTTCAGTGTTTCTATTCCAATCAGCAGTCTTCTGGACTCTCTTTAGCCTTTCTTTCAAGGAAGCTTATCACTGACCAAAGAAAACTGGGCTCTAAATGTTCTCACTTGGAGAGTAGCCTTTGCCTCATTTCTGAGTTCTTGGCTTATTCAAAAGCATGCTTGGTCATCCCTGTGAATTCAGACACAAATTACCCACATTTGGGTGACTGCTCTTCTCAATCTTGGCAGGTCCCCTCCCAAAAGGCCCTCTGAGGGAGACCTACAGGCATTTAGGTGAAGTCCCCAAAGTCTGGAGAATAGGCAGAAAACACATGACTCTTTAAGCCAGGAGGAAATTCTGTGTATCTGAGGCAGTTAGTGAATTCTGTGGAATACTGGCATATTGTGTAATGTTCCTTTTAGATTAGGGTAGTACTTCTGGCATCCACAGAGTCCGTAGACTTTCCAACCAAGGTTTGCCAAAGGTCTGGTGCTAAAACAGAGACCTAGTATGTTCCTCCTCTTAATGCAGCATTTTCCTTTTCCAGCTAGTAATTATTTGTTCTTGAAAAAAAAATACACAGTGGAATTTTTAGAAGAAAATATGACAGATTTGGTTGACAAGTAAAAACTAAATTATTAAAAACTGAGGAAAGAGATGTGCATATTGTCCTGAGCTGGACACTCTTATTCCCTAGGGAGGCGACATGTAATATTAATGGAAATTTACACTATGCTTTCAAAGGAAATACTTATTCATCTATTAGGATAGTACTGATTTTAGCTTCTGCAGTTGTTTACTTTATTTTCCATTACTGATGTGCAATGAATGAAGAACAAGCATAACAAGAAAACGTATGCTGGATACATAGAGCTGTTAAATAATTTTTAAATCCTGTTTTCCACTTAGTGATCAACAATGCACACCACAAAAACTGCCCCTCTCTGTCACAAATAAAATTTTATTTGGTTAAGGAATTTGGACACATTCCAGTTAATACAATTAAAGAATCAAGCTGCAAAGAAATAATATTTTTGAATACTTTAATTGTGGCTATTCTCCAAAACAAGGTTTTCTCTTGGAAATATTTTAATAATGTGTAATAAAAATTACTTTACTTTTTAAATCAATAGGAATGACATTCTTCTGTTTTGAAAACGTAGATTTACAAATATCTCTGGTCCTATTAATTGAGATGGAGACCACTGTTTGCTTGTTAGACTCCCTTGATTTACTCGTTCCAGTTTTTAATCCACTTACTTGTTTGCTTTATTACAGAATGTTTCTCTAGCCCGAGCTATTTAAGAATATTTTTCATCATCTTCATAGTTACATTCCTGATTGGGTTGCTTAAAGTCCTAATCATTAGACAGGTGATACTACAATGGAATAGTAATAAAATTAAGTCTTCGGCAGATTACAGGGTGTCGGCCTCAAAAAAGG
>CM053614.1:45598329-45718044 GCA_028646535.1 Procyon lotor | reverse complement strand
CAGAATGTTTCTCTAGCCCGAGCTATTTAAGAATATTTTTCATCATCTTCATAGTTACATTCCTGATTGGGTTGCTTAAAGTCCTAATCATTAGACAGGTGATACTACAATGGAATAGTAATAAAATTAAGTCTTCGGCAGATTACAGGGTGTCGGCCTCAAAAAAGGTCAGTGAATTCTAAAAAAGAACTACTATCAGTATGTCATTGTCTACTTTCAATATTTAGATGGTTAATTAATAATATTTTTTTCCATCAAGGACAAGTTGATTCTGCAAAGTGTTTGCACAAGAGCAGTAACCTACCGACGTGAGAAACCTGAAGAAATAAAAATGGATATCAGCAAATTAAATGCTCATGAAACTTTCAGGTGCAACTTCTAAAAAGATAAAAAGTACTTTATGGGGAACTGGATTTTTAATAATTGCTCCTAAAAATATGTAATTTTAGAAGTCACAGGAGGAAACAAACTGTTCTAGATCATGCTGGTTGCTGGTTGTCCACTTGAATGAAGACTGACAAGCATCCTCATCATCATGTGACTCATATCGCTGCTGAATTTTTCAGACAAAAATGTGTCTTACTACTGTTTGAGACTAGTGTCATTGTAGCACTTTACTGTAATATATAACTTATTTAGATCAGCATAGAATGTAGATCATCTGAAGAGCACTGATTACACTTTACAGGTACCTGCCATTCCTATGCTTCCCAGAGAGAAACAATGCTGTGTCACTACAAGGGTACAGTAATTCCTGCACCAAACATGTGGATGAAAAAAATAAAAGGCAGTTATACTACTGTTGCCAAACACTTCAACACTTGGCAGTGAATAGATAAGAACATCTCGATGAAGAAATGATTAGTGTTTCACTTTTCAAGAGATTAATAGATAAAACCTTAATTTTGAGGGATATTGCTTTTGAAACTGTGTAGTGTTATGCATGCGTTTATGTTTTCTGCTTCTTACAAGATATTAATTTCAACATTTTCTCTTTGCCTTTATAGTTTTCCTTTCTTACAGGATAAGTTTATATATGTCACAGATGACTGGATTAAATAAGTGCTATGTTACTACTGCCATAAAAACCTAATAATACAATGTCACTTTATTAGAATACTGATTTTTAAAGCTGAATGTTTAATAAGGGACACTGTAAAGTAACATCGAAATCAAACAGCTTCGTTGTGTGCAGACATGGAGTTTTATATACCTTCTTACCTGATAAACTGGATGCTTCACCATTTCATTTGTCTAATCATCAGGTTGAAGATCACAAGGTGTTTAGAAACTCTGCCTCAAGCAAAGTGCCATATTCTTTAGTGAGTTCTCTAAGATATTTACTTCAAGTAGACATTAGCATTCTTCTAATTAAAGCTATATTAAGCTATATTATTTTCATCCTTCAGTGCAGCCTAAGGAGTTCTTTCCCTGAATCACCTCAACCGTCCTCACCAGAATTTTAAAAGTATACAATTGGAGAAGGACAGACAATATCTTAGAAATAAGCTAATTCATCTTTTTACTTAGTCAGGGAACTGAGGCTCAGAAAGTTTAAATGATATCTTAAAAAACACCCAAGTGATAAGTGGCAGCATTTTGAAGAAAACTTCTATCTTCTTATTGCCAGGCTAGTGTTCATTGCACGATACCATGCTACCTCTTGAATCTTTAAAATATTTGATTGGAAGTATTTTTAAATGTGATTTACTAAAGTGTTGAGTATATGGACAAGAGAAAATTCCAAAGCAAAGCAGAAAAGAGTAACTCAAACTGAATTCCATCTGGCTTCCAGTCTTTCTTGCTAATCAGCTTCTAAGAGAATGCTGTATGGCCTAACTACAGGGAAGTCCATTCACACCACAGCTTGTGAGTTGTGCAGTGTTTAGCCTGAGAGCTTGATACAGAGGCCATGAGCTTTTATCTTCCCCCATGGAAACTTCTTCACAATTAGCATATCCCTACAGACTTATTCAGTCTAATTTTATTGGCTATAAGTCCAAGCTCTGTGTAGTACAGAGCTTTGCTTATGAAAACAAAGGAATTTGTTTAAAATGTTTTCTTATAATTAACTTCCTAAATTTGTCTTCTAGCACTTGAAGAAAGGCCAGATATTTGCATTTTAATTAAGACTAATTCCCACCCCATATTTTACCCCAAAGAGGATTTTAAAACATATAAGTTGTTCTGGAGCAAACAAGCACAGCAGCTCCATTAACTGTCTCCTACAGCCAAGCCATTATGACACTAAGTTGAACTGTATTTCCTTCCCCTAATGAGACTGAGGACAATGACATAACTCAGTACTGTGACTCACTTGTGTAGGATACGTTTGATCACCAAGGATAACGTAGAGATCATATTTTGCAGGCTGCCTGTCACACACAGTATCCATTTTAAAAGAAAGACTGAATACCTGATAGCTCTCCAAAAGGAAAAAGTGGAAAACGTCCATTCGTTAAAATGCCGACAGTTTAAAAAATGAACATTATAATGCTCGTAAACTAATCTCCATGTGGAATGAATTATCCAAAGGAGCATAATACAATGAAACTCTTAAAAATCAAGGGTTTATATTTTTATACTCACTAGTTTGCACTAATATAAGGGACCAAGGCTGTTATCATAGGAAAAGACAAACTTACAGATAGGCAGTTCAATGCTTGATGATGATTGTAGTTATGCTTGTGATATCTTGTGCTTTCCTTTTTTTACTTAAAGACCTAATTCTTAAAGATTTTAGAGCTTATATTTTACTTGAATAATGGATATTTTCCTGTAAAATGGCTTATCAGAAGAGAATTAATATTTGACTAGTTAAAATTAATAGGTAAGGGAAAACAGGGTATTCTTATTCTTAGATTAAATAATTTATGTAAATAGAGCCTATTTTCAACTAATATGACCATAGGAGCCTTTTGAGATTCATGATATTAAACATATAATGAAATTTTAAATAGTTAACAAAGAACTTGAAGAACACTTTTGGTACGATAGCATTTTTGTGCTCTAAAGTATGTAATGATTTAGAAATGTGCTATATATACACTACAATATAACTGTATGTATTTTATTTCTCTGGGGACATTTTTACACCACAGTGTACATGGATTTATAAACATTTGATATTTTTTTGGACACGTTAATATGTATAAAGTCATAGACATTCTCTACAAGACTCAAAAATTCACTTAAAAATCTGATTATGTACTGAATGTTCAATATAGCTTTGCTTTATAAGGATAAGAAATTCTAAGATTAACAGAATAGATTTCTTTGGAGGCAAAATTTTCAAAACTTAAAATTGGTAGGTGCATCAAATACAACACTTCACAAAGGGATAAATTCTAAATTTTAAAAAAACATTACTTAATCCCATTAAAAATATTCTTATGTATGACGAGTATCCATGAGACACTGAAATATGATTATGATGAACTACAAAAATTTTTCTCCATAGAATTATATTCCTTCAGGTTACAAGGTATAGTAAATTAGACTCAGTGACTTTTCCTTCCTTTCCTTGCTTCTGGTTTTCCTACTCACTTTTCCTGAGATTGCCCTAAAACTCTAAGCTCAATAAGGCTTACTGTGAAAATGACTCAATGTAATGTTATAAGGGAGTTCTTCATTTCCAAACATCTCTTAATGATTTCAAAATTCATTATGTAACTGAACCAAGACATACACATTAAAAACTAAGAATTTAAAATTTTCACACCATTTGAGCTTCTTTCAGGTCTAGAGGGTTTGCGATCTGTATCTTTAATAAAAGTATTGAGTGAACTATAGCTATTTGGGAGTTCAATCATGTGTATATTATATTCTATTTTACATACTCACTATTCACTATTTAATTTATGACTATCCTTATTTATATTGACCTTAAGAACTCCATTTCATTCAGTGCAAACTGAGATATATTTTCAGAGAAGTACAGAACTAGCATTCTTTCAGATCATTTCCTTTTTCTTTTATAATTACAGTATGGCAAATTTATTATGGGTAACTGATTATACGTATTCATATTTCATTGATTCTAAGATATCTAGTTTTCAACTTCACACTTATAAAATTGTGATATATCTTGCAATTGGCATCTTAGATGCAGTGTTTGAAGTTGTACTTGAATAAGTATTACACTAATTCACCTTTAAATGTTCATGGGAATAAGGACACTCCTTTTATAAATATTTGAGGACCCATTTATGATAACACGAGGCCAATTTTCAGTACAACTGAATCACATACAACTCATCATGAAGAGTGTCTGATTATGAGCTCAGACCCTGCAGATGTTTAGGTTATAAAACCTCTTTCATCTTCCTATATATACTTTATGCTAGTGGCTACGATATCAGCAAACCTAACTTAACTGACAAGAATGGGTGGGTTTTTCCCAGTTTTGCTAACAAATTTTTAATCTTTCTATTCCTTTCTAAAGAATACTTTCATATGATCATCTCACTTTAAACAGAATTAACTGGAAAAATATATGAAACCATCATCATTAGATTTTGTAGCATCTTGTATGTCTTAAGTCAATGACTGAAGAAAAATATGATACAACCAATCAGTACTGTAGGAAAAAAACTTTTCCTTTAAGTCCTCTCATTTTTTCATACTTCTTTCTCATTTCTGCTCTTCTGTTTGACTTTTTCTTTGGCTTTGATAAATTTACCTTCAAGTCTATATAATGACTGTCACAAAACTGCATAGTTAAGTTATTTGAATTAAATGAAATGATCATTCTATCTGGGCAGCTGTTAATGAAATATCTGAGAGTAATAACACTACTCTTTTATCTATCTGGCATACTTTCCTGCATAAAATCTATCTTTGTAAGCTAACTCTATTAATCAGATTTCCAACCTCTATGACCTATTTCAGTTAAAATTATTTAATCCAACAATATTAAAAAACAAAACAACAAAAAACAAATGCAGTTATCAAGGATGTAAAATGTGTGATATGTGTAAAGAACATTTACTAACTTTACACTGTACCACAGATAAATGTGATTTTGATAAGAATTCCCCACAATTCCCCACAAAGAAATTTTATTAAGAATGTTGAACATGAAATATTTTAATTCTAAATTATAAGAAAATATAAATTTGCACATAATATAGAAATTCATTTTGTGTATATTTAACATGACTTTAAAACTCTTTTACATTTACCAGCTACTTCACTAAAGTTTTTTAAACATCTGCAAAAAAAATTAGAAATTTTAAAAATTATCACTAATGTAACCTTATTTGTTTCATTTAACAAGTCCTGCCTTTGTAAAAAAAAAAAAAAAAAAAAAAAAAAAAAAAAAAATTGGGCGCCTGGGTGGCTCAGTCATTAAGCGGTTGCCTTCAGCCCAGGTCAGATCCCAGGGTCCTGGGATCGAGCCCCACATCGGGCTCTCTGCTCGGCAGGAAGTCTGCTTCTCCCGCTACCATTCCCTCTGCTTGTGTTCCCTCTCTCGCTGTGTTTCTCTCTGTCAAATAAATAAAATCTTTAAAAAAAAAAAAATTAAAATAGAGTATTTTTAAATTAAAATATTTGAATTTAAAATAGCTCTTACGAAAGAAACAAATTCTCATTAAACAAGTTTCTTATTTCTGGCTTTGGATTTTATGTGGTTAAATTGCCTTAAATGATACAGAAAATTGGGGAATAAGATAATTTCAGAAAATATACTATGAACCTGTTCATGTAATTCTGATTGACTACTAACTTCTGTTTTATGTATTTATTAAAGAGCTGACACTGTAGTTTGTTGTGAGATGTTTATTTTTCTAACAGATCTTATAATAGTTATGACAAGGCATTTAATTAATGCACCATTCTGTTTAAAAGTAGGTATTAATCAATATGAAATTTTATGTTTTAAAATAAAAATGTAAAGATCTAAGAATGCACAGAATACTTCTTTGTTTACCATTGTGTGTTACATGACCCTCAGAGCTGCAAGAAAATAGCATATTTTCATACAAGGAAATGTAATATCATCCGTGCATTGTCACTGGTAGAGGACATTACATAATTCCAAAAAACTACTACTTCTAGAAAGTTGTAGAGCCAATGATAAAGATGTGGGGCCATTCAAATTTCTCTCTTCCCTTTTTATAGCTGCCCAAAAGTGAAAGCAGAAAGAACATCTAAATTACAGAGAACTGAAAAATTGCTAAAAGATAAGGCTTTTTTTACTAGCCAGAAACTTCTACCATCACCTTGATACAAATGTAAGATGTTCATGAACTTCAATTGCCCATTCTTGAGAGCCATATTCAAACAACTGAAATTTATGGAATACCTTGTTTTTTTTTATTTTCCTTTGTTTAACTGAGAGGCAAGAGTAAAGCAGATGAGGGAACAAGTTAAAAGTCAAATAAGACATGTGGACAGATTTTGCCTGTCATTAATTTTAATAGTTTGAAGGAAAAGGTATGTTACACATCTATAAGTAGAACAGTTGCACTGGATGGATCAGATGGAATCTATCAGGAGGTCTCACAAAGATTTTATTTTTGAGAATTCATCCCAGATGGATTCAGACTACAGTCCTTCAGGCTCGTGTTAACACAACATGATTGTGTTATGAGTGCTGTTCTGTTTGGCCCCATTCTTCCCTTCCTCCTTCACTAATAGGATCCAAGTTTCAATAGAGCACACAGCTAAGACTTAACTACCCAGACTCTTTTGCAGCTAACCATGATCAGACGACTAAATGTTGCCAGTGAAACGGGAGAGGAGGGAGTATGTGCAACCCTGGATCTCACTTTCCCTTTCTCTCTGTTTGTTGTCTGGAACAACTGGAGCAGATACCTCGGCCAAGGAAGCTCTATGCTGAAATTGTCAGAGCTTACCCTTCAACCATTAGCTGCTTACCTCAAGACTGATACCTGGTAGGGAAATAATTATTTTAGCTAAACCACTACATTTGATGTTATAGCAGATAATCTACACTCTAACTAACAATGTGTTCTTTATATTATTGTCTCACTGAATCTTCGGCAATACAAACTAGCATTTCCCTTGATTTTTCAAATTAGAAAAACAAGGCAAGGAGGTATTAAGGACCTTGTATAAATACACACAGCCAGCAAGTTGCCAAGGCAGAATTCATGCCCAGATCTGTTTTTCTGTCTGTGAAATTACTGATTATATGTTTTGTGAGGATAGATTTTACTAGTTTAACTAATTTTACTAGTTGAACTATGTCCCCATGTCCCCCACTAAAATGTGCAGTAAATTAACTTGGAGAGTTAATGTATGTGCAAAAGTACTACATAGGAAAGAGTGAATAAACCTTAAAGATGAAAAAAAAATTGCTAATGGATTCATGTTGGAGTTATACCAGAGTAGACCCACGGAGAAGAGCATTTGGACTGGATTTTGAAGGAAAGGTGAGGGTGGATATACAGAAAGGTGATGCCAGGGAGAGTTAGGGGAATGGTACAGCAGACAAAAGTGAGAATTCCATGCAGAACATTGAAATCTTGTTGAAATACAGCACTGGATAATGAAAGGCAATAACCTACAGGTCCTAAGTTATGAATTTGATTTTTAGGGTAAGAAGTTTGAATTTTGGCTACTAGGAAAAAGCAAGCCCTAAAGTTTTTACATAGAAAAGTGATATTATTGGAATTATACATAGTTTGACATATACTCACAAAAACCAAATATAATTTCTTAATTAAACATTAAATTTCATACCCTCTAATGCTGTCAATACTTTTTAATACTATTAAGGTTGAATCCCTATGTTGTACACCTGAAACTAACATAACGTGTCAACTCTACTAAGTTAAAATTTTCTTTTTAAATATTACTAAGTATTTAATTCTATAAAATGCTTTTTATACCAAATTCAAATACTATTTAGTACTAATGTAAAAAAAATTGGAAGTACACAAAAGCAGAACAAAATTCAAAGTCCAACTTTCTAATATCAATCACTTTCACATCTAGGTACATTTTCATTTCATTTTTCTATGTACTTTCCCATTTTTATTGTGCAGATAATGCATATTTATTATAAAACATCCAAAAATACCTAGGCTCTACAATTCAAATAAATACTACTCCAGTCTGACCATCCAGCATTGACCATTCCCATTATTTCCTAAAGATATATACCTGTTTGTATCTAAGGGCGCCTGGGTGGCTCAGTGGGTTAAAGACTCTGCCTTCGGCTCAGGTCATGATCTCGGGGTCCTGGGATTGAGCCCCGCATTGGGCTCTCTGCTTAGCGGGGAGCCTGCTTCCCCCTGTCTCTCTGCCTGCCTTTCTGCCTACTTGTGATCTCTCTCTCTCTGTTAAATAAAGAAATAAAATCTTAAAAAAAAAAAAGATATATACCTGTTTGTATGTAAGATAGAAATATGGTATGAATAGTCTAGTATAAAAATATTATTTATTCAAAAGCACTTCAAATTTTTTCCATGTCAAGATTTAAACAATCTTTATTAATAGGTATATATTATCCCATCCATGAATGTGCCACTATCTCTTATATTTACTGAGTAAAAGATGAGCAGGATATGATACCAAACATAAAATATTAGTTAAACTTCAGTATTCAACAAGAGGAGACTGGGTAAGTTGTTTTAGAATGGGAAGGATTTGCATATTTATAATGGCAAAGAAGAAGAAGCCAATGTAGAGAAAAATGTTTATGTTGGGAAGGTTTGGATTGGTCTAAGGTACCATAAGGAAGCATTTCAAATTGTGACAAAAAGGAGTCAGTGAAATGAGCTTGAAGAATTTTTGAAGAAGTAAAGATTTAGACCAAAGTACAAAGGGAGTGAATCTGAGCTACTATTGCAAGGAAAATTTGGGAGAATTTGGGGACTGGCTAGATAATAGGTGATAAGGAAAGAAGTTAGTGGAAGAGAATTCCAATGCCAACTCTGAAAGTCACTATAGACTTCTATCTAAATTGGATAAAAGTTCCAATCTGGTTTCACTAACCACATTGTTCTTGCCAACCCATGACTTTTAGACTAAATTCTAACTTCATCAAAATACTTGGCCTGACAAAACTAAAGCTGTGAATCTTTAAACCATGTCAATGATCATGCTTTCAAACTTATCAAAAGAAGCCTAACTGCAAGATAGGCAGTATCTCCTTTTAAGCAGTTATTTATATATGAATAATTTGATCATAATTAGAAGCAATGGTAAGCTACCCAAGAAACATAAATGATACATTGGCTTTTGACTTGGCAATCCTTTAGCTCTTATTCAGACTGGTGCATTATTTAGCACTTAGTGCCTGGTACTGTTTAGACTTTCTCCAGTGAATTGCTTTAAGTTTAAAAAAAAAAAAATCCTTAGACTATAGTGGTAAGAGGAAAACACTTTCTTTAATGGGTGCTGTCATGCTCTGTGCTGTTTTTCCATTGCTATAACTACAAAATACATTCTAACCATAATTAAACTCATGAGAGATAATCATCCACTTAAAAAAACCTTAATTTGACATTAGCAACAATTTATTTTACATTTTCCACTATTAAATTATAATCTGTAAGTCCATGGTTTTCAAGAGGCAGTCCCCAGACCTGCAGCATCAATGTCACATGAAAACTTACTAGAAATGCAGATTTTTGGTTTCTACCCCAAATCTTCTGAATCAGAAACTCTGGAAATGGGGCCCACTGATCTGTGTTTAACACACTTCCTTAAGTAATTCTGATGCGTGCCAAAGTTTGAGAACCATCTCCATAAACAGTGAAAACTAGAATCAACAGACCATTAGCTATGGGTTATGCTTACTATTCAGTACTTGATACTCAATACTTAGTACAGGTACTCAATAAATAAGGGCTGAGTGAGTCAATGATATTCTGTTTTCTCTGAGCCCCTGGACATGTCCCTGAGAAAAGACTGTGCTCAAAATCTTCTTGTCATTCTTTATAGTTAAAATCAAAGTAATAAAATGATTGTCTGGCCTGTTATTTTAAAAAAATAAGGTTGATAATACATTATATGTTAATAAAAATTAATAAAAAAAAAAAAAAAAAAGAAAAAAAAATAAAAAAAAAAAGAAAAAAATAAGGTTGACTTCAACTACTTTTTATAGCAAGCCTAACATCTCCAGTGTATGTAGAAGCCTACATTAAATATTTTTATTATCTATAGCCAGTTCCCATTTTTCTATCCCTGAAAACTTCTCTCTTCATTCCAAAAGCTATATGCATTTATATTTGTGTGCATGTATGAAACACTGAAGGATCTCAACCACTACCTTAATTAACAGGGAAATTCATAATATGGCCTATAGAATTCCATCTTGGTCAGAGGACTAAATCTTCTCTTCATACTCTCATCCTCACCAAAGTATACAACTTCTCTCCTTCCTCTTCATTTAGTGACATAATGTCCAGGTCTATTTGTTGTCTTCAGGGAACACAAAGGGGACAGCCACACCAAGGACAGCTGGGCACAGTATCCTTTCCATTTTGCTTCCCGGTCAGTGGAGTAGAAAATCCTTATGGTCCCTCTAATTGTCAGGAATCATGTTTGTTTATTTTTCTTCTCTCACATCTAATTCACCTCTTTCTGCCTTGCCCTAGATCCATTTTTATCTTGTCTTGAAAAGAAAAAAAAAGTAGATCTACAGACATCTACCCACATCCCACATTTGTCTTTAGTACACTAAATTTTGCACTTGTTTTGGTAGTATTTCTGCTTTTGTGTGGGCTTGGAAAAGGGAAAATAACTCTTATTGCCAATGAATAGCAAAAAGGGAAAGAAATATACATATGTGTTTGTAACAGACTCAAAGAATAAAAAATGGTACTGAGAACTGGTTCTGGGACTATGGATCCTCAGGGCCATGGAGGAAATAAAAAGAGGTTAGAGGTGGTAGAGAAAAAAAAGATTGTTTAAAAATTTTTTGAAAGATCCGTGCTGTGAGCCTATTTCACCTCTCTCCAGGAATAGGGTGAAAGATATTCCTTCTAACTACCAGCCAATGGGGCTTCCAGGGACCCACTGTAAGCTTTGAAATATATTCCTACATCTGGAAAATGAGAAGTCTAATGACTTCTCATGCCAGATAAAAGAGAGTTCATCATAGATTGGTGTTGACAACATGTAAGGCTATATTCTGGGTCCTATCTCTTCCTAGGAAAAGGGGATGAATGGCTAGTGCTACATTTGTTTACTCTAATTCTTACTAAATATCTATTCTTATTCTACAAGTTGGAGTATAATTTGAAATAAAATAAATAAATGCCATTTTCTTTCCTTTCAAAAAGCAAAACAATGTCAGACTCTTCTCAAGAATGATTTTGGATATAATTTACAACTTCCTTTCTCATGACCAGAGAATCTGAAAACAACAAAAAACATGTGTTGAAAATATTTCCTTTTTTTAAAAAAAAAAACATTTTATTTATTTATTTGACTGAGAGAGAGAGTGAGAGACAGCATGAGAGGGGAGAAGGTCAGAGGGAGAAGCAGACTCTCCGTAGAGCAGACTCTCCGTGGATCCGAGACTCGATCCAGGACTCCGGCATCATGACCTGAGCCAAACACAGTCGCCTAACCAACTGAGCCACCCGGGCGCCCTCCAAAAATACTTTTAAAAAGTATTTAGAGGAGGGGTTCCAAGATGGTAGCATAAAAAGATCCTGAACTCACCTCCTCCCATAGACACATCAAATGTACAGCTGTAAATGGATCGGTTCCCTCTGAAAAAGATCTGAAAACTAGATGAACTGCTCTGCACAATAAAGAACAAAAGGACACTGAGAAGGGTAGGAGAGGCAAACACATGATCTCACAAAAAAACCTACAATGGTACAGGGACACACAATAAGAAGGGATCTTACTAGAGGCATTTCTCTCAGAGAAGCAAGGATTAGAGACCCTTACCCCTGAGATCTGCACCAGAGAGATAGCCCCCAGAATATGTGGTTTACAAAACCAACAGGATTGATTATCTGGAAGTCCTAAAGTGCTATAGGAAACTGAATTGCCCCTCTTGGATGGCTCACATTCAGTCCTGCTCACCTTGAGATCCAGTGAAAAAAAATGGCAGTTTGAAAAGGACCTAGACTCATTTGCTGATCTGGAGGCATCAGCTGAAGGGTTTCAATCAGCTGAGAAACTCTCTAGAAGCAGAAACTCTGATGGATGCCACTGCTGCACTCTTCACACAGCCTGCTAGCACAGGTGGGTGAGTTTGGATGGAACACCCTCCTGCTGCTTTGTTGGGATGAGCTGTAAAAGAACAGAGCACAATACTGCTGAGGCCAGAGAGCATGTGTGGTTGCAGCACTCCCCTCTTCCCTAAGTAGGGCAGGTCACAGAGTTTTCCTGCTCCCCAGGTAAAGTCTGCAAGTATAGCCAATGGCAATACTCCTCATTCCTTCACACCCCTCACACCCTGGAGCCTGGGGCTTGCCAATATGAGAAGTCAAAGCATTCTCTTGCTCTCAGCCTAAAACTCGTACATGGGCAGACAAGGCACTTTCCTGCTGCCTTGCTGAAGTCCATGGAAGGGCACATTCAAGATATTTTCCCCCTGCCTTTCAGAAGCCAGCAATCAGTCTCTACCTGATACACTCTCCAGCTGCCTTGCTAAAGCCAGCAGGTACATATAATCCACATAGAGGACACTCCTTGATTGCCTGGCCCTGGTGCCCCAGGGGGTTGACATTCCAGAGCTCCACAGGATTGTAACAATCGGAAAGACAGTCCTTGGCAGGCTGCCACACCCAGGGCACTACAGGGACAGCAGACTGAAAGAAGCCCAGTCTTCCTATGAAAAAGGTCTATTTACTTAGCCTGGAGCTTCAGCCTAAGGGATAAGCTTCAGGTTTCCCACATATCTAAAGACTAAGGAAGCACTCCCAGGGAACATACTTAGGGAGATGCCATCCTAGCACACTAACTGACCACACTACACTCAAGGAGATCTCCCAGAAGGTAATTTACACACTCTTCTAAATTGTATAAATTTTTGCAACTGTCATGCAGAGGACACCTTCAGATCTAGTCTGAAGACCAGGAGAGATTACAATTGTGGCCACACAGAACTGCATATATGTGCAAACTTTAAAAGATGTTGCCTAAGAGCTTGACTTCTGATCAGCATAAAAATAGGTGCCAAATGAGATTTCTTTCTTTGGATCACTAACAGGTCTTGGCACACCCTCAATAATGTAGGCATATCAGGAATAAATCAGGTGGTCAGATAATCACAAAGGTTCCAAAGACAACCAAGCTAGGGCAAGGTTAAAGAAGGATCATCACCTATACAAGGTCATTCCTTCAAAACTGAGAGAGGTAGCTGTTTTGCCTAATACACAGAAACAAACACAGAAAACCAAGCAAATGGAGAAATAGAGAAATATGTTTCAAATGAAAGAATAAGATAAAACCTCAGAAAAGGACCTTAATGAGATGGAGATTACAATTACAAGAAGAAAATTAGAAAAATTACAAATATGTGGAGATTAAAGAGTATGTTACTGAAAATCTACTTGGTCATAAGAGAAAAAAAATCTAGAGACAGGGGCGCCTGGGTGGCTCAGTCGTTGAGCGTCTGCCTTCGGCCCAGGTCAGATCCCAGGGTCCTGGGATCGAGCCCCGCATCGGGCTCTCTGCGCGGCGGGGAGCCTGCTTCTCCCGCTACCATTCCCTCTGCTGTGTTCCCTCTCTCGCTGTGTTTCTCTCTGTCAAATAAATAAAATCTTTAAAAAAAAAAAAAAAAAAAAAAATCTAGAGACAAATGAAAACAGAAATATGTCATACCAAAATCTACAGGATACAGCAAAAGCAGTTATAAGAAGGAAGCTCATAGTAATACAGGCCTACCTCAAGAAAAAAGAGAAATCTCAAATAAATAAACTTTACACATAAGGGACTAGAAAAAGAACAAACAAAACACAACATTAGCAGAAGGAAGAAAATAATAAAAGTGAAAGCAAAAATAAATGAAGTAGAGACTGGAAAGACAATAGAAAAGATCTATGAAACTAAGAGATGGTTCTTTGAAAAGATAAACAAAACTGACAAACCTTCAGCCAGACTCACCAAGGAAAAAAAAAAAGAAGGCTCAAATAAATAAAATCAGAAATAAAAGAGGAGCAGTTAAACAGATACCATAGAAATATAAAGGAGCAAACAAGACTACTATGAACAGTTATACTGCCAGTAAATTGAACCACTAGAAGAAATAGATAAACTCCTAGAAATTTACAACACTCTGACTGAATCATGAAGAAAGAGAAAATCTGAATACACCAATCACTAATAAGAAGATCAAATCAGTAATCAAAAACCTCCCAAAAAACAGAAGTCCAAGACCAGACAGCTTCAATGATGTTCTACCAAACACCCAAAGAGATTTAGTACCCGTCCTTATCAAACTCTTCCAAAAAACTGAAGAGGGAAAAAAGCTTCCAAACTCACTGTATGAAGTTTTTGCCCTGATACTGAAATCAGACAAGGACATCACAAAAAAGGAAAATTAAAGAACAATATTACTGATGAATATAGACACAAAACCCTCAACAAAATATTAGTAAATGGAATTCAATAATACTTTAAAAGGATTACACACCATGATCAAGTGGGATTTATTCTAGGGAATGCAAGGATGGTTCAACATGTCTAAATGAGTCAACATGACAAACCACATATTAAAAATGAAGGATAAATAGATATGGTCATCTTAAGAGATGCAGAAAAAGCATTTGACAAAATTGAACATACATTTATGATAAAAATTCTCAACACAGTGGATATAGAGAGAACATACCTCAACCTAATAAAGGCCATATAAAACAACCCTACAGATAATCAACAGGGAAAACCTGCAAGCTTTACCTCTAAGATGAAGAACAAGACAAGGATGCCCACTATTCACAGTTTTATTCAACATAGTATTGGAAGTCATAGCCACATCCACTAGGCAAGAAAAAGAAATAAAAGGCATACAAATTGAAAAGAAAGCAAAACTGTTACTATGAGCAGATGACATGGTAAAACCCCCAAGGTTCCACAAACAAAGCAAAACAGAACAAAACAAAACAAAACAAACTGTTAGAACTAATAAATGAATTCAGTAAAGTTACAGGATATAAAATTAATATACAGAAATTATGCTCTTTCTACACATTAATAATGGACTATCAGAAAGATAAGTCAAGAAAACAATCACATTTACTTTCACATACAAAATAAAACACCTATGAATAAATTTAATCAAGGACATGAAAGACCTCTACATTGAAAACTATGAGATACTGATGAATGAAATTGAAGAAGACACAAATAGATAGAAAGATATTCCACACTCATGGATGGAAAAGCACATATTAATTTGTCTATACTACCCAAAGAAATCCAAAGATTCAGTGTAATCCCTATCAAAATTCCAATAACATTTTTCACAGAACCAAAACAATTCTAAAATTTGTATGGAAACACATAAGACCCTATGGAGCCAAAACAATCTTGAGAAAGAGGAACAAACTTGGAGGTATCACACTTCCTGGTTTTGAACTATACTACAAAGCTATTATATGGTATTGACACAAAAACAGACACATAGATCAATGGAACACAACAGAGATCCCAGAACTAACCATGGATATACAGTCAATTAATTTATAGCAAAGGAGGCAAGAATATACAATGGAGAAACAACGGTCTCTTCATTAAATGGTGTTGGGAAAACTGGACAGTTACCTGCAAAAGAATAAAACTGGACCACTTATCTTACACTCTACACAAAGATTACCTCCAAATGTCCTAAAAACGGAGTGTAAGACCTGAACCATAAAACTCATAAGAGAAAACATTAAGTTGTAAGCTCCTTGACATTGATCTTAGCAATAGTTTTTGGATCTGACCCCAAAAAGAGACAAAAACAATAATAAACAAATGGGATGGCATCAATCTAAGAAGTTTCTGCATAGCAAAAGAAATTATCAACCAAAGAAAAAGGAAACCTACTGAATGGGAGAATGTATTTGCAAAGTAAGGGGTTTATAACCAAAATATATAAAGAACTTATACAACTCACTGACAAAAAGGCAAGCAATCTGATTAAAAAATGAGCAGAGAATCTAAATAGACATTTCCAACAAAGATAGGCACAGGAAAGGATGCTCAACTTCACTAACCATTAGGGAAATGCAAATTGAAATGACAATGAGATATCACCTTCTACCCGTCAGAATGGCTGTTATCAAAAGACAAAACAAAGACAAAAACAAATGTTGGTGAGGATGTGGAGAAAAAAGAAACCTCATGTACTGGGGAAGAAGATGGTGCAGTCATTATGGAAAATAGTTATGAAGGTTCCTCAAAAAATTTAAAAAAGAGGTGACACATGATCCAGCAATTCCACTACTCGGTATTGAACTGAAGAAAACAAAAGGGCTAATTTAAAAATATATATACACCTCCATGTTCATTTACAACAAGCAAGATATGGAAAAAACCCAAGCACCTCCTAATGAATGCATGGATAAAAAGAAGTGGCATATATATAATGAAATACTACTCAGTCATAAAAAAAAAGAATGACATCTTGCCATTTACAACAACATGAATGGACCTTGACAATATCATGCTAAATGAAATAAGTCACAGAGATGAAGACAAACATCTCATGATTTTACTTATATCTAGAAACTATAAATCAAAACAAGCAAAATAAAATGCAGATTCGCAGACACACAGAACAGACTGGTGATTGCCAGAGGGGAGAGAGATGCAAGAAATGGGTGAAGGGGATTAAGAAGTACAAACTTCCAGTTGTAAAATACCTAAGTCATGTGGGTGTAATATACAGCATGGGGAATATAGTCAATATTTTATTAACTTTGTAAAGTGACAGATGGCAACCAGACTTACTATGGTAACCATTTCATAATATACTCAAATGTCAAATCATTGTCGTGCACATGGAACTAATATAATATTTCATGTCAGTTATATCTCATTAGGTTAAAAAGATTAAAGTTTATATTTTAATGCATTTAGATTTATGAGATTACTTTGCATAAAAATATTAACTTTAATCTGCAGATTGATTTTGCAAATATTGATGACTTTCCACTAGGCAATTTCCTGGCTTCCTAATATTTGATGACCATAGTGTTCTCCTTTGCCCTTGGATAAGTTGTGAAAAGACAATTACTAAGTTTCAAGATTTCATTTCATTGTCTTCTGATGACATGGAGTTGATTTGGGTAAAAATATAAATAGAAGTCTTCAAGTCAAAATTGGATGACTAGAATTGTAACTATATATGTATCTTTTGGATTCCCTCTATTAATAAAAGATAAACATGCAATTTAAGTTTCTTCGTAGCTCCTTAGTCATTCAGTATGCACACACATCTTAACTCTCTATTCTGGTAATGGGTAGATAATGGCCTAATTAGCCAGTAATCATTTGAAAACAAAAGCAGAATAGAAGAAACCCACACACTTCCAAATAATTGGGAATAAAGTAAATGCATTCTAAAACATGATGACGAGTGAAGGTGTCAGTGAGTCTGTATGTTGAGTGTGGGTAGCTCAAAAATAAAGGAGAGAGATGGGAACAAAATGTTATAGCAAGGAAATCTCTATCCATTATTTACCAGCTCCCACCCCCAATGCACACACACTCTCATATACATACACACACTCATATACATGTCCTCTGTATGAGTATTAACAGTCATGACACAACTGTCCAAGGCCCCTTTCAGATGTTTTTCTCCTATGTATAATTTACATAAAATAGAATGCATGGATCTTAACTTTGCAACTTGGTGAATTTTGACAAATGTATATACCTATGCAACCACCAACCCAATTAAGATATCGAACATTTCTCAACTCAGAAAGTTCTCTATTCCCCTTTTCAGTCAATCATTCCTTCCTGTGATGGTTAATTTTATGAGTTAACTTGATTGGGACAAATTGTCCAGATATTTGGTTAAACATTATTCTAGATATTTCTGTGAAGGTGTTTTGGGGTGAGATTTACATTTAAATTAGTGAACTCTTAGTGAAACAGGTTGCTCTCCCATAATATGAGTGAGCCTCATTCAATCAGTTGAAGTTGAAGTTGAAACAGTTTGTTCTATCACTGAACAAAACAAAAGACTAACCTCCCTCAAACAAGAGGGAATCAGCAAACTGCCTTTGGAACAACACCAATTCTTTGGACTTCATCTGCAAATCAGCTCTTCCTGGCTCTCCAGAAGACTGCAATTAGACTCAAACTGCAACCCTTTCCTGAGTAGCTTGCTGACTTCCCCCATCAGATTTTGGACTTAACTAAGCTTCCACAATTACATGAGACAATTCCAATAAGCAAATATATAAACAAACAAATGAATAAAATATAAACATATAAACCAGATAAAATCTATATATGTATATAAATATATATTCATCCTATTGGAGAGAGAAAGAGGTATTTCCATCCTATTGTTTCTGTTTCTCTGGAGAACCTATTATACCTTCCCTTTCACACAATCCATAATTCCTCTTACCATAACCAAACAACTGTCTTATTCACAACGTCCCTCAGAATTAATAGCCCGTTGCCAAACACAATATTCTCATAGCAATACTAAAGAATAGAAGCTGGCATAATATGTAAATAAATTATATTTGCTTTTTTAAAAGTCAGGTTTATTATACTATAATTTCCCTATAGAAAAATTCACTCTTTTCAGATGGATCTTGATAATCACATGCATATAGTTAAATAACCATTACCACAATCAAGATATAGAATGTTTCCATAATGTCCAAAAGTTTCCAATACTCCTTAATATTCAATTCTCTCTTCCTATCACCACATCCTGGCAACCACTAATAGTCTGTTTCCCAGAAAGTCATACAAATGGAATTGTACCATAAAATAAGACTTTTGCATATTTTTTTTCCACTTAGTATAATGCGTTTGAGATTCAATCTCACTGACAAGTGTAAGTAATTCCTTTTATTGCTGAATTTCACTGTATGGATATACCACAACTTGACATTCCATTCATTGTTTAATGAATATTTGGACTATTTTCAGTTTTTGGTGATTATGAGTAAAACTGCTGTATACATTCTAATAAAAATCTTCATGCAAATACATGCTTTTATTTCCCTTAAATACATAGATGTAGAATTGTTAGGTCAAATGGCACATGTGTGGTAAACTTTATCAGAAACTACCAAACTATTTTGCAAAGTTGATGTACCATTTTACCTTCCCAGCTGAAATACACAAATGTTCCAGTTCCTCTGCATCCCTGTTAGGACATTGCAGTGTTAGGTTTTAAAGAGCCATTCTAATAGGTGTATACAGCTCTATCTTTGTGGTTTTAATTTGTACTTCTCTAATGACTGCTAAAGATGTGAAGCTTCTTTTCATGTCCTTCTTTGCTGTCTGTAGTAGCCAGCATCCAAGATGGTCCCCTAAATGATCCAGAGACACTGATATTCACAACTTTATGTCATACTCTCCTAAATTTAATAGGGCTGTGTAACAAGTAAGATACTCTGATAATGGTGGTGTGTCACTTCTGATCATATTTTTCCTCTTATTTAGTTTGTTGATATGGTAAATTTACATTTATTGACATTTTTCAACTCTGAGCTAATTCAACTCCTTTTAACCTGCACAGTATAACCTCACTCATTCTACCATATCTTGTACAAGGTGCAATCACAAACTCTAAGCTGTGGTACCTCACTATCCTGCTTGACTGATACACATCCTTTGACTGTCAATGCTCTTTTCCTTTCATCTATCTGGATTCCTGTTTTACTTCAAGGTCCAGTTTAATTCACCTCCTCCATGAACCCTTCTCCAATTATCTAAATTCTCTTTTCATGGGCCAATCATCTGGACATAAGCACTCTTACATTCCATTTTTTATTAGCAAAAAGCCATGTCAAGAAGAGGGAGAAACTGAGGGAGGAGCAAGATGGCCAAAGAGTAGAAGACTTAAATCTTATCTGGTCCCAGGAATTCAGCTAGATAGTTATCAAACCATTTTGAATACCTACAAACTCAACAGGAGATGGAAGAAAAGAATAGTAGCAATTCTATGAACAGAAAAGTGGGGGCCCCTGGGTGGCTCAGTGGGTTAAAGCCTCTGCCTTCAGCACAGGTCATGATCTCAGGGTCCTGGGATCGAGCCCCGCATTGGGTTCTCTGCTCATCAGGGAGCCTGCTTCCCCCCACCCCCCGCCTGCTTCTCTGCCTACTTGTGATCTCTCTCTCTCTCTCTCTCTCTCTCTCTCTCTCTCTCTGTATCAAATAAATAAATAAAATCTTTAAGAAAAAAAAAAAAAAGAAAGAAAAGTGACCACTTTCTGGAGGGTAGGACATGTGGAGAAGTGAATTTGAGGAAATATTTGGGAAGATAGACCATGAGGGGAGGGAGCTTCTGTCAGCTGACTACTGGCAAGTGATTGAGTAGCAGAGCACAAAATCAGAACTTCTAGAAGTCTGCTTCACTGAGGGATGTTGCTCCAGTAGCTAAGCAGGGGGTAGAACCCTTGCTAGGACAGTTACGGTCTCAGGACCCTTGAGGTTACAGAAAGACAGGGGGTGCCTAAGTGTAGCAAGGCTCCCAGGCATCAGGGCAGGAAAGCCGGCTGCAAAGATGGAGTCAAGGAGTTGGGTCTCAGCTAGGGGTTGCCATAAACCATGATCCACAACAGAGTTGGGCCACTACTCTTTGAGCAGGGACCCCACAAGTGGCAGATCTGGGGAGACCCACTCTTTTCCTCCACCAGGAGGAACGGCACAGGAGGTGTGCTCCAAGAATCTGCTGGGTTTGGAAAATCCAAATGGAGTTGTGTGCCAGAGATGGAAATGCTCAGTCACAGGCCAGGTGAGCACACAGTGCAGCCAGAGACCAGGGAGACAGGAGTGACTGCCTGCTTTTCTCTGAGCATTTGCTGAGGACTGGAGGCCCAGCTCTCAGCTCCTTCAGGGCTAGAAATTAGGAAGCCGCCATTTTGATTTTAATCCTCTAAAGCTGCAAGGAAAGCTCTCAAGGAACAAAAGCTACCGAGTTGTGCAGATTACTTAGCCTGGCCCCTGGCAAGGGTGGTGCAATTCCATCTCAAGCAAAGACATTTGAGTATCGCTACAATGGGCCCCTCCCCCAGAAGATAAGCAAGAACATTCAGCCAAGACCAAGTTTACCCATCAATGAGAACTGCAAAACTCCAGCACTAGGGGAATACAACACATAGAATTCATGGCTTTTCCCCCATGATTCTTTAGTCTTTCAAAGTTTTTTTTTTTTTAAAGATTTTATTTATTTGACAGAGAGAAACACAGCAAGAGAGGGAACACAAGCAGAGGGAGTGGTAGCGGGAGAAGCAGGCTTCCTGCTGAGCAAGGAGCCCGATGTGGGGCTCGATCCCAGGACCCTGGGATCATGACCTGAGCCGAAGGCAGACGCTTAACGACTGAGCCACCCAGGAGCCCCAAAGTTTTGTTTTTTTTTTAAATTACCTTTATCTTTTTCTATTTTTTAAAAATTTTTCTTCTTTCTTATTTTAACCAACACCTATCAACTCCTTTTTAAAAATCTTTTTTAATTTTCATTTTCACATTCATATTCTATCCCTTCATTATATTTAACCTTATTTTTTATATATATATATAAGTTTTTCTTTCTTTAAAATTTTGGGATATAGTTTCTTCTAACAGACCAAAATATATCCTAAATCTGGTGATCTGATGTATGGTTTTGTTCTAGTCTTCTGCCTGATCACATTCTTTCTGTCTCTGTCTCTGTCTCTCTCTCTATTTTCTTTCTTTTTCCAACCAACTTTTTATCTTATTAATTCTTTTTTAAAAATCTTTTTTAATTCTCATCTTTATAATCATATTCCTTCCCTTCATTGTATTTACCCTTATTTTTGTATATATATGTTTTTATTTCTTTAAAATTTTGAGAGGTAGTTTCTTCTGACAGACTAAAATACACCCAAATCTAGAGTATGGTTCTGTTCTATTCACCAGCTTGATATTTTTTTTCTTTCTTTCTTTCTCCCACCCCAGTTTGAGGTCTCTTCTGATTTATTTAGTGTATTTTTTTCAGGGGTCATTGTTACCCTTTTAGCATTTTGTTCTCCCATTCATCTATTCTTCTCTGGACAAAATGACAAAATGGAAAAACTCACCTCAAAAAAAGAACAAGAGGAAGTACCGACTGCTAGGGACCTAACCAATACAGACATTAGTAAGATGTCTGAAATAGAGTTCAGAATGATGATTATGAAGAGATTAGCTGGGCTTGAAAAAAGCATAGAAGATACTAGGGTATCCCTTTCTGGAGAAATAAAAGGACTAAAATCTAAGAAAGTTGAAATTTTTTTAAAAAGCTATTAATGAGGTGCAATAGAAAATAGAGGCTCTTACTATCAGGATAAATGAGGCAGAAGAGAGAATTAGTGATATAGAAGACCTAATGATGGAGAATAAAGAATCTGAGAAAGAGAGTTAAACAACTACTGGATCACGAGAGGAGAATTTGAGAGATAAATGATACCGTAAGATGAAACAATATTAGAATAACTGGGATCCCAGAAGAAGGAGAAGGAGGGGCAGAAGGTATATTGGAGCAAATTATAGCAGAGAACTTAACTAATTTGGGGAAGGAAACAGGCATCAAAATCCAAGAAGCAGAGGGAACCCCCCTCAAAATCAATAAAAACAGATCAACACTCTGTCATATAATAGTAAAATTTCTAAAGAGAAAATCCTGAAAGCAGCTCGGCAGAAGAGGTCTGTAACCTACAATATTAGAGATTTTAGCCTGGCAGGAAACTTCTCCACAGAGACTTGGCAGGCCAGAAAGGACTAACATGATATATTCAGAGTACTAAATGAGAAAAATATGCAGCCAAGAATACTATATCAGGCTAGGTTGTCATTGAAAATAGGAGAAATAAAAATCTTCCAGGGCAAACAAAAACTAAAAGAATTTGCAAACACCAAACCAGCCCTAGGAAATACTGAAAGGGATCCTCTAAGCAAATAGAGAACCTAAAAGTAACATAGATGGAAAGGAACAGAGACAATATACAGTAACAGTCACCTCACAGTCAATACAATGGCACTAAATTCATATCTTTCAATAGTTACCCTGAATGTAAATGGGCTAAATGCCCCAATCAAAAGACACAAGGTATCAGAATGGTTAAAAAAAAATAAGACACATCAATGTGCTGTCTGCAAGAGACTCATTTTAGACCCAGTGACACCTCCAGATTTAAAGGGAAAGGGTGGAAAACCATTTACCATGCTAATGGACACCAAAAGAAAGCTGGAGTGGCAATCCTTATATCACACAAATTAGATTTTAAACCAAAGACTACAATAAGAGGAAGGACATTATATCATAATTAAAGGGTGTGTCCCACAAGAAGAGCTAACAATTTTAAATATCCATGCCCCTAACAGCGGAGCAGCCAACTATGTAAGCCAATTAACAACAAAATCAAAGAAATACATTGACATTAGTACAATAATAGTAGGGGACTTTAATACCATCCTCACTGAAATGGACAGATCATCTAAGCAAAAGATCAACAAGGAAATAAAGGTTCTAAATGACACACTGGACCAGACGGACATCACAGATATAGTCAGAACATTCATCCCAAAGCAACAGAATACACATTCTTCTCTACTGCACATAGAACATTCTCCAGAATAGATCACATCCTGAGTCACAAATCAGGTCTCAATCGGTACCAAAAGATTGGGATCATTCCCTGCATATTTTCACACAATGCTTTAAAACCAAAACTCAATCACAAGAGAAAAGTTAGAAAAAACTCAAATACATGGAGGCTAAAGAGCATCCTATTGAAGGTCAATGAGAAAATTAAAGAATTTTAAAAATTCACGGAAACAAATGAAAATGAAAATACAACTGATCAAAATCATTGGGATGCAGCAAAGGCAGTCCTAAGAGGTAATATACAGCAATACAAGCCTTTCTCAAAAAACAAGAAAGGTCTCAAATACACAGCCTAACCCTACACCTACAGGAGCTGTAGAAAGAAGAGTAAATAAAGCCTAAACCCAGCAGGAGAAGAGAAATAATAAAAATCAGAACAGAAGTCAATGAAATAGAAACCAAAAGAATAGTAGAACAGATCAACGAAAGTAGGAGCTGGTTCTTTAAAAGAATTAATAAGATTGATAAATCCCTGGCCAGACTTATCAAAAAGAAAAGAGAAAGGACCCAGATTAATAAAATCATGAATGA
The DNA here is from genome assembly GCA_028646535.1 of Procyon lotor. Classification (NCBI taxonomy): domain Eukaryota; kingdom Metazoa; phylum Chordata; class Mammalia; order Carnivora; family Procyonidae; genus Procyon; species Procyon lotor. Next base: position 45,693,779 of record CM053614.1, on the reverse strand, counting down.
AAGAGTAGAGATCACAACCAACACCAAAGAAATATAAACAATTATAAGAACATATTATGAGCAACTATATGCCCTCAAATTAGACAATCTGGAAGAAATGGATGCATTCCTAGAGGTGTATAAACTACCAAAACTGAACCAGGAAGAAATAGAAAATCTGAACAGACCCATAACCAGTAAGGAAATTGAAACAGTAATCAAAAATCTCCCAACAAACAAGAGCCCAGGGCTAGATGGTTTCCCAGAGGAATTCTATCAAACATTTAAAGAAGAATTAATACCTAGTCTCCTGAAACTGTTTCAAAAAATAAAAATGGAAGGAAAACTTACAAACTCATTTTACAAGGCCAGCATCACCTTGATCCCAAAACCAGACAAAGACCCCATCAAAGAGGAGAGTTACAGACCAATATCCCTGATGAACATGGATGCATAAGTTCTCACCAAAATACTAGCCAATAGGAATCAACAGTACATTAAAAGGATTATTCACCATGACAAAGCAGGATTTATTCCTGGGCTGCAAGGTTGGTTCAACATTTGCAAATCAATCGCTGTGATACAATACATTAATAAAAGAAAGAACAAGAACCCTATGATACTCTCAACAGATGTAGAAAAAGCATTTAACAAAATACAGCATCATTTCTTAATCAAAACTCTTCACAGTGTAGAGAGAGAAGGTAAATACCTTAATATCATAAACACCATCTATGAAAAACCCATAGCAAAAATCATCCTCAATGGCAAAATACTGAGAGCTTTTCTAAGGTCAAGAACATGGCAGGGATGTCCACTATAACACTGTTATTCAACATAGTGCTAGAAGTCCTAGCCTTACCAATCAGACAACAAAAAGAAACAAAAGGCATCCGAATCGGCAAAGAAGAAGTCAAACTCACTCTTTGCAGATGATATGATACTTTATGTGGAAAACCCAAAACTGCTAGAACTCATACAGGAATTTAGTAAAGTGGCAGGATATAAAATCAATGTATCGAAATCAAGTTGCATTTCTATATACCAACAACAAAAGAAAGAGAAATTAAGGAGTTGATTCCATTTACAATTTCACCCCAAACCATAAAATACCTAAGAATAAATCTAACCAAAGAGGCAAAGAATCTGTACTCAGAAAACTATAGAATACTCATGAAAGAAATTGAGGAAGACACAAAGAAATAGAAAAATGTTCCAGGCTCATGGATTGGAAGAACAAATACTGTGAAAATGTCTATGCTTCCTAGAGCAATCCACACATTTAATGCAATGCTTATCAAAACACCATCAACTTTTTTCACAGAAAAGGAAAAAATAATCCTAAAATTTGTATGGAACCAGAAAAGACCCCAAATAACCAGAGGAATGTTGAAAAAGAAAAGCAAAGCTGGCGGCACCACAATTCCAGACTTCAAGGTCTATTACAAAGCTGTAATCATCAAGACAGTATGGTACTGGCACAAAAACAGACACATAAATCAATGGAATAGAATAGAGAGCCCGGAATTGAACTCTGAACTCTGTGGTCAACTAATCTTTGACAAAGCAGGAAAGAATGTCCAATGGAAAAAAGACAGTCTCTTCAACAAATGGTGTTGGGAAAACTGGACAGCCACATGCATTAACATTACATGTTAATAAAAAAAAAAAATTAAAAAAAAAAAGAAGAGGGGGGGTGCCTGGGTGGCTCAGTGGGTTAAAGCCTCTGCCTTTGGCTCAGGGTCCTGGGATCGAGCCCCGCATCAGGCTCTCTGCTCAGCAGGGAGTCTGTTTCCCCTTCTTTCTCTGCCTGCCTCTCTGCCTACTTGTGATCTCTCTCTCTCTCTAATAAATAAATAAAATCTTTAAAAAAAAAAAAAGAAGAGGGAAAAACTGCTGCGGATCAGGGAATAGAGATGAGAGTCAGTGGGTGAGAGTAGTGGAGAGGGAGGGTGGCATAATATTTGAGTATTACAATCAGTATTTTTCTCCTAGTACAATAATACAGGGAATTTCTAGTTCTAGTTCTGGGGAGATTCCAGTAATGTTACGCTCATAGATAATGAGCCCACCCTTACTGCTCTTGGAACAATTTTCGAAGACTGTGCTCCTTTATTTTTGGTGGAACTACAAAGATAAAAAGAACCTCCTGTTTCTCTGAAAATCCTTTGTAAAAATATATATAAATGAAAAAGGTAAAATATTACATTTACGCAGTATAAGCTCAGCAATACCATATGAAAAGTAACATGGAATTAACACTGTGTTAATCTTTGTAGGGGATGTAAAAACAAAACCTATTTGATATATCGAAATTTAATTACATATAATGTCCTATATATACTTATTCTTTCTTATATTAAAATTTCTATTTCTTTATAATCCCCCACCAAAGACACACACTCAGTTTCCTTCTACCCATGGAAAAGTACTATTCAATAGAGAAATACTAAAATATGTGGTTACATAAATATTGTTAACATCAATTTAACACATTCTTAAATAGTTTTAAATAACTTGTTTTATTATCCAACAAGTGTGAAATATAATCCTTAATTTGTAAAAATCATTTTGAATATTTTCTCATAATCTTTGAATAGAAAACCAAAACCCGTTTAAAATGTAGCCAAATAGTTTTCATAAAAATTAAAAATACCCTGGTTAAAGCTAGCTTTTAGAATTAAAGCCATATGGGAGCACAGAACAGTGCAACTTTTGGCCGAGTCAAGATTTCCTGTGATGAAACTGGCACCTGTTTTCATAGAAGTATTTAACTACCTGTGTGCACGTGGACATTTTCAGTTTGGGCCTTAATAACAGTCTCCAGATGATGATTAAATTACCTGAGTAAGGAATTGCAAATTGTTAAATATTCCTTTCTAAAATGTATTTGTCTTAGTGTGACATACAGAGTAATTGCCTGGGAAATCAGAAATTGCCAAATTTTGGGTGAGTACTACCCCCACTCAGATCAGAATCTTAAGAGAAAACAGTAAAACTTTGGTGATTTCCATGATCCAAGATGAAAAACAAAGAAGAAAGTCTTATACTGTAAATGATAGTGGGGATTTTTCTCCCTTATATTAGAACTCAGCTAATCAAAATTCAGCTGGAATTTACAGTACTCAATGGTCAAAATCAAATGTATGCCTTGACTACAAATACAAGTTGAATGCAGTAGGAATTATAGAATAGGATACTTGATGAATTCCAATTGTATATGTTATCCACAATCAAATTCTGTGTGCAAGTCTAATTCTATCTTGAATAATTTAGGAGCCATCTGCCTGAGAATGACTGCATGTTCCCCCTTCTTCTATCCTCTGATACTCTGATTTTTGGTATGTTTTTCTAGTTAAGCCTTATCAACCTAAAATAAACAATTTATTAGTTTTAGTAAAGATGTGATGGTAGAAGAATAAATAGCATAAGACAGTTTATAAAATGAATGCATTCAAAGTATACAACTATATGAAGAGTATCCTTCAGTGCTTGTTTATAAATCATCAGCCCTCCTCACCCCCACCTCACCCTCAGGTCACCAAGATCCCCAGTGGATGCCCGAGATGGGGGATAGTACTGAACCCTATATATATACTGTTTTCCCTATACATACATATCTATATCTATGATAAAGTTTAATTTATAAATTCTGGCACAGTAATAGATAAATAACAGCAATAATAAAAAAATAGAATCACTATAATAATATATTCTAATAAAAATTCTGTGAATGTGGTCTCTCTTTCTCTCAAAATCTCTCGTACTGCACTCATTTTTCTTCTAGTGATAATGCCAGATGATAAAATGCCTACATAATTAGACGAAATGAAATGAATGATGTAGGCACTGTGACATAGCACTAGGTACTACTGACCTTCTGAGGATAAGTCAAAAGGAGGATCATCTGTTTCCGTACTGTGGTTGACCACGGTAACTGAAACCACAGAAAGCAAAACCGCAGATAAGGGGGGACTGCTGTATAAACAGTCTAGAGTATTTGAGCTAAGAGGGAATGTAGGAAATACCCATAGAGAAGAAGAGAGTACCTTGTTTGCTTTTTGCCAGATTCTGTAGGCCATACCACACCAAGGAACTATCTCCACAAACACAGAGAAATCTTCCTTCTCTATAACCCCCAATCCTTCTTTGTCCCTATTCACACCCTCCCCTTGGTAAGTTGTGTTGGCTGTATTATTTGAGAATATTTGGATCTCCTATAGAAGACAGGAAAAGCAAATGGAATCAATAAAACTCATAAGAAACGTTAAATATAGATTGTAAGTATAAAAGTAGCTTGTGAGAAACAAGAAAAACTCATAATGTGTTAAGCACAAATAGTAAGTTAATAACATGTGAAATATGTTAGACATAAATAAAAAGACCACTTTTTTTACCCCTAGTAAAAAGACCACTAGTCACATAGGTGGAAATGGAAAAATCAAAGTGATCAAATATTAGTATGGCACATAAGACACCAAATCTTAATGTTCTACTAAATATTTATGAGGCAAATAGGTACTAAATATTCATGAGATTTTTAATTATCCTCTATCTATTGGCAACACTCATTCTGATTCATGTGTCTTCTGCCTGACACATGCAGATAAAATCTACCACTGCTTAGTCAAACTAATGGGCAAGGTATAGCTGTGGCAAGGCATCCTTGCCTTGCGTCTCTCCTATAGCACAAGAATTTGACTCCAGGCACTTTCCATCAGCTGAGTTCCTTGTTCACCCTCAATTCTGGTCCTTTTTAATCACACTGACAGTGGGGATAGCTCATATGGCAGAGAGAAAAATAAGACATAGTTTTACTGAATAACCCAGAAATCACACAGTATGGTCCTTCTTACTCTCTACCCTTTTGTAAGTATAGGTAAGTTAACTTACCCCATCTCTTTTCTCTTGTTTCTTACTCTTTGCTTTATGTTGATTCAATAAACCATGATCTTTAATGATTTTAGTTTAATCTCTTAGTCCTTCTGTTCTGTAACCTCTGGTAAAGATTGTCTAATTGAATACTTGTAGATTTCCATTATATCAAGGTTATTTCCCATTTGACAGCCCATTCCCACCACCTCGAATGTTGACTCTCAGCTATGCTGTCCTGGCTGGTAAGAATAATAACAGGTCTTTAAGGATTCCAGAAGGCTCTCAATGCTGTTGAACTCCCGGGATTTAAAACTTTTTGCTGTCATCTACACCTAAACAAAGTGCCTCCTTATACTTGAGACTTCTGTGTGTAGATTAATTTTCCTTACATAATTTCTCTTTATTTTTTCTGACCTTTAGGTTGTCAGCTTTCTATTTTATGAGTTTCATCGTAAATAATTTTTCTACTCAAGACTGTTATTTGAGGGGCGCCTGGGTGGCTCAGTGGGTTAAAGCCTCTGCCTTCGGCTCAGGTCATGATCTCAGGGTCCTGGGATGGAGCCCTGCATCGGGTTCTCTGCTCAGTGGGGAGCCTGCTTCCCCCTCTCTCTCTATCTGCCTCTCTGCCTACTTGTGAACTCTCTCTCTGTCAAATAAATAAATCTTTTTCTTAAAAAAGACTGTTATTTGAAAAATTTTATTAAGTTATTGAGAGTTTTCCTCCCTCTCCTGTCCCAGTCACCCGGGTCCCTTCTCCACAAACACCAGATACTTTCAGCTTTTTGAGTAGGAAAAAGTAGATATAACAGAATGACTCAAGTCACTCAACCAAATTTAATTTTTACACTCTGCCCTTGTCCGATGAGGGCAAAAGGAAACACCAATTTCCATTGAAAAATATTTAATATATTATCAATAATAAAGTGATTATAAAAATAATTAAAAGGTTTTTGGTACTCTGAATTAGGTAAAGGAATTTTCAAATTATTTTTTTTTATAATCACTGAAACTCTTTGAGAAATATATATAATACTAGATGCATGACCACTGGCAAGTTCCTCAACCCTTCTGTGCTTCAGTTTTCTCATCTCATAAAAATGAAAATAACAATAGTGCCTATCTTATAAGGTTGTCGTATTAAAATAGCAAATACATGTAAAGTGCTTAGACTATATGCCTGGCACTTACTCATTTCAATCTATTTTGTAAATTGTTCATGTCCTCTTTTTATTTCTCTCTGTCATGTTCATCTTTTGGAAAAATTGTAAGTATTCACTATTTACAAAAAAAATGTAGACCAATTTTAAAGACAATAATACTTAGAATTAGACTTCATTGAACTCTTACCATATTTCAGGCATTCTGCAAATACTTTATCTAGATAATCTCATTTAATACTCAAAACAACCTTGTGAGTAGATATATTGTTACCTCCCTTTAGCAGAAAAGAAAATAGAGACTAATCAAGATTAATTTGTTTGCTCAACATCATACAGCTAGGAAATAGAGCGAAATCTTGAACCAGTGAATTTATCCATTTCTGGCTACCTAAAGTCCATAACGTTAATATGGAGTTTTAGTACCCCCAGCCAAGACTTCTTAAAATATCTCCCCACTTTATAATTTGTCTCTTAATTTTATTTATATTCATTGCAACACAGAAATATTTCAGTTTTATAAGTAATATCTAAAAATGCAGTTTCCTTCAATGTTTTTTCGGTTAGAAAGTAATTTCCTAGGGTGTCTGGGTGGCTCATTGGGTTAAAGCCTCTGCCTTCAGATCAGGGCATGATCTCAGGGTCTTGGGATTGAGCCCCATATTGGGCTCTCTGCTCAGCAGGGAGCCTGCTTCCCCGTCTCTCTCTGCCTGCCGCTCTGCCTGCCTCTCTGCCTACTTGTGATCTCTCTCTGTCAAATAAATAAATAAAATCTTAAAAAAAAAAAAAGAAAGTCATTTCCCACCCCAAGACAAGATATTCTGCAGTATTTTCTAGTTGCTTAGAGTACTTTTTCTTTTTTTTACATTTAACTTATTGATGAATTTGGTAATTATTTTTGCCTTTATTATGAGGTTAGGGATAACTTGAATTGCACCCATACTAATTTTACTGGCTCCATTTATTGTATAATTTCTTCTTTTACTAATATGTGAATTCATCGTAATCACACAAACTGAAAATGCATTCTTGCTTAATATTTAAATTATGGGAATTTGAAAACACACTCTACTATGATAAAGTTAACAAAGCATTATTTTGTGCTTAATACCTGCACTCTAAATTAAAAAATTTCTTAAGGATATAGTAATTCCAAAATATCATAAGGATATACTTACTATATCCTTATATACCAAAATACTATAAGGATATAGTAATTCCAAAAAGAAAAATAGGAAAAATAATAAACCATCCATGTCCCCATGTTGTGCAATATGATGGTAGCACTTAAAAAACAGCACTGTATATTCTAGAAAATTATATCTTTGGTCTATGCAACTGTGGTCTGAGAAGCTAGTGGATTAATTTGGACTCCCCACTGCCTCCACCTCCAAAGATTCAAGTGAAAGTAATTTATCTGGGAAGTGATCTGAGAAAAACACTGATAGGAAAATGGTAAGTACAAACATAAATGGAAAATAACCAATAAAGAGTTTGGTACCAAACTCTTTACCACTGTAGGCAACTGGAATTTAAGTCTGAGTTAGTGTAGACCTCCTTCCTCTAAATGTCCACACTAAGTAGGAGGGAACGGGAGATTTTATGTAGCAACCTCAGTCAGTGTATGGTTGAAAGCTACTAGCTGTGGTGCTTACTCTCCAGGACTTCCAGAAGCCTCTGGAGGCAGACTTGGCTTTAGCAGCCAGATGAGGGAGCATAGGTTTTGGGGGAGAAGGAGGCAATATACTACTATAGGGAGGCCTAGGGGATTAGGATGGGGACTAATGGCTTCTGTTCCAGTTAGTAAAAAGAAATGCCATTAGTCAGGTTTAATCTTGAGTAAGTTGTTGAATTAAGAAAAGTCTTCAGGCGTGAGTCCTTTGTGATTGCTGTGAATGAACTAAGAAACCTCACTAGGATGTCTATCCATCTATATATCTGTTCTAGGCTGATTATCTACCTATTCTGATCTAATACTCTGTCAATCTACTCTCACATTACTGCAGCACAGTAATTATGCATTTTTAGGCAAATCCTTCCTTTTTTAATTTTTTAATAAAATATTTTTTATTTTTCTTTAGAACATTTTTAGCTAATCTCATTTTTCCAAATGAAGTTCAGAATTTTGCATCAAGTCCCACATCCAACAATTAATCCTATTAGTAATTATACTGAGATTTCAAAAAATAATTTAGTAAGAATTGACCTCCTTATAAGGGAGGTCCTTATATATAGGACCTTATGAAGAAGATGCGGGGTGCGTGTGTGTGTGTGTGTGTGTGTGTGTGTGTGTGTGTATAACATATATATCATAGACATATATATACACATACATACATACACACAATGGAATATTATTCAGCCATTAAAAAGAAAGAAATCTTGCCATTTGGAACAATATGGATGGACCTAGAGGGTATTATGTTAAGTAAAATAAGTCAGACAAAGAAAGCCAAGCATCATATGATTTCATTTACAGGTGGAATCTAAAAAACAAAACAAACAAATACATAAAACAAAAACAAAACCTGAAATTGACTAATAAATACAAGGAACAAACTGGTGGTTGCCAGAGGGGAAAGGGGCATGAGGATAGGGAAAGAGATTAAGGGGTACAAACTTCTGGTTATATAGTAAATAAGTCACAGGGACCATAAATATAGCATAGGGAACATAGTCAATAGGATTATAATAACTTTGTATGGTGACAAGAGGTAACTATACTTATTCTAGTGAGCATTTCATAATGCATATAATTGTTGAATCACTGTGCTGTACACCTGAAACTATTATAATCATGTTTGTCAGCTACTTGAAAATTAAAAAAAGAACTGACCTCTTTAGATACAAAAGCAATATTCCTTTATAAAACTATAAATTCGACTCTTCTTTTATACCTCTCAATACATCATTGTAATTTTACTCAAAAGCCACAAAAATGTTCTGGGTTAATATTTGATATGTTATAAGGCTTTTTTGTTACTGTTGTTATTCAATAAAGAATATCCCATGCCCTCTCTTCAGTAAATCTTTTAGATAGATGTAAATTGTATATAAGAAAGTTATTGACTTCTGTAAATTTCTCTTACTATATTCAATCTATATTTTTAAATTCTAAGCATTTTTCATAATTTTCTTGTGCTGTTTAAGTTATAACCAAGTTATCTACAAAATATCATCATCTTTTCTGTCTTCATAAAATTCTGTCATGAAACTTTTGTTCTGTTGAATCAAAGCATCATCTCTAAGATGCAATATCCTTCTAAGAGAGTAAGAACATGTTTGGCTCTTAGCAGTTATTATTAAGTTATTAGTGTGAATTCACTAATCAGATCCTCTATATAGGAGGATACTTTATTCAGATAATGTATTAACAGGTAAAAAGAATGTACTGGTAGAAAAAAAAGGCTAGGGATTGGTTCTAGGCCCGAGAAGATAGGATACGAGCAAAGTTATTAATACCGGCTGGGGAAATACCAAAGAAGACAGTTCTGTCTTCGGCAATAATGCTTAGGAGGGGCCTTGATCTCCAGTGGCCTTCCCACTTATCAACCTGGCCCTTTTCCAGGTCTCCTTCTAGCTACTGCTTCCACTCTGCTTGATGACAACAAAAACAGAGTGAGAAATGTTTTCACAAGAAGTTTGGCTCAATATTCACACATTTTCTGAATTGTCCAGGCTACATGCTTGGGATATGAATAGTAGAATATTCTGGATTTGATTATTACACAGATGGATTATGAAATATCTTGCTAAGTTTCTGGAAGTATGTTAGTACACACACACAAATACAGAGCTTTATTACCTTTTATGCTAGGATCCTAAGACATTAAGTATTTTTTCAAAAAGTAATATAACTTAACATTATAAGGAGATGAACTTTGGTAGAACATTAGAAGCATTTTAAATATGCTAGGAAGGAAGGAAGTCTCTATCTGCAAATTCAAAATTTCTCTCTCACCAAGCACCATACGAATGAAAATAAGGAAGAAAGAAAAGGAGGTATGGAGGAAGGAAAAAAAAAAAAAACAAGTGGAGGAAACTTTTAAGCAGCTAGTAATTCAAGTGATTTGTCCAATGAAAGAATCAGATCAAATTATCATTTCTGTACCTTATTTTTCTTTAATCAGTATACAAATCATCCTACAAATCATCTTCCTGAATATTCTGAAAATTAAGAAAGCCTATGAAAATTACCTTTAGAAAAAACCTTGGGATGTGAAATGACTAAATTCCAAAACTTGTTTTCAGACCCAATGAGCTAAGACTTGACAAAACAATAGTTTTCATTATTATAGTTTTGGTAAATAAAATAAGATTAATACAGTACAGTGTTTTGGAAATCATTAAGTAGAAAATGAAAAATCTTAAAATGTAAAGTTAGAAACACATATTTGTGAATTCCAATCAAGTGAACACCACGTGTTATTTTCTTATCCAGCAACGTCAAACCTTAAAATCTCATATATTATAGGATGGGTTATTAGAAAAAAAGAAAATAAGTTAACAATACACAAATATTTAAGTATAAACACTTAAATACAAAATTCAGTGAATAAATATCACTAAGTCTTAATCATAAGCTGGAATATATTAGTTTTTGGGTAATTTTCAATGAACCATGGTTCTTTTTTTTTAGTATGTGTGCTGCCGAAGCGAGCACTGAACCATGGTTCTTAAGCAAAATGTTGATTAACACAAAATAAGTCATAATTTTTATCTTGCCTTGCTTTTAAAAAGTCAGATTAGTGAGGTGCCTGGATGGCTCAGTCTGTTAAGCGGCTGCCTTTGGCTCAGGTCATGATTCCAGGGTCCAATTCAGAGATTGAGCCCTGCATTGGGCTCCCTACTTAGTGGGGAGCCTGCTTCTCTCTCATCTTCTGCTGCTCCTTCTGCTTCTGCTTTCTCACTTGCACTCTCTCTCTGTCTCTCTCCCTCTCTCAATAAAATAAAATAAAGTAAAATTTAAAATAAAATAAAATCTTTTAAAAAAAAAGTCAGATTAGGGACGTGGGTGGCTCAGTCACTTAAGCGTTTGACTCTATATTTTGGTTCAGATGGTGATCTCAGGAATGTGAGACTGAGCCCCATGTTAGGCTCCAGGCCCAATTTAAGATTTTTAGGATTCTCTGTCTTCCTCTCCCTCTGCTCCTTCCCTCCCTGCTCTGTCCCTCTCTAAAATAAATAAATAAATTAGCTTACAAAATAAGGTATATTTTAAATCAAAATAAAAGCCTTTTTTATATATTACCAAAAAATAGACATGTTTTCTTTCACATAAAGTCATCTAATGCCTTTAATATTTTGTGCTGTCCTGGTAATTCATGTCACTTTTTGCATAATGAAAATGGACTTTGGATACTTAAAACTCTCAAAAATTAAAAAGCTCTTAAAAATGCATTTTGCGGGGCACCTGGGTGGCTCAGTGGGTTAAAGCCTCTACCTTCAGCTCGGGTCATGATCTCAGGGTCCTGGGATCGAGCCCCACATCAGGCTCTCTGCTCAGCGGGGAGTCTGTTTCCCCCTCTCCCTCTGCCTGCCTCTCTGCCTACTTGTGATCTCTCTCTCTCTGTCAAATAAATAAATAAAATCTTTAAAAAAAAATGCATTTTGCTACTAGTCAGTGCAATAAATGCCTGTCAATACCTTCACCTTGTAGTTGGACTCATTGACCACAAATAGCAATTATGCACCTGAATAAGTTATGTAATAGTCATTACACAAATAATGTAAAAATTCATTTTTACCTTTTTTCTTTATAATGCTATGCTCCTACAATATCTTAGTTCCCTTTTATTTAATAATGAATTTGGCTGGCCTTTGTCCTTTGTCACTAAGAAGTATCCTCTAAACCCTTGGAATTTCCAAAGTGATCACAGTGTCTTTGCTATTCTTGGTGGGCCTCTGGAACCACACCTGAGTTTATACCAATTAGGTGATTGAAATAAGGTTAACAGAGTAATCCTTTTGATGATTTATGCTAAGCAGATAATTCAGGATGGAGGGTGGCAAAGCCCAAAAGACCAACCATATGATTACAGGGTTAAGGCTTTGATCAAGGTAATAACAGCTCAACTTCTGAGGAGGAGAGAAGGACTGGAGATTGAGTTTAAATATGTGGAAAACTCTGGATACCAAAGCTAAGTTGATCTTCCTTATCAGCAATACATGCACAGTCACATTTCCCATGTGCTGGGAAAGTAACCTGTCCTCACTCTACGGGGAGAGGACAATTGAAGCTTTGTGTTTGGAACACTCCCAAACCTCACCCCATACATCTCTCCTTTTGGTTGGATGTGATTTGTATCCTTTGCCATATTAAAATTATAATCATTAGTATAGCATTTTCCTGAGTTCTGTGAGTCATTCTAATAAATTATCACACCCGACAAGGTAGGGAGAACCTCTAATTCCATAGCTAGCTGGTCAGAAGTGAGGGTGCCTAGGATCTCCTTGCAGTTGATGTCTGAAATGAGAGCAGTCTCATGGAGACTAATCTGTGAAGTTGGGCCTAGTTAAGGTCAGAATCCACTGCAGTCCTTTTTAAGTTGAAGTCACATCACATTCTAATGACATTCTTTAAGTTCTTCTAATCTTTTAGAAGATTAGAAGAATCTAATCTAAATCTTGCTTTTCATCCTCCATTACCGAGTCTACTTAGTGGTTTTATAGCCAAATTGTAACACTCAGATAGTGTTTTTTAAGAAGTATAATTAGGTTAAGGAAGCCATATCTTTTCTTGTCACTTTTCCCTGTTATCTTCCTAGGGGTTGGAAGAATGTTCTTACATCAGGATTCATTTCTCCAAGCCATGTTTCTGAACACCATCTTAACTTTGCTAAATAATTATCTTATCTCCCCCAAATTTATTTCTTTTTATAAAGAATTTACTTCTAAAAGAAGCCACATATTTTAGGATGATTATCAGAATAAAATGATTTGAACAGCAGATTTTTCTTATGACTTAGCACTCTTTTGTTAACTTATTAGTCAGTTCTATTTTATTTTTATTTTTTATAGATTTATCCATTTATTTTAGAGAGAGAGTGTGGGCACATGAGCAGAGGAAGGAGAGAGAAAATCTCAAGCAAACACCACCCTGTGTGCAGAGGCCAACATAGGGTTCAATCCCTTGACACCTGAGATCATGGCCTGAGCCAAAACTAAGAATCCGAGGCTTACCTGATTGAGCCGCCCAGGTGCCCTCTTAGATCTTCTATTTTAAAGATTTTTATTTATTGATTTATTGATTTGAAAGAGAGAGTGAGTGAGCGAGAAAGCACAAGCAGGGGGAGCAGCAAAGGGACAGGGAGAAGTCAGCAGGGAGTCTGACATAGGGCTCCATTCCAGGACCCTGGGATCATGACCTGAGCTGAAGGTGGACACTTAACTCTGAGCCACCCAGGTACACCTCAGTCATATTTTATAGGAAGAGTTCTTTAACTGCCTGGCAGTTTTCACAACATTTTAAATTGTATTTTCTACTCTTTTTAAATGCTGATCTTAATTGGTATTCATAATACAGAGTAAACAGATTAGCAAATAGTCTAATAAACCTCTAGAATCATTTCATCTCTTTTCTCTGCTAGGATGCTCAGATGTCACCAAGGTTAACATTCAAGTTATAATAGTCTCTGAGGTCTACATTAAACATCATATACAGATTCCTGAGTGTATGAAGTAATTTGCCATTAATGAGAAATGCACTAGATTCAATGTTCCTTAAGTTATGTAAATTGTTCCCTCATTAAGGAATACAATGTTCCTAAGGAAGACCATAACTACAAGTAAAAAAGAGATCCTGGCATTTCCCCCCAACATTATCAAGGAAGTTCTTGTTTCTGATTTCATTTTTTGACATAAACTTCAAATGAGGAAATAGGATCAGAAAACCTTATCATGAGGAAATAGGATCAGAAAATGTAAATGTCTTTGATATGGGTACAAGGAGTAGTATATCAGGAATGTTAGCAGAGCACATAGTTCACTTACCCAAGCTAAAACACAAGGTCAAAAGCTTTGCTTTCTACTCCCTAAAAACGACAAACCTATGAGATGCATGTAAATGAATTGAACAACTATATCAGGAAATGTTTCTGTTATTTCTCACGCTATTTCTGTGTTTGGTAACTTTGGTTACAAGGGTTTGGAAAATGAGGAACTGAGAAGCAGAGTCATACCCACTTTATAGGAGAAATTTAACATTGCACGTTGTTTCATTTCCCAGGAGATAAATGGCTTGAAGTAGTACAGAATCAAGACATGATAAAGGTTATTTAAGGACAACTGTCTAAAAGAAGGAAACTGTAGAAGATTGACTGAACCAGTGACAATTTGCCTCCTGACTTTCCCATTTTCTTTTCTCCCAGCTTGCTTCTTAGGCATAAAGTAAGTTTTAAAGAAAAGGCAAATACACTCACAGCTCCTCTTTCTGTCCTGCTAACTTTTATTCAGATGATCATACTGTACCCCTAATGGAAGCACACTGGAAGAAAAACAATCAAGATGCCCAATATTTGGGTGTATCTATCTCCCTTTTGTACGAGAAATTTCAACAAATCCTAGGTAAACCTAAATTTCTGTGCTTAGTGTTTATGTTATCTCCTAAACAGACTATTATTTCTATTTATTTGGTTTGTTTACTCATTGAAATACTGTTTTATTCACCACTTTAAAGTTGGGACACTTTCAAATCAGAGTATACCCATAAAAATAATTATATAATACGTATAAAAAGAGACTGGACAAACAGGCATGCAAATAAACAACCTAGACCAAATCTGTTAATATGCAGATTATATAAGTCACATTAGCTACTTTAGTTAGGTTTCTGAGTTTCTAGGTGAGGTAAAATCATTCAATTCTCATTTTGGAGAAAGAGAAGGCCATAAGTCAGGTTTCTAGGAAGGAGACATCTTTGTATTTAGGAAGTTTACTGAGGGGAGACTCTTGAGATTAGTATCTATTAGTCCACTGGGAAGAGAGAGGAGTTGAACTATGAAGCCATCAAACAAAGTCTCCCCTTTGGGGAGCACTGAAGCTGGGGCAGCTCTGCAGAGTTCTTCCAATTGGATAACACAGCTTTATGTGTTATAGCTCTAACTCCGCACCCCCAGATTGGGCCATAATTGATGCAGGCTATTCCTGGGAAGTGGAGTAAGGTTGGGCCAGGTGGCTCTCTTCAGCAGAGAGCAATTGAGGGCAAGCAGGAAGGGCTTTTGCTGTAAGTCAACAGCTGTCAATTCTCCCAGGAGCTTTGTTTTGTGTGCTATAATCTTGAAGGTCATGCATTTAATCGGCACCCCTACTGTTCACTTATAAAAGAAAGAAAACAGATTACTCTGTCTGGGAAAGTTATTCCAAAACAGGATGAAAAATAAATTATTTTCATTATTTGGTATATAGAAAACTGATTAATATGATGGGAAAAAATCCTCACCAATAGCCCTATAGGAAACAGAGTTAACACAGATTTCACGGAGCTGTTTTCAACAGTATCCTTGATAACAGATAATATTAATATGCCTCTCTCCATTAAAGTGATTCCTTAAAGAGTTAGCACAACTAACCTGGGACCCAGTTTTCTGGTAGTCCAACTTCATTCATTCATTTACTCCTTTATTCAACAAGTATTTACTGAGTCCTTACTGTGTGCCAGGCATTATGCTAGATATTAGGAATATTATGACATGGGAGGACAGACCCTATGGAGATTGCAGACTTTAATCAAAGAATCACATGGAAAAATGTGAAATCACACTTTTTTAAAAAATATATTTATTTATTTGACACAGAGAGAGAGAGATCACAAGTAGGCAGAGAGAAGGGGAAGCAGACTCCCTGCTGAGCAGAGAACCAGATGCAGGGCTCAATCCCAGGACCCTGAGATCCTGACCTGAGCCGAAGGCAGAGGCTTTAACCCACTGAGCCAACCAGGTGCCCCATGAAATCACACTTTTGATCTTTGCATATGAGAGGCTCACTCTCCAGTGATACCAAAACTCCTAACAGTGGAAACTGATCTGGTTAGAGAAAAAAGAGACACTTCTTGAGGAAGGGATTCTTTTTCTTTTTTTTCTTTCTTTTTTTTTTTTTAAGTGATTATTTTTCTAAGTGCTAAAGGGAGAGTAGGAGCTAGCCAACCAAAGCAGACAGGGGCAACAGAATTAGTGTTAGAAGGGACGACAGAAAGCCAAGAAGGCTAGTGCTGGATTACAGAGAGATGCTAAGGGAAAATTTGGAAGAAATGAGACTGTAGAGTTAGGGAAAGCCAACCCAGGCAAGACTTTACAGATTAATGTAGATTACATTAAGCAACATGGTCTTCATCTTAAGAGAAATAGGAAAATCAAGTGTTTCACACAAGGCACTGAATGAGAAGGTACTGCTAATGAGATTCATTTGGAGGATGTATTAGTTCTCTGGGACTGATATAACAAATTACCACAAACTTAGTGACTTAAACCATGCAACTTTATTACCTTAAAGTTCTGTTGTTCTGGAGTCCAAAATGGGTCTCACTGGGACAAAATCAAGCTGCTGATGGGGTATATTCTTTTCTGAAAGCTCTAGGATAGAATCTATTTTCTTGCTTTTTACCCTTAGAGTCCTCTAGAAAAGCTGTCCACTTTCCTTGGCTCATGGCCCCCTTCCATCTTCAAAGCTATCAATGGCCAGTCTAGTCTTTCTCACATCACAACCTTCTGTTACTGATTCTTCTACATCCCTCTTCCACACTCAGAGATTCTTTTGATTACAGTATGCCCACCTAGATCATCCAGGATAATCCCCCCACCTCAAGGTCAGCTAATTAGAAACCATAATTCCATCTGAAACCTTATTTCTCTTTTGCCTTATAACCTAACATAGTCACAAGTTCCAGAGATTAGGACATAGACATATTTGGGGTGTGGCCACCACAGTAGGAAGCAGAGTAGAGGAAAAAACAAGTAGAGAGGCTATTGGAGTTGGCAGTTGTCAATATGAAAAGCTGTGGACACATTTGGGAATGACTTAGGAACTAAAACTGAAAGGACTAGATCATGGTTGTCCTTGGAGTGATATCTATCTAGGGAAGAATACAGGACCCTTGAATGTATTCATTTATTCAATACTACTTTATGTTCAGATATTTTCTGAACAGCTGGAGTTCTAGTTTCTGGGGATAGAGAACTGAGTAATTCATAAAAGCCCCTACCTTCACTGAGCATATCTGAAGGTGAGGTGCTTAGGCCAAGAATGATTATCGACATATATCCTTTTTCTCAGACAGACATTTGATGGGCACTAGACAGACACTCCTTTCTGATGAGGATATGACTGAAGCCTTATGCTATGTTCTCTATCAGATGCTAACACAGACTATCTGAATTTCTTTTTACTGGAGTATAGTTTACACACATTACATTAGTTTCAGGTATACAACAGAGTGACTCAGCATTCTCTATACGTTATGCTATGCTCACTACAAAGGTAGCTACCATCTATTACCATACAATGCAATACAATACCATTGACTATATTCTCTATGCTGTACCTTTCATTCCCATTACATTCATTCCATAACTGGAAGCCTGTACCTTCCACTCCCTTTCACCCAATTTTCCCATCCCTCCAAGCTCTTCACCTGTGGCAACCACCAGTTTGTCCTTTGCATTTATGGGCCTGTTTCTGCTTTGTTTGTTCATTTGTTTTGTTTTGTTTTTGGATTCCACAAATAAGTGAAATCATATGGTATTTGTCTTTCTCAGTCTGACTTATTTTAGCAGAATATCCTCTAACTCCATCCATGTTGTCATAAATAGCAAGGTATTCTTTTTATGGTTGAGTAATATTCCACTGTATATATAAACCACATCTTCTTTATTGATTCATCTATGGATGGACATTTAGGTTGCTTCCATTACTTGGCCATTGTAAATAATGCTTATTTTTTTTTAGAGAGAGAGATAAGGGGGGAAAGGCCAGAGGAAGAGAGAGAATCTCAAGCAGTATTATTTTTGCTTCTCTCCTTTATAATAACATATTTATGGAAAAATACCAAAACTGAAATCAGTTTTTGAAAACAAGAAAGACTGAAGAGGCAATTACTCCAACCTAAGGATTTACTTTATGTGCAGTTTCAGATAGCTGTCAAAATTTTCATATGGAGTCATTAGCACCAAAATTATAAAACAAAAACAACCCTTAATGCTCATGCAAAGGATATGCTTTTTCATGTATGGGGTTTGTATTTCTCTGGAAATATATTTCTGGGAAATACTAGGAAATGATATGTGTAAACTATGATTTTGCTTCAGAAAGTCAGTTACAGCAATTAATTTGAACAAAAGCATGAAGTTCATTAATCAAATGCTTTAAGACACACATACACACATGCGATCTCACACATCAGATATTCTACTTTAACATGCAACATGGAGAAGTAATTGTGACAGTCTTAAATATTTGTTCTTTTACATAATTGGAGCAGTGCTCTTTTCTGGAAATCTTGCAACTAATGAAGCATCTATAAAAATGGATGTCCATGTATATATCAAGAACAATACAGACAGTATTCAAATCCCATACCTGCCTCACCTTGGAAGTTATTAATGTACCATGGAGTACAGAGTGGCTTGGGCAGGATGGGATTATGGCATGGGAAGAAACAACATTTTTATAAGGATGGGAGAAATTCATTCCTTGGAGTAAAGAGAAGATGAAGGAGGGATTTAAGAAGGTTTCATGTACACTCGTATTATAGCAGCACTATTCACAAAAGCCAGGAGGGGAAAGCAATCCAAGTGTCCATCAACAGATGAAGAGATAAGCAAAATGTGGTATGTACAAACAATGGAATATTATTTGGTCTTGAAATTGAAAGAAATTCTGCCACAAGCTACAACATTGCTGAAGCTTGACGACATTATGCTAAACAAAATAAGTCAGTTATAAAAACACAAATACCATATGATTCCACATATATGAGGTATCTATAATAATCTGATCCATAGAAACAGAAAGAAGAATGGTGGTTGCCAGAGAGTGGAGGGGAGGGGAAAATGGGGAGTTATTTAATGGATAAAGAATTTTAGTTTTGCAAGATGAAAAAGTTCTGGAGATTGTTGTTTCACAGCATTGTGAATATACTTATCTCTACAGAACTGTATACTTAGAAATGATTAAGATGATACATTTCATGCTATGTATTTTTTAACCACAACTTCCAAAGAAGTCTTCAGAGAGAAAGACCATTTTAATTGAACAATAATATGAATAAAGACAATAAATTGGCAGCAATAGGGGACGATGTTAGGGAATCTAACATTGAACTAAGAGAACACCTTAGGAAAAAGGATAGATGCTGAATAATCACAGATCAGCAACTAGTTAATGGTGTGTCATATACCACTGAGTAATATTCCAAATAATAAGGCTGGAAATAGAGATTTGAGCCTATAGTGGACATCTATTTCCCTGCACAATACCATCTCCAAGCTTTGAATGAATCCCCCCCACCCCTTTTCCATTCATCTTCCTCAACCTATATGGTTTGGGTAGAATTAACTCCAGTTTCAGTAATGAAAGTATCCTCATTCCCCATTTAGGAATGCACACACATACATACAGGAATAGGTTAGTTAGATTCCTCTCTAGCATTTTGTTGGCACTATCAGGGAAAGAGACTCTCTCTTTCATTGATATTTAAGATTTAAGGAGCATGGACCTAGAGATGCCCCTGGACATCTTCCATATAGAGAATCCTACTGAAAATACAAAAGAAACTAGCATTGAAATAGAAAAAAAAAAAGACACAGAGTAGAGGAAAGATATAAAGACAGAAAAGGAAAGCGACAGAAGCAAGGAGGAGGGGAGAGAGAAAGGAAAAAAAGAGAAAGGAAGAGACTGATGGATGGAAGGAGGGAGGGGGGAAGTGAGGGAAGACGGGAGGGAGGGAGAGAAGTAGGGAAGAAGGAAGAGGGAGGGCAGAAAATTTAATATCTGATAATACTATTTAAACATTTGAATCCAACTATGCCTGGAATCAGAACAACTCTAGACTGTTCTGTTTTGTTAACCCTCAAAATTCCCTTGTTTAGCATAATCTGGTTTAGGATGTTTCTGTCACTTGAAATCACAAGAGCTCTGACTAATCCAGGGCTAGATTGTGGTGAACCTAGAATTAGGCAATTGGAAAATATTTTATGAGTATTCATTTTGTCAGATATTGTGCTAAATTCCTTACCTAAGTAGCATCTCAACCCACTCCCCAGACTCAATAAATCAAGATCTGCGTATAATATTTTAAAGGAATAGCTTGTATTGTATGAAAATTTTTAATCTGAAAATCAAACACAGGGAGAAAGAAATCTAAAAGAGGTCACTCAGAAGTGCTTTCAAACAAAATTCTTTTATTTCAAAGTGAAAAGACATTAAAAATTATATATTGATTACATTGGTTTTGTCTTTTTTAAGGTCAGTGATGTCCCTCTTTGTGGACTGCATCAAAGTTCACATATCTCCATACCACACAACTCTAGAAGGGACCGTTCATATTATGTCCATGTCAATGGCACCTTTAAGAATTGTATAATACAGCAGCTCTGGATCCAAGCA
This sequence comes from Procyon lotor, assembly GCA_028646535.1. Classification (NCBI taxonomy): domain Eukaryota; kingdom Metazoa; phylum Chordata; class Mammalia; order Carnivora; family Procyonidae; genus Procyon; species Procyon lotor. The sequence goes on along the minus strand of CM053614.1, from coordinate 45,673,170 downwards.
CAACTGGAGATTCATGCAGAGTCAAGCTCTGAAATTCAACCTAGTGACTGCTTTGAAGTGATAAAGAGACCCACTTCCATATGTGATAACCAAGATAAATGAAAGTGGTAAGATCCAGACATAACTTTTCCTTTTTTTTGAGGAGCTTTCCTTTTAGTCACTATCAGAGATATTACAAAATGGCAAGCATACAATAATATAATACAGAATATGAAGGTGATAGAATAGTTTCTGCTTTTATCCCACCCCTTTGTTTTTACATTTAGTTTATCTTACAGGAATAGAGGGACCTTATGATCTACCATCCCAGGATCTCATGGTGACAATTTGCCACATTTACACGTTCGCAGATAAAGAAACATTATCATATATTGCAAATTTTTTTTTTTTAAGATTTTATTTATTTGACAGAGAGAAACACAGTGAGAGAGGGAACACAAGCAGAGGGGATGGTAGCGGGAGAAGCAGGCTTCCCGCTGAGCAAGGAGCCCGATGCGGGGCTCGATCCCAGGACTCTGGAATCATGACCTGAGCCGAAGGCAGACGCTTAACGACTGAGCCACCCAGGCGCCCCAATATATTGCAAATTTTAGGAATCTGAATTTTACAGGATTGTTGACCACGTAGGGCAGGTAGTAGACATTTGAACACCCAAGATACCTACCTTCAGCTGCTATACAGTAGCAGTATATGGTAGTAATTCAGAGCCTGGACACTGGAGCTTGTCTACCAGGTTTCACATCTAACTACACCAATTACTAGCAATATAAACTCAAGCCAGTCACTTAACCTCTGTGTCTCTCTTTCCTCATCTACTCATCTATCTAATGGGAATAATAATGCAATTTTCTCAAGAATTGTAAAAACTCAGATTTTATGCTACTCACAAGCTAACAAATTAACTTGCCACAATTTCATGTATACTGACAAGAGATACAAGATTCCTGGATCAGAGACAAAAGGCTTTATTACCTACTGCAAAAGCAATAGCCAGAGGTTCAGCACTGCTTGGTAAGTTCCCTGTATACAAGTCCCCCAGTGACACTGCAGGTTTGCCTAGATTGATGCCTGCACATACAGTCTATGTGTTACAGAAGAGGAATGCTTGCCTAGTATGAGCTAGTATGAGCTGCTGTTCAATGGAAAGTTGTAAGCAAGCCTACTCTTTGTTCAAGAGCAGGATATTGTCTCATTCCCAAGGTTGTCACTGCAAACACAATCCTGAAAAGTGACCCAGGCAAAGAGCTGTCAGGGATTTGCATTCTTGGCATTTCCAGCAAGATGGTTAGCAGTACAAGAGACCTATGGAGAACTGTCTCCAACATGCTGTTGAATTAACATATGCAAGGAGCTAAGAAAAGTAATAACTGTGTCAGGGTTAATTAGGAGGAGTAGTAGTAGCAGCAGTAGCAGCAGTAGTATGTGGATGTGAGCTACCTGTTTCTTCAAAGTATATGTATACATATCTCAGGACAGATATAGTAGACAGATATAGTAGATATATATAATATATATTAGAAAAATTGAAAAAATGAAAGTAAAGAAACTACTGAAATCTCCAGTAATACCAACGCTAAGTATTATATACTTTTTGCTTTGTTTTCTGTTTTTCTATGCGTATATGTATTTTTGTTTTCTTCAACTGATATCCAAGTCCATACACTGTTTTTATATACTTTTTTTTACTTTTTATTTCATCATGAGCATTTCTACTTAGTAAATACTAGTCTGAAACTAATCAATTTTAATAATATTCCATCATATTTATGTATCATAAATTATCATAAATGTTACATGACTTGCTTTAGTCTCTGCAAATTGGGAAACATTTGTTAATATTGGAGAAAAGACTAAGGAGAAAAAGAAGATCTATGAAAAGTAAACCTGGGTTCTAAAACCATAATCATCTTAGCCCATTTAGGATAGTGGCTACCCTACAGTAAGATCTAAAGAGAAACTTCAGTTCATAAATATTCCCTGGAGTCATCAAGAAAACATTTCATTGAAGGGTTCCTGGGTGGCTCAGTCAGTTAAGTAATCCAACCCTTGATTATTGCTCAAGTTATAATCTCAGGGTCCTGGTATTGAGTTCCAGGCGTAGCTCCCCACTCAGCAGGGAGTCTGCTTGTCTCTCTCCCTCTGCCCCTCCCCCTGCTTGCTTTCTCTCTCTCTCTCTCAAATAAATAAAACTTTTTTAAAAAAAGAAAACATTTTATTGAAGTTTATATTGTGAAAGAGATGCATTTATTCAAGACATATTTAACAAATATTTCTAATAATGTACTCTAAATAGTTATCTTCATTTTTTTAAAAAAGGTATTTATGTGGAACTAACTGTTTTCTGACATTCAATATGTGGAACTTTTAGTTATTAGTTTGCTGAATGGGCCACATATGTCATTCCTTCTTTCCATTTTGCTTTCATTTCATCTGATGATTAGTTTCCTTCTCTGGAATTTTTATCAGAAATGGAAAACACAGCATTAGCTAATCAAATAAAATTTAAAGAATAACAAGGAAGAATGAAAACATAGATTACAAATGATATCCTAACCAGAGGATACAGAAATGGAAAAAGTGTGTACTGTGAGATGTTAACATATATTTCTGTTGCTTATAAGCCAGGTACGATTGACTAGACTTCCAGAATTTTTGGAAAGAGAATCAAAATAATGGAATTTTGTTTATCTGTAGCTGATTAGTGTCTTGTTTTTGGTGCTTTCTCTGCTACCTTATCTCAGTTTACATTAGTACTGTAACAGTTCTGTTGGTATAAGTCCCCTGTGCATGTAAAATGTTAATTCAACTTTATTGTCATTCAAATTTGTCAAGACAAAAGAAGCTTAACCTTCTTTGGATTCTTTTAAACTTCTATTTATCCAGTTCCTCCTGGAAGAGGCAATTAATTAAAATCCAACACGTTTGTAATGGGGGTCAAAGCAGAACAGTACCTGTGAAGGGCGAAACACAATGACCAAACTGTGATACAGAAACTGAGGGGGATTAGATGAGGTATGGAGTCTTAAATTCCTCCTAAAGAAAAGTAACTTTTCTTTCCTCGAATCTTAAAACCACCGCAAGATGAGGAAGAGGACAGCAAGTGTACAGACTAGAGAATGAAATCTCTAGGAGTCCCTCATTTAGGAGAGGGAAGGCAGGAAAAGGATGCTATTGATGATGAATCAATCAAACTTTTTTGTGAGGAGACCCCAGGGATCACCCTCCCCCTCGTAAGTCCTGACAGGCTCAGAATGGTCTCTAAAGACCACTTAAAATATAAAATTCTAATGGATTTAAATGCTATCATTTTTCCAGTTAAAATAAATTTTCATCATAAACACCAATTTGCAAATAGAAAGTACAAATATCAAAACATGTCCTCATCTCTTCTAATATAAATAACCCTCTATTGTACAATTAAGTATAAGGGGAAAATCCCTAGCTTTGATAAGTAATAGCTCACTCAACAAAGAGTAGCCTAATTGCCTCCTTCAGCATACTATTTTAATGTTCAGCCAGGAAAAAAACAAGTACCCCAAGAATCCCTGGTTTAGTTTCAGGGTATGAATTTCAATATGTTTTCTGAATATAATCATTCAATTCTATGGTTGCAGGTATCATTAAAATGACGCAGAAATTGTAGATGTCTTTTTTTTTTTAAGATTTTATTTGCTTATTTGAGAGAGAGAGTGTGTGAGGCAGGGCAGGGGGATGGGAGGAGTGGGTAGGGAGCAGCAGAGAGGAAGAAGCAGACACTCCTTAGGGAGGCAGACATGGGGCTTGATCACAAGACCCTGAGATCATGACCTGAGCCAAAGGTAGATGCTTAAGTGACTGAGCCAACCAGGCGCCCCAAAACTGTAGAAGTCTTATGAAAAAAATAGGATATGACTGAGCCCCTGTGTGTCAGGACTTTATAGAGGACATCTCATTTGATTTTCACAACAAATCAGCAAAATTGAGTAACTTAACCCTTGAGCAAGTTGATACAGTCTGCAGCATGAGAAGTCAGGATCTAATTTTAAGATGGTCTGTCTTCACAATCCATGTTCCATGTCCATTACACCATACTACCTTCTATCACTTCCTTATCTGGGAAGGTGAAGGACTGATCCTTCAATGGGTAAAGACATGAACAATAGATTATTTCCCCAATTGAGCCAAAAATGCATTATTATGATACAGAGATATTAGGAAGTACTTTAAAGGAAGTGAAAAAAGGCCCTATCCACTGGAAAATTTTCTTGATATTCTAAATATTTCCAAAATACTGGGGATTCTTCTGCCAGTTAGCAGGGACCAGCCACCAAAGGATTGATTGTATATACGACTGAGAATTCCCCAGCCATCACCTGTTACTTTCCCCATCTCAGCATGAAGAAATACTACACCACAGGAGACACCTGCCACCTCTGCATTATCCACCCCCAACACAGTCTTTAAAATGTGTACATATAGAATATTTAAAACACATAAAAATATGTTTAAAATAATAAAACATGTAGCCAGGTATCTACCTCCCAACTTGAGAAATAGCCTCAGTTACATCAGATTTTAAGACATAAATATGATTAGGGGAAAAGAAAAATTCAAAAGGAAAAGAGTTGCCTAATGAGTTTTATTGCATATAGTATGAGGAGAACCCATTAAAAAGCTAGATATATTTTTTGGTCCCAAAACACATTAAATAATTTATATGAAATGCTTACCATGTGTTTAAAAAGTATGCATAACAGAAAATACACAACAAAAGAAGAGGGATGTTTTTGTTCAGAACTCAGTGGCATCAGATATGCAATTTTGAAACTTTAGGCCATGAACACTCAAGGCAGAAAGCAAGCACAATGACATGTGAAATTACCCACATGATGTATAGCTTAATGAACCCCCTTGTGTAGATCATACTTGGCATTAATCAAGAGCCATGAACAAATTCCTTTATTCCCTCAGTGCTACTCTGATAAACTGAAATTTCATTTAACCTTGGACAGCAACTTTAATAGCTTCTATGGGACAGCTTTTGATACCTCCTGGGGTATACAGGGATTAAACCAAAATAGATGTACATCGTCAATCTTCTTCATTTAAAAGTAGAATTTTTATTCTTAATAAGTATTTGCATAGAATATGTTGAAGACCCAGGGATGTGTAAAGTTCTCCTTTTATCTGAAGTCTAGATTTGCCATGCTGTATTTTAAAATATTAATATCATATTCATAAAAAAAGAAATAGCACATTATCAAAACTTTAGAAGCATCTGAGAATTGATCTCTGATCACATGGCCCTCACTCCCTCATAGAATATTAACTACTACTCTGAATTTGATGCTTAGTCCCATATATGTTTTATACTTTCACTTCAGCTGTATGCATTCCTAGACAACATATAACATAGTTCTTCATGTTTCCAAAACTAAAGGTAAATCATTTTACACAATATGAATACTTCTGCAACTTGCTTTTTCTTTCTCTCTCTCTCTTTTCATGATCATTATGTTTGCAAGATTCACTTATGCTGATATAGAAGGTTCTTTAATAGTATTTGCACTGCATGATTCTGTTGTATCAAAATACATCCATATAGCCATTTTCCTACTGACAAACAGGATAACTTTGCCATTACAAAAAATACTTTTCAAAATTCACGTGTGTTCAGCCATGATAATTTCCCTAGGCTATACTTAGAAGCAAAATTTCTGGAACAAAAGGTATATACAACTTCAACTAGATACTGAAAAACTAGATACTAAAAAAATTGTTTTGAAAGAGGTCAACTTCATAACCCTTCTCTCCTTTCAACTTTTTAAACAGACATTACCAAATAGAAAATTCAACTCCAACAATGCTTGAATCTGGTTGGATCCTCATTCCAACACACATTAAAAGACGTTTGTTTATCCATAATTATGTTCCACCTCCTCAACCCAAGTAATCAATTAAGGCAAATAGGCCAGATTCCAATGATTGTCGCTGATTAAATGTGGACTTTCTTATCTTCATTTTTTTCCAAAAAATAAAGATATCTCACCTCTTTTTGAGAGCAATTTGGCAAAATATATCAACAGCCTTAAAAACAGACTAGTCAGACTAACTTCAGAGGTATCTAAGCATTTATTCTAAGGACATATTCAGAGGTACACATGAAAAGTTTGTATATCAAGATATTTGCTTTATTGTTAAATATGATGTCCATTGCCATATTTTTGGTACAAACAAGCAAAAAATCTAAATAAAGAACTAAATAAATGGTTATATGTTCATATAATTGCATACTAAGTGGAAATGAAAAAAAGGAGATAAATGAAAATGAACTGGTATATTATTGTTTCAGTTACTGATTGCCACCTAACAAAACACTCAAATATAAAGCAATTATTTATTATTTCTCAAGATGCTGTGGATTGACTGGAGGTATTCACCTGTTCCTTCTGGTGTTGGCTAGGGCTACTCATACAGTGCTGCATTCAGCTGGCAAGTAAACTGGGGCTGGAACATTCAAGATCTCATTCACACATCTGTCATTTGCTCCTGGCTGTCCCCTAGAGTCCCTCAATTCTCTTCAATAAAGCTTCTTCTATAAAAATTCTCTTCATCTATAAGGCTAGGTCAGCTTCCTTACAGAATGGTATAGTTAGGTTCCAAGAGGAAGTGATCCAAGAGGTCATGCCCCACTATGGAAGTTCTTATTAATCCTCTGCTTGCTTCACGCTTGCTAATGTCCTACTAGCCAAAGCCAGGCACATAGCCAAACCTAGAAACAATGTGGGAGAGGACTACACAAAGGTATGGATTCCAGGAAGTGTGGTTCACTGAGGCACGACTATAACAGTCTGCCACAATTATTAAGTAAACAAAGGAAAAATAGAAGAGTATAATAGGAATACCATTGTTTTAAAAATGTTTGCATAGAAACATAAACAGTGTTTGAAACAGCAGAGTGAGATTTGCACGGGAAGTGATAGCCAAGAACAGACTTTTTAATGCAAGTATGTGTATGTTGTTGAATATTTTATAATAAGCATATATTTTACAATTTTAAAATTATAAAAGAAAACGAGGTTACACAAGAGTAATTACATAAGTAAATGCTCATAATATGGCAATTGAAAAAATGTTAGTGGTGATTATTTCAAGGTGAAAGAATTCTGAGCAATTTATTTCCTCTTCATGATTTTCTATGTCTTCTACATTTTGTATGAGAAATACACACAGATTTTGAAATTTAAAAAACGAATTTAAAAAATTTAAAAATGAACTCAAACCATTGGTCAAATCTTTCTTATTCCTCATGCAAGCATTTCTAAGTTATTGCAGCATTATTTTAACTACATTTTACATTGCAAAAATGCTCATTATCTAAATTTCTATAAAGTTTTCCCAGTGGCCAAGTAAAGGTTTAATTTGTTAATCTATTCTGATTCATGTTTTGTAATCTAATAAGATTAAAAAACTGTAAACTGCTCCATGATGATGGGTTTTTCCAAATATGCATTTTGGATTTCCTAAACTCAAATCCATATTTGCTATCTTATGAGGCACTTTCTGCTAAAGTGCTTTCCCAATTGTTTACAGCTGTCATTGGGTCTTAACCATGTCATCAGTTCTTTGACAGCAAGAAAAAGCACATTTCTCTTCTTTGCTGTTGTTTAAGGATAGATTTTTTTCCTCCTTGAATCCAATAGCTTTTAAATATACAAATATAATATTGGGTGTGAATTCATTTGTTTTATTTTTTTAAAGATTTTATTTATTTATTTGACAGAGAGAGAGCAGAAACGGGAACAGCAGGCAGAGGGAGAGGGAGAAGCAGGCTCCCTGCTGAGCAGAGAGCCCAATGTGGGACTCAATCCCAGCACTCTTAACCCCCTGAGCCACCCAGGCACCCCTTCATTTGTTTTAAAAAATGGTCCTCACAGGGGCGCCTGGGTGGCTCAGTGGGTCAAAGCCTCTGCCTTCAGCTCAGGTCATGATCTCAGGGTCCTGGGATCGAGCCCTGCATCTGCTCAGCAGGGAGCCTGCTTCCTCCTCTCTCTCTGCCTGCCTGTCTGCCTACTTGTGATCTCTGTCAAATAAATAAATAAAATCTTTAAAAAAAAAAATGGTCTTCATTACTATTGTTTGGTCCCATTTAACTGAATGAACAGCATTCCATATGATGAAAAAAATCAAGACTATTCTCCTGCTTCTTCTAATAAGGAGAAATTTTTTTAAATTAAACATTATGCTTTAAAAAATATATTAATCACATTTCATGGAGATCTCATAAATTTAACCCTGTTTATTTGTATTTATGTAAACTTTAAGACACAAAATAACTTCAGATACTGTTTATTAGGACACATAACACACATAGTATAAATAATAAACTTGTGCATTCACAACGTTTTGGGGATAGTGACTTTTGCTGGGACTCAGGGAGTAGAAAGGGTTATGGATGGAAGTTTCCTTAGCTGTATCTACAATTTTTTTCACCAAAAAAGAGGGCAGACTGAAAGAATGGCTAGATCTGGGTATGGAAAAATAACCATCTGTCATATCATCTTCTATAATTGTAATTAAAATATTTTTAATTAAAAAATAAAAAGTAATTTAAGTGAAACTGGTATCATCAAGATGGCTATGATAGAGTCATGGACAGCTAATGAGGTGATTCTTGAAATAAGCCAGGCCCAGAAAGGAATCAGATGCTCTATAACCCACTCATGCCAGGGTTATTTTTAGGCCAAGAATTTGATCCAAGACCTATATACAAGAGAATTGCACTTACTTAATATCTTGTCTCGGGGCAAAAAATAAGGCCCTAGTTTTGGCAATGTGTGCCTGCTTTTTAGGCTCTTGTCAGATATAGAAAAGATCTGAATCCAACCCTTGCTTTGGGGACTAGAGTCTGGGGAGAGGTGAGACTCATTAGAATCCAGAGAAATCCCCAGGACCTGGAATTTGCTTGACAAAAAGAAGGTATCAAGGGACAGAAATGTTTCTTCCTATGGCCAAAGTTGACCTTTCCCAAAGATAGGGAAGAAATACCAACTGAAGATTTGAAGAAGTCTACAGGAGCTTACATTCTAGCAAATGCAGGACTACGCATTTTACATAAAATCACAGTCTCTGGGGAATTCCTATGCTGCTGTTCCTGTGCTGTATGTAAGATTTTCTAGGACCTTCAGTAAAAGGACACTGACCTCCACCACAACTCATGTGAATATGGTCTGGGGAATACAAGCAAGGTTCTGTACTTGGGAAAGCAATTGTAATTATAATTCAATTACAGGTCATGGTGGAGAGAGCAGTACAATTATGGAGAGATGGGATCTCAAGGGGGCATGGCTTCCCCATGCCCTCTAGATTACTACAGAGAACATGGTCACCATTTCTCTAAACAAGTTCTCCAAATTTCCAATCAACTGATCTTTCTACTGGATTAGAGTCCAAATCTGATAGATGATTAGGATTTCCAGTCACTTTTTTAACATAATTGATTCCCTGCCTCTACTCCCCCCACCTTTCAAATACTCCCTTTTGAAACTTTAGCAAATATGGCCCTTTTGTGCAGGAGGTGGGGATGGGGTGGAAGAGGGATGGTTTGTGTGTGTGTGTGTATGGTGTAAATATGGTGTGAGTTGTGTGTGTGCTTATGAGTTCACAAGTGGTTGTGATACATTCTCTCCTTGGAGCTTGGATTAGAAAAATACTTTACTTAGGTTAGGTTATATACTACTGACACAATTCTGAGATTTACCCCACAAACATTCTTCATTATTAATTTATCAAGGCACCATTTTCTACTGCTAGAGATGGTGTCTGGACTTGAGAAGCTGGTAAATTTATTAAGAGGATAGTAAGTAGGGCCCCTGGGTGGCTCAGTTGGTTAAGTGACTGCCTTCGGCTCAGGTCATGATCCTGGAGTCCCCGGATTGAGTCCCACATCGGGCTCCCAGCTCCATGGGGAGTCTGCTTCTCCCTCTGACCTTCTCCCCTCTCATGTTCTCTCTCTCACCCTCTCTCTCTCTCTCTCAAATAAATAAAATATTAAAAAAAAAAAAAGAGGATAGTAAGTAGCTTCTGTATTTTAGAGTAGAAACTGGTCTTGATTCTTGGGGCCAACACTCTCATTTTTTCTAGAAAAAATTACTGTGTTCAGACTTTTAATTGTAAGAATGTAAGTTCTGTGAGTACAGTGGGGGTTTCTGTTATATACCACTGTATCCCAAATACTTGGTAGAGTGTCTGGCACATAGTATACCAATAAATATTTGTTCAGGGCAAAGGAGACAGAATGCAGAGGTAGACTTTGTTCTTGGAAAAGCCGAGTAGCAATGAAATGTCTAAATGCAGATGTTCCAGATTAAATCCATAATCTATCTGTGTCATGATGTAAAAGGTAATCTTCATTTGAGGCCTAAGGGCCTAGGAATAATTGTGGGGTTGTTTGTTGTAGTTTGTTTGTTTGGCTATTTGTGTTGTTTCCTTTCCTTTGGATTAGGCTTTAGATGGAAAATTTTGGAGCTCTGATGTAGCCCACAGAGAAAGAGAAAGAAAAGGAAATCTGAAGGGGGCTCTCTAGTTTGGGGAAGAGAAGTTACCTCAGCCTTCCTCCCTCCCTCCCTCCCTACCCAAGCAACCTGCAGGGCCTCAGGAGAAGTGTGGCCAGTAGGGGGCACTCTCTAAGAAGCCTGAACTAGAACAGTGACTACTGAGGCAATCTTAAGTTCTTGTCTACGTTGTAATTCCTTGGGTGTTCTAAGCCTTAATGAGATCTATGTTAAAATGATAGGCCAATGTCCATTAGCAATGAAAATTAAGGTCTTACATGAACAGAAATTTCACCAAAGAAGACATACAGATGGCCAACAGACACATGAAATGATGTTCAACATCACTTACCACCAGGGAAATGCAAATCAAAACCATAATAAGATACCATCTCACAACAGTCAGAATGGCCAAAATGAACAACTCAGGAAACAACAGATGTTGGCAAGAATGGGGAGGAAAGTGCAACCCCCCTTATACGATTGGTGGGAATGCAAACCAGTGCAGCCACTGGAGAAAACATTATGGAGATTCCTCAAAAAATTAAGAATAGAATACCCCACAACCCAGCAATCAAACTACTGGCTATTTACCCAAAAAATACAAAAACACTAAATCAAAAGGATACATGCACCCCTATGTTTATAGCAGCATTATTGACAAGAGGCAAATTATGGAAGCAGCCCAAATGTCCACCAGTGGATAAAAGGATAAAAAAGATGTGGCATATATATACACAAAGGAATATTACTCAGCCATAATAAAGAATGAAATCTTGCCATTTCAAGTCAATGCTAATTCAAACAAGTCAGAGAAAGACAATACTATATCATTTCACTCATACACGGAATTTAAGGAACAAAACAAATGGTCAAGTGGTGGAAAAAAAGAAAGAAGGAGGGAGGCAAACTAGAAATAGACTTAACTACAGAGAACAAATTGATGGTTACCAGAATGGAGATGGGGGGGTGGGGGTGGGGTGGATGAAACAGGTGATGAGGATTAAGGAGTGTACTTGTGGTGAACACTATATCTCACCTGAAACTAATACAACACTGTTGTTAACTAACTGGAATTAAAATGTAAACTTCTAAAAAAGAGAACTAAGGTCTGGGAATGGAGGCCACAACAGCATCGAGGGGCTATTCATCGGCAGCAGAATGTAGAAAGCAAATAAAGTAGTCCAGAGATATCACTGGAAATGGCCTTGCCAAGAACAAACCTCAATGGATTTGAAAAACAAGTACTTCCTGAAGCATTTAATGAACACTGGTAGACAGAAAGCAAAATAAAGTAACTGCTTTGAACAGGAATTTGGAAAGGGGCCTTGAGATAAATATTTGAGGACTTAAAGGGAAAGGTGTCTTTGGCAGGCTGGACAACTTGAAATTTGGAGTGAACCCAATCATTGATATAAGGATCTGATCCTATGCTTCTTCTTAGATTAAGACTCTAAAGTATTATTTCAGTGTTTAATCATTCCATAAGCATTCAAATATTTGCTAGAAGCAAAGAACTCTACTCACTGAAAGGGGATAAAGAAGACATATGTGCATATGTACACGTATATTTCTCTGTGCACCTATTCTAGACATGTGCTAAATGTATGTACATACATAAATACATATAAACACATAAATAAATGAAATCATAATAAATATCATTTTTATAGTTATGATTCACCCTTATTAATGACTATATATTATAATATTGTTTTCTTATTCATTCAGCTACTTAATGAATATTTATTAAAGGCCCATAAATCAGTTAGAATTCATTCGGCTATGAGTAACAGAAAATCTCATAGTGTAAGACCAGGCTTGCCCCAAAATACCTGGAAGCTCACTATAAACAAAGTATCTGAGATTGGGGATCCCCTTTCTCTCAGCAGGGAGGCTATGCCTCACCTTGGTGCCCCACAGGACTCATGGCTTCCTCCATCTCATGGACCTCAAGGTAGCTCTGTTCTCAGAAGACTCCTGTGACACCTGGTAACCCCAAAGTTAAGCAGCCTATGTATTATCCCACTGACTAGGCTGTTCTCAATCTTACACTCTAAGGAGAGGAAGAGTAGAGACCCACACTGCATGTTCCAAAGACTACTAGGCCTGCATGTTTCCCAGCATGGTGATGGGAAGATGGGGACTGGTCCTTCTCTTGGCAAGCTTGGGTATGGTAGTGGGGGCAAGGGGGTGGCTGCTGGCATTGGTTCAGTGGCTAGACTACATCAGGGCCAATGATGTTTCAGCTATTTTCTTGGCCTTTTTCTCATGCTTATTGCCTTGTGGTTACAAGATATCTGCTATTTCCTATTTTGATTTGTAATTTTTAAAATGTAGATATACAGTGCATATACTTCAAATTGTACTCTTGTTATGGAGCCTGCAAAGGTTAAGGGTAAGCCTGTTTGTCCCTCCATTTAAAATAATTCATCAAGCCAACCAATGATTTCCACATTGTTAAACTGAGTAATTCTTAGTCTTCATTTCCACTGACGAGCAATATTTGACAGTCAATCTCTCTCTGTTTTTTTTTTTAATATTTTATTTCCTTATTTGATAGAGAGAGAGAGAGAAAGAACACAAGTAGGCAGAGTGACAGGCAGAGGGAGGAAAAGCAGGCTCTCTGCTGAGCAGGGAGCCTGACATGGGGCTCGATCCGAGGACCCTGGGATCATGACCCCAGCCGAAGGCAGCCTCTCATCTGACTGAAGCCACCTGGTGCCCCAATCTCTCTCTGTTTTTTGAAACACTTTTTTTCACTTGGTTTCTAGGATAAAATTCTTGCTCGATTCTTCTCCTTCCTCATTGGCCACCTCTTCCCTATCTCCTTTGGGGGACCCTACTAATCTTTCCAACTTCTGAATGCTGTAGGGCCCAAAGACCCAGTCCTAAGAACTTTTCTCATTCTTTGCATGATCTCATTCAGTTTCATAACTTATTTCATTGACAATTTTAAATTTCTCTCTCCAGTTCTTGAAACCCAGATTTATTTACCCATTTACCTCTTGACTTCCCAGTTGATAACTTTAATAGCCATCTCAAACTTAATATGAGTAAAACTGAACTCCTTATACCTCAAAACTTTCTTTTAAAACCCTGCTCCTCCACATACTTCTCTATAATAGTGGCAATATCCTTTGTAGAGTTACTCAAAGCAGAAATGTGTGGTTATTCTTGATTTCTCTTTTAATCTCTCCCATTCATTCCATTAGGAAACCTATGGGGTCTAGCTTTGGTCTATTATTATTATTATTCAAATATAATTAACATTATTAAGTCTTATATTATAATTAACATAATTATATTACATTATAATTATATTAGTCTTATATTAGTTGCAGGTACACAATATAATGATTCAACAATTCTATATATTGCTCAGTGCTTATCAAGATAAGTGTACTCTTAATCCCCTTTATCTATTTCACCCATCCCCCTACTGACCCCTCTCTGGCAACCTCCAGTTTTTTCACTATATTTAAGAGTCTTAGTTTTTGTCTTTATTTGTTCACTTGTTTTGTTCATTAAATTCTACATACAAGTGAAATCATATGGTTTCATCTTTTTTTGACTGACTTACTTTGCTTAGCATTATACCCTCTAGGTCCAACCATTTGTTACAAATGGCAAGATTTCATTCTTTTTTATAGCTGAGTAATATTCCACTGTATATATACATCACATCTTGTTTATCCATTCCTCTATCAGTGGGCATGGGTTACTTCCTCATCTTGGTTGTTGTAAATAATGCTGCAGTAAACATAGGGGTGCATATATCTTCTCCAATTAGTGTTTTGGTTTTTGTTGGGTAAATAAGTACCCAGTAATGGAATTACTAGATCATATGGTAATTCTATTTTTAACTTTTTGAGGAACCTCCATATTGTTTTCCACCGTGACTGCACCAATTTGCATTCCATTTCCATCAACAGTGTACAAGGATTCTGTTTTTTCTACATTTTCCCCAACACTTATTTCTTTTGTTACTGATTTTAGCCATTCTGATAGATAATATCTCATGGTGGTTTTAATTTGCATTATCATGATGATTAGTGATATTGAGCATTTCCTCAAGTGTCTTTTGGGCACCTATTGGCTCCATTTTCAACATAAATTCAGGATCTGTTACAACCTCAAATGCCACTACCTTGGTCTAAGCACTTAACCATTGTTCCCTGATTATTATGAGGGCCTCCTAACTCTATTTCTTACTTCAGTTCTTGTTCCTTACAGTCTATTCTCAACAGTGTCCCAAATGACCATTTTAAAACATGTCAGATTATGAACAAAAGATCAGGTCCTCAAGTTCAAGTTCAGTGGTTCTTAATACATGGTTAAAATATATAACAATATAACATATTTTACAAATTGTAATAATTTGCCATGTACTCCTTTTTTTTTTTAAAGATTTTATTTGTTTATTCGACAGAGAGAGAGCACAAGCAGGGGGAGCAGCAGGCAGAGGGAGAAGCAGGCTCCCTGCTGAACAAGGAACCCAATGAGGGACTTGATCCCAGGACTCTGGGATCATGACCTGAGCTGAAGGCAGACACTTAACCAAGTTAACAAGGCATCCCTGCCATGTACTCGTGATCAACTTTAGCACCTTCTCCCTGTTCTACCCCTTTTATTTGCATTTGCATAAAATTTAGTACCAAGTCCTTGGCAAAGTTTCCAATTCCAGAAGTGATTTGCCAATTCCAGAAATAGGTTATCATTATTACTATTAATATTTAATGAATTCCTATTCCCAATAAAAGCATGTTTATGAGGTTTGAATATAAACAGCTTAGTCTATTCATTATTGACTTAAGGTCCAAGTAATTTATTCTTCCTAAGTACTTAGGAGGAATATGCCTATTGATATGCCTATTTTCTAACTCAGTGTGAAAGCATAGTGTGATCAAATTAAGATAAAAACTCCACTGGACACAAATTAAGATAAAAATGCCAACTGGACACATCTAACTTTACATGAATATTGCTCTTAATTTCTCAGCCTTCTTACCGTTATTTCACTGCTAGAAGGCATGGCTTTAATCTAGGAACTATAACCAATTTATTATATCCAGGCATAATTATGTATAAGTTATTTATTAAAATAAAAGAGAAATATGAGAAATCACTAAAGTCTTATATATATTTACTAGGTATCTTATAAGTAGCATCTCATTAGTTTTCAGAATATTCTTAAATTAACTCGATTCCGTATTATTGTTCTCATTTTACAGAGGAGGAAATTAAGGTTTAAAAAAGAGTAAGACACAGAGATGTACCCTGGGGCAAATAATACATTATATGTTAATTTAAAAAAAGAGTAAGAATTTGACATAGATCAGAACAAGATCCAGTTCTATCTGACTCCAAAACCAGGTTGGTTGTACTATATCATACCACCTCCTAGTCTCGGTGATTAAGTCTATAGTAGCAAATTCCAATATCTCCAAATAATTTCCCACCAAGAAATCCAACATTAAAAGGCACCACTGATTCTTTCTGTACCAAATTCTATTCATTTTTATCTTTTCTTAGTTCCTTATTTCATAAAGATGAAGGATATCAAACCAAATCCCTTAATTCCCACTTTATATGGGATTATGTCTTGTTTTTCTTTCCCAGAGACCAAATGCTGATCCCAATACTCATCAACTCTCTATAGCATTTAAGTCCATATTTTAAAATCTGCTGTTGATATTCACCATATTTCTACAACCTTTAAGTCATGGGGGCCCTAGCTTCGACTTACTAATTAAATAATACTAATGAACAGTTAACATAAAGTATCCATTTCTAAATCAGAGTCACTTTTCTCCAGTACTGCACAGGAAGCAGTTTTCCATCTTCAAAACACCCTCACTCCCCACTTACTGACCTACAAGGATGCTACCATTTAGAAATTCAACTCTTTGTTTCTTTTTCATATATTCCCTATTAAAGTTCTCACATCCTAAGGGGAATTTCCATTTTGAGTACTCATAAGCTAACATGACAGTAGAGCAATCTTCCAGATTCTTTCTAAACTGTTAGGCTCTATAGAGCTAAGAAAGGAGAACAAAGCTGCCTTAGAGGGTCAATGAGAGGGCACCAAAGACGAAGTTCCCCTACATCACAATTTTGCTTCACTTCTCCTTTAACCGCCCAATAGTCTTGAAAATGGATCTCAATGGTGGTATCATGATCTGTTTACTCTTCACCATGGCTTTATTCAGGAATAAAGAGCAATTCAACTTCTTAAAAAGAAAAGCATCCAACCAAATTTGGTTGCCTAACTGCATATGATTCTGAATCATTTTCCCATCTCTGACACTGAAGTAATCTGGCATTATTGCTTTTTAAAAAACTTGGCAATCAAAAGTCATTTAACCACGGGGCATTTACTACCCAACAACCACACCCTAGGCCCATACCCTGAACAGCTTCAGGGGGATCCTGGGGATTCCCAAGAGGGGGCTGTGGGAGTGGGTGGTCACCGTGGTATAACAGAAAGATCACTGGCCTCGAAGTCAAAAAACCCTTAGTTTGAATCACAGGTCTGCCATTTACCATCTCTCTGACTCGGGGCAAGTCACTTAAACCCTCTGAACTTCAGTTGCTCCATCTAAAATCTGGACAGATTACAGAACTTTTCCCAAAATGACATGTGAGAATATTTAGCCAAAACAACACTAACAAAGGGAAGGCACTCCATGAAGTTGTTTCTTTTTAAGTTACACACAGTGTGTTTTCCTCTGTGGTCATGGGATAAAGGGATCTGAATTATTTAGAGTAATCCCTTTTCCCTGATAACCCTCCGTCTCCTAGATCTGGAGCCTGAACCCCAGATTTACATGCACATACTGAAGAGGCTATAATAGTCAAACACCAAATGCTTAATTTCAAGAGAACAAATCAATTTCTACTTCTAAAGCTACCTCCAAAAACAACTCAGAGAAATTCTAAAATTCCACAATTTGAAATTAATTTTTTATTAATTATTTTGGTGGTACCTATGGATAGTATAAATGTTCCTGATGGAAATAACACATTAAACTTATCTGTCATTTATACCTCAGTAGGAATGACTTTATGTGATAACATTTAATGAGACAAAATATGCCCAAGAAAAAAAAAAGCCATGCAAATAAGGTCTCTTTGTGGCTCACAAAAGAAAAAGAGCCAGGTCGAAAGGTACTATTTGGCTCTCCAAGGCTCTCCCTCTCTGAGGAAGCAAACTCTCAAGCAGGAATAGAGCCCTGAACTTGGAGATGAACTTCCAAACCAGACACAGCTTCTTAGTCATATATAGGAAATGGCTTTACACTAGGGTTACCAACTTTAGCAAATAAAAATATAGTATATATACTTAGTGATATTTGAATTTCCAATAAATAACTAATATTTTGTATTTAAGTGGAATATAACTATACTTCCTAGTATACTCATATGCTTAAAACTGAAACTATGTATAATTAAAACTGAAAATCTAGTTTTACTGGGTATCCTGTATTTTTATCAGCCAACCCTACTTCACATTCTTGAAAGATTGTGGAACAGTAGAATCCTCAGACTTTTCCAGAACTAGGCTATTAGATGATACACAGAAGGATGTAGTAGCCGACACTGTCACTGTGAAAGAAAGGCCATAAAATGAGATTTACTATCTATAGAGAGGAGTACTTTTGGGGCTCTCCTTCTCTAAGACAGATGGTACACTAAAGCTGTGTTTCTTTATTCATTTGTGCATTCAATCATGCTAGAGTTTATACTTACTGGGAAGCCACCATACTCCAGCAGGTGCTTGTCCTGGAAATAAAGTGATGAACTAGATAAGCGCTATCCATGCCCTAACAAAGCTCCCAGTCTCCTGGGGGCTTAGACATCAAGTAGCAAACCTCACATTTAAAAATAATAATTATAACTCTTACAAGTGCTATGAGCTAAGATCTGAGAAGCAAAATGTATGACTTCAGCTTATTCATTCATCTCATTATTTGTATGTGGCCCTATACTAGGTAACGTCAGACATATAAAGATGAGGAAAAAGTAGTCCTTGCTTTTAAAGGACTTATGACCTCATAAGGAAGACTTATATGAACACAAATAATAATGAAATAAGGCCAATTATTATAGGCGATAATGCAGACACTCTTGTGTCCATTTGTGCCATGAAATGCAGCTTCTTCTTTATACCGGAGTACTTTATTTGCCCTTTGGGAGGAAAACAGAAGTTCACATTCCTTTTAGTATTTATTCAATAGGTGTTAAAAGAACTCTTCTGACAAGATTAATGGTTTGCTACTGAGAATTCCATGGTTTAAATGTATATGTTAAAAGCAATTTTTAAAAACTGAGGTTATAAAAAAATAAAATAAATAAATTTTAAAAAATGAGGTTATGTCATTGCTTCCTCCAATCTGAAAATTTTATTATCTTAGTTTGAGCTGTTATAATATAGTATAGACTGTGTGGCTTAAATAACAGACATTTATTTCTCAGAGTTTTGGAAGCTAGAAATTCAAGACCAACAGAGTCGGCATGGTTGGGCTCTTAGTGAAGGCTCTCTTACTCTTTAGCATGACAGCCATCTTCTCGTTGTGTCCTCACATGGCAGCATAAGAGAGAGAATGGAAGAAAACACTCTGCTGTCACTTCTTATAAGGGTACTACTCACTCATGACCTAATTACCTCCCAAAGGCCCTACCTCCTAATACCATTACACTGGGGATTAGGACTTCAATATATGAATTTTGAAGAACACAAATACTTAGTCAAGAAGCACTAATCAATAGATTTAATTATTTCATTATTTTCCCTCAATTTTATCATTTTCCCCTCTTTGGAAGAGAGGGGCTGCATAAAAGCTTTGGATTGATCTTGAATTTTGTTTGTTAGGACATTTTCTCTTCTTGAAACACAAATATTCTCATCATAATAAAAGTATATATAAAATGATCTACTCTTCCTATACTGAATCTCATGGAGATTGAGGGAACATGTATAACAAGAGCACTGAGCAGCAATGTCCAGACTAATGGGACTTAATAAGGATGATCTATTAATCTATTATAAGACATTTCTTTGAATTCTCCTGCCAATAAAAGGATGAAATATCCTTACTGGTATCTAAAATGAATGACTACAACTATGTTACAACTAATATTAATTAGATTAAAATTTCTGGGGGAAAAATTAAGATATTTGGCAAAGACTTTTTTTTAACTTATGACCCAATATGGTATACTGTAACCCAGAAAAACAGTATAATTGCCTTTTATACAAGTGCATAACCCAGAAAACCCAGAAAAACACACAGGTAACCCAGAAAAACACACAGGTTCTTATCACTTACAAAATACATGATAGTTACTCTAGGATTAATACAGTTCGTAAGAATAAAGTCTACTTTATAAAAATTCAATCTTTTTTTTTAAAGATTTTATTTGACAAAGAGAGAGAACACAAGCAGGGGGAGTGAGAGAGGGAGAAGCAGGCTTCCCGCTGAACAGGAAGCCCAGTGTGAGACTTGATCCCAGGACCCTGGGATCATAACCTGAGCTGAAGGTACACTTAACGACTGAGACACCCAGGTGCCCCGAAAATTCAATCTTTTTTTTAAAAAAGTCATCAATCATGCAAAACAGACTGGATGACAAAACACTGTTCCGTGGTCAATTGCCTTTTATACAAGTGCATAAAAGTAAACAAAGGAAAACTTTGTCTTCCCCACAGGTGCTTCTGTTTCCATCTTTTCTCCTCTTAGTATAGTCTCCCTACTTACTTCTACCCATTTCTGGAGCCCTGTTGTTCTCCTCACTTTCCCTGACCCTGTCCTATGTAAATAATCAAAACAACACAAAACAAAGTCTGAAAAGATGTGATGAACAGTTATAGGTACATAGTGATTAGCAATCACTCTTTAATTAAAAATACATTCAAACTAATGAACTATCTCCTATTGAGGAATTTACTTTGTCAAGTTTTTAAGGGAAAAAAATAGATTCTCCTTAAATCTGGCCTTTCAAAGTTAATACCAAAAAAATATTAAATTTTGCCCTCATCTGGAATGGCCAAAGAATTTCCATCCTGGGGCAATTCTGAATTTCCTTTTTTTCAAGTTCTGCCTCTGTTAGCCAATGGCACCACGAAGCCAGCTCATCATTTTATGTCAGTGATCCAGAAATCATTCTTGAATGATAATTCTCTCTTACTCTTCCTCGTTTCTGTTATCTACTCCTGTATATTAAAACTCCCCTAAAAGTTAGTGGCTAGAAGTAACAGAGATCTATAATTTCTCATGACTCTGTGGGTTAGTTGGGCAGTTCCTCTAGTGATTTCTTCTGAGCTCACTAATGAGGCAGCTTTCAGTGGAAAGTTCAGATAGACTGTTCCTTACTCTGGCAGACAATGCTGGCTATCAGCTGGGTGCCTGGGATCTCCTTTTCCCTGATCCTCCTATCTGTTAGACTGGCATCTTTACCTGGCCATCCCAAAGAGTGTTTTATAGGGCAAAAGCAGAAGCTTCAAGTTCAGAGGTCACATGACATCATTCCCACAATGAATTTTATTTTTCTTCATAACACTTAACATCACATCATATAATTTGAGGATGTACATTAGTGGACTTATTTCTTTCTCTTTCACACACTAGAATGAAACTTGGTGAGAACAGGGGCTTTGTCTTTTTACCTCAGTATCCTAAGCATCTACACAGTGTCTGGCACAGAATAGCAGTTCTATGATGAATTATTGAATGAATATAAGAATGTATCTTCTTCCTTCATTAACAGGTCCTACAGTATTCTAAGAGCCAATTACCATATTTCCATTAAGTCTCACAGGGATACTGAAATGGCCTCCTAACCCACCTTCCTTGCTCAGGCTTTCCCCACCTCCACTCTACCTTCAATGTAAATCTGAGGGTTATTTCTGAAGAAAAGGTCTGATCATAGTATTTCTCCACTTCAGAACTTCAGTGGTTCCCTTTCTGCCAATAAAATAACATCCCAAACTCTCACCATGGAATTCAGAGCCTTCACGACATGATCTGAATCTCCCTTTCCTGCCCCTCTTCCTCTCCAGCTACCTCCCTCCCAATCCACAAATCTTGCTTCTAATATACATTGACCTCACTCTTATTTTCTACATCACTAAATGCTCCAGGCTGTTTGATACAATTTGCACCTTACCTTCTCTGGATGATAAACCCCTGCTCATCTTCGAGATTCAGCATTTTCATTACCTCTCCACTGGAAACTTGCCCAACACATTTACTCTGGATTTCCTCAGAATTTTGAACCCAGTTAAATAGTTTTATTACAATTGTTTCCTTATGTATCTGTCCAATGGACTAACAAACTATTATCTCCTTGTGTCTTTTCTTTTTAAAAATGTGTCTACTATATTCCAGGCATTGCTTAGCACAGAATATGTGTTAAATAAATATTGGTTAAATGAATAGTCCCAAAGATAGATTTGGGAGGAATCAGCTTTATGGTAGGATTAATGACTCAGTGAAGCTCACTACATCCCAGAATAATTCCAGACCCCAAACCAGACTGGACTCAGACATGATGAACAAAGAGAGCTGGAGAGATAATATAACTTGAGGCTTCTGTCATTTGGTTTGAAGCTTTAGGCTTCCTCTTTTTAGGCAGCCTCATGAGGAGGCCAGTTCACAAACACTAACTACTAAGAATGTGATTTGCTATAAACACAAACAAATAAGAAACTGCAGGAAAATCTGAGAGGTGTGTTCCTTCATACTTCACAGGATAAGTCAGGGTAATGAACTTGAAATGTCTGAAGGTGGGAACTGTAGCCAGTGATTAACTGATCCTGTATCTGCTCACATTAAATTATCTCTAGAATTGCTGGAAACAAGAGAGTCCTAAAGTAAATAAATAATTCTTCCTCCCAAATTTTTCCCTAGTCAAGGACAATCAAATACCTGAAGAAGCAGTATATATGTTTTTGCTCAAAGAAATACTGAAGGTTTCTTTCTTATATATTGATATTGAGAACATCTTTAGAAACATAAGAACTTGTATTGACACTGTTTTAGTTCCCACCACACAATAACTTTTCTTATAACCCCCTATCAAGACATTTTTACTAGAGAGTGGGTCAAATATCTTGACCACTTACTCCACATCATTTCTACCATTAGAGGTAGAAGCTTACCCTATATAAGGTGCTCCAGCTGGTGGGCCTCAAGAAATGCACTCCTACTGGTGATATTCTGTCATATCCCTTATCTCTAGACTTCGTGTTAGCAGGGGAACTGACTATAGATCATTCTACCCTGGAATATTTTTCCCTAGTCAAGGACTATCGGCTCCCAAGAGAGTAGTTTGTATATTTTTGGTCAATGAAATGTCAAAACTTTTTTCTTGCACACTAATGTTGAGAACAATTTTGGAAGCATACCAACTAGTACTGACCTTGTAAGTACTGAGTTCCTTTTTGGCTCTGATTTCATCTCTGGAGTTATAAAAGAGGGAACATTCTTTCTATATTTCTTCAGCACACATATAAATAAATGTGTTAAGTTAAATATGATTTGTTCTTCTAAAGAAAATGTATTTAATCAGCACATCTTTGGCCTTTATTGATCCGTCAGGGATGTAAAAATGTTCTAAATAATACTGAGTAATGCCAATAAGGCCCTTTCTGCTCTAAAATAATACTTTCTCTACCTTTCTGAGCTGACAATTATGGTGACTAATAATACCACCATTATCTGGAGATGTGATGTGCACACACTGTTAATCTCTTCCCATTATTACTATAGTTCTGATATGGCAAATATGAGGCTTATGTATGATTATCATCCCCTCTTGAATTCATGGTCTCATTGCTAATCCATCCCACCATTCTTCTCCACTGAACCCAGATTAGACTCAGAAATCCTTTTTAACCAAATGCTTTTAGTACCCCTAACCTAGTAAACAAATCTAGCATGTGAGTTTTTTAAAATTTATTTAATATTTTCATTTATCTCAAAGACCTCACAATCCTAAAATAAAGCTCGTTAAGTAAAACGTGAACAATGAGATCAACTATACACAGGATCCAACTTAAGTGAAATATACTTTGATCAAACAAAACAACCAACAATTAAAACACAAAAACAGGAGGGGATAAGCCCTTTGACTTTGGTCTTGGTAACGATTTTTTTTTTAATTGAAACCAGAAGCTAAAATAAACAAATGGGACTCTATCAAACTTAAAAGCTTCTGTAAAGCAAAAAAGCCATCAACAAAATGAAAGGTAACCTACAGAATGAGAGAAAATATTTGTAAACCACATGTCTGATAAGGAGGTAATATCTAAAATACACAAGGAACTCATATAACAAAATAACAAAAACACAAATAACCCAATTTAAAAATAAAAGGACCAGCATAGACTTTTTACAAAGAAGACATACAAATAGCCAACAGGTACATGAAAAAGGACTCAACATTACTAATCATCAAGGAAATGCAAATCAAAACCACAATGAGATACCACCTCAACACATTTTAGGGTGTCTATTATCAAAAAGACACATGCTATCAGAAATGGGGAGAAAGGAAACCCTTGTACCAAAGGAAAGTTGGTGGGAATGTAAACTGATACAGCCACTATAGAAAACAGTAATGAGGTTCCTCAAAAAATTAAAAATAGAACAACCATATGATTCAGCAATCCCACTTCTGGGTCTATACTCAACAGAAATGAAATCATTATCTCAAAGAGATATCCATACCCATATATTCATTACAGCATTATTCACAACAGCCAAGAGACCTCAAAGACCTCAGTCTCTGCCAACAGATGAAGAAAATGTGATATCTATCTATCTATTCATTTATATACAATGAAATGTTATTTAGCCTTAGAAAAGAAGGAAATCACCATTTGCAATGACATGGATGAAACAGAAGGGAATTACACTAAATGCCAGGCAAAGAAAGACTAATAGTGCATAGCATCACATATATGTGGAATCAGAAAGAGAAAAGAAAAGAAAAGAAAAGAAAAGAAAAGTCAAAGTCAAACTCAGAAATAGGAATTTGGTGGTTCCGGGCCTAGATGGGCAATGAAGTTTTGGTGGGGGAAACAGGAAGAAGTTGGTAAAGGATACAAACTTTCAGTTATAAGAGGAGTAAGACTTGAGGATCCAATGCATAACACCATGACTATACTTGGTAACACTGTGTTGTAAAATTAAAATTTGCAAAGAGAGTATAACTTAACTGTGGTATTAGTCTTTCTTTGTCTCAATAGTGGGAAGCCTTTTATGATGTATACATATATCAAATCTTCACATGTATACTTTAAACATATTACAGTTTTGTCAATTAGACCCCAATAAGCTGAAAAAAGACAGCAATAACAGAGCTGGAATGGGGTCTCAGCAATGGTATTAGTATACTTGAAGGAAAACTGTCTAAAAAAGATAAAGCAGATTGAGGAAAGTAAAAACAGAAGTCAGAAATATAAAATTTGCTGATGATTATTTACCACGATCTAACAAGGAGAGACCTTGGATCAACCATTACTATTCCTAGAGAAATGTTCTGTCAGGAGGCAAGGATAGTTCATTAGGCTTTATCAGAACATGGATGAATCATTCCTCTAAATTATCTAACACTTGTGATCTGATCTGGCTTGGCAACCACCAAGCAACTTTCTAATTACTGCTTCTCAGCTTGGACACAGTTAAGTATTCTTTGGGAGGCTGGCAGCAATAACCCAAAAACTAAAAATAGATATTCCCCATTTTAAACAAATAAGATGGCAATGGGACAGATTTTTTTTCACAGATGAATGTTAGCATCCGGTCTGATCCATTCTGACATCTCTTCTTCAAACAAATATATTAGAAACTTGGTTTATCCATCAGTCTCTTTTGAGTTTAGTTTTATTGCTGTTCCCCAAATATTTCCAGTCCTCCACCTTCTGGGCAGAGAGCAAAACTCCATTTCTTGTCCCCTTGTGGTTGAATGAGGCCATATGACAATGATGCGTTCGTGCGTGGAAGCCATGTGTCACTTCTGGGCTAGAGCATTTAATTGCCGGTGTGAGATTTTCCAGAGCTTGTTTCCCTAGTGTTGGTGATTTGGCAACATTTGAGATATAAAATGCCCTGTCATCTTGGGTCCTGGAAGGAGGACTGTGTACTCAGTGCCTCCAAATAGGTGGTGTCAGTAACCAAGAAGAAAAATGGACCAAGTAGCCCATTTTATAGATGACTCAAACAATAATCATTCTGATGTCTTTTTAAATATGTAATATATATTGGGATAAATACTTAAGTAGAATATACTGGATAGAGCTTTAATATTTTCATAACAATCCAGAATCAGTCATTATTATAAGCATGAACTACTTTAGGATCTATTGAGTTCTGAAAGCTATTAAAGTGCATAGAGAGATGTGCTTTGGGGCCTGAGAATGAAACAAAGATTAATCGGGCATTTTGCACACATTATTTCATTTAGTCCCTATACCACTCTACAAATTATATTATATTATTTCATCTTACACTTGATAAAATGGACACTGAGATTTTGAACAGGTAGATTTTGAATAGTGCAAGATGGAGATTCCCTGCACAGGACTATTTGTGTGCAAAAGCTACTCTTTCTACACTGTTACCTTCTTGGCATTTGACATTAAACAATGTTTTAAATTTACCTTTTTTTAAATGTCTTTCTATGTTGAAGCCTTTTTTATTACTAACAAATTATTTGTGTCCAGTAATACCTCAAGGCTTCCTTTTTTTAACATATAATGTATTATTAACCTTCCTTTTTAATTTGCTTCTTCCAACAAGTAGTAAGAAATAAACAATTTGTTAGGTGTGTTAGGAGGAAATTTGTTCTGGTCAAGGACCTAGTATACCTGCTATGTGAGCACAGGAGTCTTAACACATGGACTCTGAAGTCTATTTTTGAAGCATAAGTCTTATATTTGCAAACTCGTGTTTTAAGACAAGTTCTGAAGAATGGAATTTACCAGAAAAGCAAATTTCAGATAATTAAAATATCCACCTTTATATCTCTCTAGATCTGCCTGGAATTTTCATGACTTTTTGTTGTTGTTTATGATAATGCACTTAAAAATATGACAGAATGGTTTAAAAAGGTGACACTTTTCAAGATATACTGTGTAAATGTACTGGGTTTAAATGGGTCACTTAATAATTGAATACAATTGCTCTTAGGTTATTTGAATTTTTCCCCCATTATGTTTCTTCAATTAGATTAAAATTGTTTTCTAACTCACATTTTATTCAGTAATTTTCATAAAACCTCTACTGAGCAAGCTAAAAAAAATGCTATTGCCTTTTTGTGGACACAAGAAATAGAAGCCTAATGAGGTGGAAGATAAAATAACCAAATAGCTCAAGGACAATCATTCAACCATGTACCACACCATTTAACAGTCTGATCCTTTTGTGACTATTACTAAAATACAAAAGAGCTGGTCAATGTCATAAACTATTGCTTTTGTCAGAAGGAAGTGACTATGCTGTGTGTGATATCCTTTTAGACATTTTTCTTCTCCTTAGTTCTAAGTAATAATGAATAATTATTAAAATTTCATATACTGCACTAAAGTAATCAGAACAAAGTAGGTTATTTCCATCAATTTTAATTTTGTATAAGCATTACTCTAGGCTCTAAAGATCCAAAAGTAAATTAAGAAATAGCTCTTTTTTTTTCAACAAAAGGAAATAAAGGCAGGATAGTTTGATGGTTCTGATTTACAATCATAGAGTGAAACACATCTGACATGGGATTCTGACTCAGGCACTTGACAGAGTGACCTTAGACAAGACACTCATGAGTCTCAGATGAGTCTCAAATTCCTCATCTGTGCTACTGCCTATATCACCTGAGATATGGTAGAGGAGGGGCAATACATCCACATGGATAAATCTGTGGATGCTAGAATGCAGCTGCAAATGGTTCTCACCTTGGCTTTTCTACTCATTAGCACTTAAAAAATGATCTTATCATAAGACCATTCATTTGCAAAGTAGGGATAATAATAGCATGTATTCCAAAGATAATTATGAAAACTAACAGAAAATTAATGTAAAACACTTAGCATAGTGTTTTCTTTATCAGTTTGCTAGGGCTGCCATAATAAAATTCTATTGACTGGGTGCCTTAAACAACATTCGTTTATTTTCTCACTATTAGTTTATTTTCTCCAAGAGGTAAAGAGTCCAAAATCAAGGTGTTGGCGGAGCTGTTTCCTTCTGAAGCCTCTCTCCTTGACTTGTAGACAGCCATCTTCTCCCAGTGTGTTCCTGTACTCTTGCCTTTTTGTGTCTGTGTCACAATCTCCTCTTCTTTTTTTTTTTTTTTTTTTTTACAATCTCCTCTTCTTATTAGGGCGTCGGTTATACTAAATTAAGGCTCACCCCAATGACTTCATTTAACTTCCATTATCTCTTTAAAGGCTCTTTAAATACAGTGACATGAGAAGATACTGAGGTTAAGACTTCAACATATGACTGGGGAGTGGGAAGGAGGAGACACAATTCAACCCATAAAACTGGCCTAACAGAAACACTAAATAAATGTTAGCTATCACTGCTGCTGTGGCTGCTATTGTTATTGTTGTTATTATTACAATAGTCAATCAAATAACTTATTACTATCAAAAGGAAGTAAGGCATCAATACAGATTTAACAATGGGCTGTTTTTTAATATTTTATTTCACAAACAGGGGCATTTCAATCATAATGATGTTTAGTGTTATCTGCTACATTATATGGTTTAGGACTATTCTAAGTGCAAGCTTCTGGTAGTTTCCACACTGATTAAAACACTACTATGGTCAATGTCAAAGGTTCAGTCCATATTGAGGCCAATGGCTTCATTTTGTTCTGTGGTTGCAGAATGTACCCCAACCCTGGTTAGTCACATTATAAATAAAAGCCATTATATCATAATGGGAACAGGGCAGGAGGGTGTGCAAGGATCAGCAGAAATCTATCATCATGACCAGAAAAACAACCCAGGGTGCATGCCCTCTTCTAAATGAATAAATTATTTCTTATCAGATCTTTTTTTTTTCTACAGTGAAATGCAAAAATGCTTAAGAAGAGACAATTGTCTCCCAAGGGAGCAATGAGTGGAAAAAGACATTTTATTTTGACTTTCCCTTTTTAAAGCACTTAAGCTAGTAAAATGAAATTACTTGCATCTATAGGAACATTTAATGGCCAGCCACTTTACTCCTCATTCTTCTTATAATTTCCTTAGAAGATATTGCAATAGGGGCTCCTCGGTGGCTCAGTCGTTGGGCGTCTGCCTTTGGCTTAGGTCATGATCCCAGGGTTCTGGGATCGAGCCCCGCATCGGGCTCCCTGCTCCTCGGGAAGCCTGCTTCTCCCGCTACCATTCCCTCTGCTTGTGTTCCCTCTCTCGCTGTGTTTCTCTCTGTCAAATAAATAAAATCTTTAAAAAAAAAAAAAAGAAGAAGAAGATATTGCAATAATGTACCCCGAGGAGCTTAAGGGGGTAAAAAGGCTCAATTATATTTCAGACATGGATACACAATTTATTTTGTACCAAAAAAAGTGTCAAGAATCCAGCTCCATTTTGAAAATAATTTGCTTTATAATAGATATAGATGATAGACTTAATGTGTATTCAATAGCCTACCCTTAAGGTTCTCAAATTACTATGTGTGTAGCCACTGACATTTACATGGAACTTTAGATGATAGAGAAAAGAAAAAATCTTTAAGATTTTATTTATTTCAGAGAGAGAGAGCACAAGAAAGCAGCAAAGAGAGAGAGAGAGAAGCAGGTTTCCCACTGAGCAGGGAGTCCAATGTGGGGCTCTATTCCAGGACCCTGGGATCATGACTCAAGTTGAAGGCAGACACTTAACTGATGGAGTCACCGAGGCACCCCAAGAAAAGAAAATTTTAAAGGAATGATTCTCTTTCTTTCCATCAAAAATAAACTAAATATTTAAATTGATCTCTTCTGTCTCCATATACTTTTTCATGAAGCCATATTAAAGAAAAACAGAGGTACCACTTGTAAAACATGTCCTACTGAAATATTCCTAACTTGGTTCTGCCACTAGCAGAAAGTAACTTCAGGAAATTTGTGCAGGCTACAGTGTTACTGGAAGTATTATTTTATATTTTTATGCTTCTTCCATTCAATACCTAGAAATCTCCAATGATTTGGATCACTATACAGAATTACTTGAGGTATGCTTGTTCTTCTCTAGCCAAAACAAAAAAGAAGTCACTAAAGTGGAGTACAAGGCAAATACCCTGAGGGCCTCTTGGAATCAAAATCTACTTGGGCACAGAGAAACAATTACTAAACCTCACCTCCATAGTGAAGACTAATCCTTAGTGTTGGTTCTAAACATACACAACTCTACAATACATCCAGACTCAAACGACCTTGAAATTTTCCCAGCTGGACAAGTACATCAGAGATTAGGAAATACCTAAGCTATATCCCCACTTCATATTAAGTTGAGGAAGGTCTAGCAAGAGAGGAATTCTAGGCAAATTGCATTTGACTCTACATTGTTAAAGCAACTTTTAAAGATTTCTAACATATTATAAGCTTACATACCAAGAAAATCTATTTTTTTAAAGGCCATGAGCAACTGTACAAACTCTACAGATATACGGTTAATCATAGTCCCTGCTCGGTGACATATCTTCATATTTAGCATAAATGTAGAGTTGTAGGTTTTTGCATCAGCCATAATAGCTATTCATTTTTAATTCTTATCATTTGCTAACTTCTTTAAGAAAATAATCTGTTTGTTACAAAGTTGCAAGCAGGTAAGGAAATGGAAGCTCAGAGAGAGGAGATACCTAGTCTAATGTACTATCTTTAATAAATGGCAGGGCAAGAATTCACACCCCAGCCTGTGCTGTTTATGTTATGCTCAAATGACAATGCTACTTTCATCTTCGACTTTCTCAAGATAAAAACCTGAATAAAGACACAGAGGCTTGTAAAGTCAGCTTTGTGACTGGGGTCTGCTTTAGCACATAGGTTGAGTTGTACATACATTTCTAAACTTTAAATACAGCTATAATTTCAAGATACATGTATTTTTTTAAGATTTTATTTATCTGTCAGAGAGAGAGAGTGCACAAGCAGAGGGAGTGGCAGGCAGAGGGAGAAGCAGACTCCCTGCTGAGCAAGGGGCCCAATGTGGGACTCCATCCCAGGACCCTGGGATCATGACCTGAGCTGAAGGCAGACACTTAACTCACTGAGCCACCCAGGTGTCCCACAAGATACATATTTTTGAAAGATATTTTTTTTTAAAGATTTTATTTATTTATTTGAGAGAGAGAGAGAGAGAGAGAGAGAGAACATGAGAGGGGAGAAGATCAGAGGGAGAAGCAGACTCCCCGCAGAGCCGGGAGCCTGATATGGGACTCGATCCCGGGACTCCAGGATCATGACCTGAGCCCAAGGCAGTCGCTTAACCAACTGAGCCACCCAGGCGCCCTTGAAAGATATTTTTTATAGTGCAATTAGCATTTTGCTGGTTCTATTTCCTTCTAGTTTACTAATACTGGTTTATGACATGGGAAGATGTTCTCTTTATAAGAAATTGCAAAGAAAATTTGAATATGTACTCCATAAACTTATGCCTTATTTCTTAGTCAGAACCAGAAGTTTCTTTCAGAGCAGGCTCTTTTGTTTTCTCTCCTTCACTCCCACATTTGTTCAATGCATTCTATTTTGATAGTTCTTTGATTATGTACTATCAGGTATCGGGTGGCTAGAAGAAAAGGAGCCTAATGACATTTCATACCTAGCTACTGTATGACTTAGCTTGTACTTACTTTCAGTACATACAATTCTGTTCTACATGAGGGAAAAGCAATGGTTGTCTGTTTACAAGCTATAGGTAAACTAAAATTTAAATACTGAAAAAATGGAAGTACTATATAAAGAAATGCTTAAAACTTTAAGTATATCTAATTTTAAAAACATAGGGCACGTGGGTGGCTCAGTGGGTTAAAGCCTCTGCCTTCGGCTCAGGTCATGATTTTAGGTCCTGGGATAGAGTCCCACATCAGGCTCTCTGCTCAGCAGGGAGCCTGCTTCCCCCTCTCTCTGCCTGCTTCTCTGCCTACTTGTGATTTCTCTCTGTCAAATAAATAAATAAATAAATAAAATCTTTTAAAAAAAATACAATGTGCTTTCTATAATACTTAGAACCAAGACTAACATAAAAAAAACTAAGACAAAATGGGGATTATGCTAGAACACAGTTAATATAGTTATGAAGTTTGAATAAATTAATCCAAGAATATATTTTGATAAAATAAAGCAGGACTTATCATTTAGTAACAGGCACTCTTGAGAAGTCAAAAATATATATTGCAATGTTATCAAGAAAATACACTTTGAAATTAAGCCAGTTACTAAAAATTTTCATAATATCTGTTTACCAGATATTTTTAAATTTCCAAGTAAACTTTTATTCCTTTTTCATATATAAAGAAGAGGCACTGAAATTTAGTTATGATAACAAAGCAAAAATGCAAGAAATGAGACATATAGACCAATGAAATAAAGAACCCAGACTTCCTGTATCCAAAACTGTGAGAAAATTAACTTCTGTTGTTTAAGCCACTCGGACTATAGTATTTTGTTATGGTAGCCCAAGCCAACTAATGTAGGTTCCAAAACCAAAGAACAGTCTCTTCAACAAATGGTGCTGGAAAAACTGGATAACCACATGCAAAAGAATGAGATTGTACCTTTATATTACATCATATGCAAAAACTAATGCACAATAAATCAAACATAAATCCTAAAATTATAAAACTCTTATAAGAAAATATAAGGGGAAAGCTTCATGACATTGGATTTATCAAGGATGTCTTGGATATGACACCAAAATCATAGGCTACAAAAGTAAAAATAGATAAATTATTTTATGTCAAACTTAAAAACTTCTGTTCATTAAAGGACACAAATCAACAGAATGAAAAAACAACCTACAGAATGAGAGTAATTCGGAATATGATTCGGAAATCATATATCTGATAAGGGATTAATATCTATAACATATAAAGAACTCTTACAGCACAACAACAACAAATTAACATGGCTGAAAAAAGGGCAAAGGGCTTAAATAGACATTTCTCCAATGATATATTAATAGCTAACTAACATACAAAAGATGATATATTAAGAGCTAACAAACACTAATCATTAGTTAAATGCAAATCAAAACCATAATTTGATTTCATCTCAAACTCATAAAAAAACAAACAAACAGAAAATAACAAGTGTGGGCAAGGATATGCAGAAATTGGAACCCTTACAAATTGTTGGTAGGAATATAAAATGGTGTAGCTGCTATGGAAAATAGTATGTCAGTGCCTCAAAAGTTAAAATTAGAATTATCATAATCCAGCAATTCCATTTCTCAGTGTATATTCAAAATAATTGAAAGCAGAATCTCACAGAGATATCTGCATCTCCATTTCATAACATCACTATTCATAACAGCCAATAGGTAAAAGCAACCCAAGTGTCCAGTGACAGATGAATGGATAAATAAAATGTGGTGTGCATTAGAATATTATTCAGGCTTTAAAAAGAAGAAAATTCTGATACATGTTACAACATGGATGAACATTGAAGACCTTATGCTAAGTAAAATAAGCCAGTCATAAAAGAGAAATACAGGTCACTCCACTTATTTTTATTATTTTTTTTTTACTTTTTTTGGGGGAGTAGTTTTAAAAATTTTTTCTCAGTGCTCATCATGATAAGTATATTCTTTTTAAAAATTCTTTAATTAACATATAATGTGTTATTTGTTTCAGGGATACAGGTCTGTGATCAATCTTACACAATTCACAGCACTCACCATAGCACATACCTTCCTCAATGTCCATCACCCAACCACCCCCTCCCTCCCATCTCCCTCTTCTCCAGAAACCCTGTTTGTTTCCTGAGATTAAGAATCTCTTATGGTTTGTTTCCCTCTCTGCTTTCATCTTGTTTCATTTTTCCCTCCCTTCCCCTATGATCCTCTATCCTGTTCCTCAAATTCCTCATATCAGTGAGATCATATGATAATTATCTTTCTCTGATTGACTTCTTTCACTTAACATAATACCCTCTAGTTCCATCCATGTCATTGCAAATGGCAAAAGTTCAGTTTTTGATGGCTACATAATATTCCACTATATATATATACCACATTTTCTTTATCCATTCATCTGTTGATGGACATCTAGGATCTTTTCATAGTTTGGTTATTGTGGACATTGCTGCTATAAACATTGGGGTGCATGTGCCCCTTCAGATCACTACATTTGTATCTTTGGGGTAAATACCCAGTGGTGCAATTGCTGGGTCATACGGCAGCTCTATTTTCAACTTTTTGAGGAACCTTCATACTGTTAAGGTCATTCCATTTAAATGAGATACCTAGAGTAGTAAAATTTATAGAGATAGACAGAATGGTTATTACCAGGAGCTGGGAGGACGGGAAATGGAGAATTATTATTTAATTTAGTTTTGTAAGATGAGAAAGTTTTGGAGATTGATTGCATAACAATGTAATTATACTTAACACTACTGAGATGTGCACTTAAAAATGGTTAAGATGGTAAATTTTATGTTGTGCATTTTTTATAATAATAAAAGAAACAAGAAATCCATACAATGTTTTCTAAGAGTAAAGTTAACATCTGCCCCAATATTTGTTCTAGAAAAAGTACATGAAAGAGAGGAAGATCTATAAAAGTAGCCACTCGGTGAAATGGTCAGTGTTTTATACTCCAGAGATGGATTAATCAATCCCATTTTTATATAACATAAATTTAAAATGCTGGGAAATGATCCTTTGCCTTGGTTGGAGTTGAGAGAGAGAGAATTTAGACAAGAAACAAAAGTTCTTTCAGCATTTAGAGTCAGCAAACGTTAGCCTCTCTCTCCCTCTCTTTTTTTCCCTAAGATATTTCACAAAAGTGTGATGTCACACAGATCTTATTGAGCCGAATAACTGTGGGATGTCATGGTGACCTTAACATCTGAATTCACACTCCTACTCAATGGGTGGCTTTTTTCAGAACAAAAGCGTTTTAACATATTTGCTACAAAGCACAGCAAGATTTCAGGGAAAGAATATGTGACAGTTGAGGAGGATGCCTACGCAGAAAAATTAATATGGTAATTTACAGAAGAAACACAAACACACATACACACACATACAGGCTGCATTGACTATAATATAATTCATGTATTACTCATTTCCAAAGAACAATGAATGATATATGATTTGCAAATACTAGACTTTTTGTTTCATATAACACTAAACAAGTGTCACCATTTTGCATATGAATATAGATATGTGATCATTTTTCCTTAGTCTGAAGATAATGCCGCTGGTTGGTCAAGGAAAAGGATTGGAAACAAAGATAAATCCAAGAGGAATGTAACCTCAAAAAGGTAGGAGAGTAATGCATTCTATTTCTTTTCTTTTTTCAATGCTTTCTCAGAAAAGTGTTATCACTATCACAGAGTTCAAAAGACTCCACTGGATTTTTTTTGAAAGCTTACTATGCACTGTGTCAGAGCAGCACCTTGATATCAGGGCTGCTCACAGTATATTCTGGAATCTGGTTCTCTGAATTTCTGATACCTAAGGAAGTAGACAAAAATGTAAATAACCATAAAACTAAAGTGTTGCAAACCAGTGAGCCGGCCTCTCTAACAAATGTTCAGTTCTTTTCGGAGACCTCTAATATTTAGAAGAAGCAGAGACAATTGTCCCCACCCCATGCCTCATTTCCAAGGGATCTCTTTCAATAAAAAAAAAATCTCAGACCACCTTTTGCCAAATGCAAAGACATTTATTAGTAAGCCAGTGTGACCTCTCTGAAGTGCAGAGCTCCTCTCTCTGATCTAAAAATAATCAGCAGCCTTTGCCTAGAATACCCACTTCAAAGAAGACTTAATGTTGGATCCTGTAGTCTGATCTCCATCACTGGGGCAAGGAGTCTGCATGCCCATAAGATGCAAACCTGGAGTTCTGCTTCACTGACACACACTGCTAGGTTGGGTGTTTTCTGCTATATGTTGGGTGTTTTCAGGCTAGAGTGATGGGTCCTGTATAATCATTCCAATCAACCTCATAATCTAAATCCCATTCATTTCAATTGCACCAATAACACCATTTTATTAATTAACCCAAAGTCATTTATGTAGAATAAGGAAGTCTCTATGAATAACTTTCCCTTAGGTATCAACTATAGGTAACTTGTACTTATCCTGTAGTACGGTATTTAGGGTAAATTTTCTCACAAAGAGTATAACCAGAGGAGATAGCACTGGAACAGGGTTTGAATTAAAACTTACTTGAAGACTTTCTAATTCCTAAGCCCTCAGGCTTCGAGAAAAATAAGAAAAGAAAAGGAGAGGAAAGAGGATGGAAGGAGGAAAGAAAAGATGGTTCTTGCCCTTCATGATTTTACTATCTACTCATGAAATGAGAACGGGGATGACTGTTTCATTTGGATAGATGGGTAGAATGGGCACATATGGGAAAATATTTCAAGCTAAGGATAACAAATTTCTATAGAAGCCTTGATGCAGCTTTTTTGTAAGTAATCAACAAATATTTGATAATTGAATAAGAATAACCAAAAATTTTAGGAAAACTTTTTCTTTTGTTCTTCTCTCCCTCCCTTTCTCCCTTCAACTTCTAATTAGAAAAGTAACCATAGCCATCAACACAGATGTTCAAGTAAAAGCTGAGACCAGAAAGCAGCAGAATCTCAGATTGATCTGCAGGAATCTGATCTGTGACTCTGAAGGAATCCAATCTCTATGTGACTCTATGTGAACATTTTTTTCTCACAGACTCTTTCTTTCTTTCTTTCTTTCTTTCTTTCTTTCTTTCTTTCTTTCTTTCTTTCTTTCTTTCTTCCTTCCTTCCTTCCTTCCTTCCTTCCTTCCTCTCTCTCTCTCTCTCTCTCTTTCTTTATTTATTTATTTATTTATTTGACAGAGACAGACAGAGAATACAAGCAGGCAGAGCAGCAGGCAGAGGGAGAGGGAGGGGGAGAAGCAGGCTTCCTGCTGAGCAGGGAGCCCTATGCGGGGCTTGATCCCAGGACCCTGGGATCATGACCTGAGCCGAAGGCAGACACTTAACCGATTGAGCCACCCAGGTGCCCCTCACAGACACTTTCTCTTCTACACAGGGGTCAGATCCAGTGCTCTTTCATCAAATCCTAAAATAGTCTCCACATTTGATACTCAAATGGTAACAAGTCAGTACAACAATGGGAAACAACAAGCCATATCTGATATCAAAGGAGATATGATCACCTTCCTAGCAAAAATATTGACCATGCTTGAAAAATATAAGAAATAGGGAGCACCTGGGTGGCTCAGTGGTTTAAGCCTCTGCCTTCGGCTCAGGTCATGATCTCAGCGTCCTGGGATCCAGCCCCGCATCGGGCTCTCTGCTCAGCGGGGAGCCTGCTTCCTCCTCTTCCTCTGCCTGCCTCTCTGCCTGCTTGTGATCTCTCTGTCAAATAAATAAATAAAATCTTTAAAAAAATATATAAGAAATAAATAGAAATAGAATGTTTCCACAGCTATCATCTGCTTGTAAAATATAGGAACAGATTTTTTGTTAAGTCAAGAGAAGAAATTATCTACTTTAAAACCCAAGTGACAAGCAGATGCAAGTTTAATTCTTCTTTTAACCCCCAAACAGCTGACTCATCGCCTAAAGGGTATAGTGATGTCGGCTAGTGTCACCCACTAACACAGAAATTAGTAAGGAATAATGACTTTGCAGAGGAAGTGAAATTATAAATAAAAAGGTTTAGGTCTAACTTTCATTTCTAGCAGCATCAGATACTCTGAACTACTCTCTAGACAAAATCAATTAAAATGGTAAATATATATGTACAGTTTTAATTTTAAATGATTTGCTGATTTAAAAACTAAGAAACCAACAAAAGAATTTGTGGAGTCCCCCACGGCTGCATAGGAAACTTGGGAGACAAGCCAGTGCCTAAGGTAGCTTTCTCTGTGAGAGCTTCTGCCCAACCCTGGACAATTGAGTACTCTCTAAAGCCTGCACAGCATACAAGGAGACAGGTGATAATATTTAGCACTTGCTCAAAGTGAGAAATCTAGTAAGACTTCCTATCAAGTAGTATAAAGATGAAGAAGAAATTAAACCTACTACCCCCGAGGAGATAACAAGGAAATTTGCCTGTCTCATGTCAAGACATAGATGAGGATATGGGGGAGTGGGAGGGGCAGAGACTCTCTCCAGAGAATTCATAACCACAAAGTTGTCCTCATGGATTTACAGTTCAATTATTAATGCCTCTGTTGCTTGAAAAAGCTTTGATAGAGAATAAAATTTAAAGAACTTAATTAAATGCTACGGTAACTGAAAGAAGCAA
Source organism: Procyon lotor (assembly GCA_028646535.1). NCBI lineage: Eukaryota > Metazoa > Chordata > Mammalia > Carnivora > Procyonidae > Procyon > Procyon lotor. The sequence goes on along the minus strand of CM053614.1, from coordinate 45,635,189 downwards.
ATTAAAATGTAAGGAGAGAATTGGCAAAATGAAGGATAAATTCAAAGAAATTATCCAGAATATTGTAAAAAGAAAGACAACTATGGTAAATAAAAATGAGAAATCAAGATGGTGCGTTTCTGGGAGCCTGGGTGGCTCAATCGTTTGAGCAACCTACTCTTGATTACAGCTCAGTTCATGATCTCATAGGTCGTGAGATTGAGACCACATTGGCCTTCACACTCAATGCAGAATCTGCTTAATATTCTCTCTCCCACTCTTTCTGCCCCTCCCACCACTCTTGAGTGCACTCTCTCTCTAAAATAAATAAATAACACCTTAAAAACAAACAAAAAAAGATGGCACATATGTAAGAGCTCTAAAGAAAATAATAGAATTTGGATGAGATGATACTAAAGGAGGTAAAGGTGACGAGTTTTCCAGAAATGTTAAAACACACTAATTATGGAAAGAGAAACAGCAATTATGAATTCAAAATTCAGATGCAATTCCAAAAATTATTAAATTTAATCAATAAAATAAAAACTTCTGCACAGACCAAAAAGAAAAGAAAAGAAAGAAAAGAAAAAGAGGGAAGAGTAAAAGCACTGAGTAGCAAGAAAGAAGGCAGGGAGAAAAAGAAAAGCTGAGGCAAATGGACAGTCCTAATAAAATGATACAACCAATCAAAAGATTATCAGTGGTCATTTTAAAACTAAACTAATTCTTCATTAAGAACAAAGTTTAAAAAAAAAACCCAAAGTTCATTGCACTAAATTAACAAAAATACTTAAGTCCTGTTAATTTTGTTTATGTGACCGATATATCATAAAGAAAAAATATTGAAGGCCAAAAGAATAGAAAAGATATAAACCAAGCAAATACTAAGCAAGAGAAAGCTGGGGTAAGTATACTAAGACCAGATAAAATAAATATGAAGGCAAAAATTATTAAAGATAAAGATGGTCACTATAAAATTGAACACTGAATTTGAAAAGTATAACAATTTTTAATTTATATGTACCTAGTGATATAACTTTAAAGGAAAATTAACAGAAGTATAAAAAGAAATTTTTTTCTTTTTTTTCCCCAAATATGTTTATTTTATTTTTTCAGTGTTACAAGATTTATTGTTCATGCACCACACCCAGTGTTCCATGGAATACGTGCCCTCCTCAATAAGGAAATTGATAAATTATCCATTACTATGTGATATTTTAATGTATCTTAGTAAACAATATATCTAGCAGAAAAGAAATAAAGAGACTTGAAAACAAAAGTAACAAAATTGATCTAATCATATGAATGTTCTACCCAACAAATGAAGACATCATGTCTTCTTCAAACACATTGAGTTTCTGTAACTTCCTAATAATTTTTTTATTAAGATTTATTTATTTGTTTGTTTGTTTGTTCATTTGTTTTTTTATTAACATATAATGTATTATTTGCCCCAGGGTACATGTCTGTGAATAGTCAGGCTTACACATTTCATAGCACTTACCATAGCACATACCCTCCCCAATGTCCACAACCCAGCCACCCTATCCCTACCCCCCACCCCCTGCCTCCAAGCCACCCTTAGTTCGTTTCATGAGTCTAGGAGTCTCTTATGGTTTGTCTCCTTCCCCATCCCCTCCTGTTTCATTTCTCTCCCCCACCTCCCCCCACAAACCCCCGCCTTGCCTCTCAAATTCTTCATATCAGAGAGATCATGTGATACTTTTCTTTCTCTGACTGACTTATTTATTAAGACAGTGTGGTACTGGCAAAAAAAAAAAGACACATAGATCAATGGAACAGAATAGAGAACCCAGAAATGGACCCCCAACTTTATGGTCAACTGATCTTCGACAAGGCAGGAAAGAATATCCAGTGGAAAAAAGACAGGCTCTTCCTAATAATTTTAAAGATTGATATCATATAAACCATATTCTCCAACAAAATGCAAGAGTAAGAAAGCAATGACAAAACTATATCCAGAAATCAATATGTTCTGACATTTTAAAAGGCAATTCCAAATGATTTGTTGATCAAAGAAGGAATAATAAACATTATAAAATACTTAGAACTAAACAATATTTAAAATACTGTATCTAAAATAAGACACATGGAAGACTTCCCCTTTTGGAAAGATGAAATAGATGTAATTTTCCCTAATCCTCCCACAAAGCACAATTAAGACCCCAGGACATTATATATGAAATAAACATAAGACTCCAAAGGCAGTCTGGCCAAGAACTCCAGAACACAAGAAATAATGCTATGAGTTCCCTGGGTTTTCTTTTGCTACATGTATCACAGACTGAATATTGCATAACTGACAATTAGGAAATGCCAATGGGCACAGACCAAAAATGCCCAACAAAAGCCTTCTCCCTCAAGTTAAAAGACCGAGTAAAAGACAAGAGATACCTAGATACCTAGCGGGTCAGAAAACCTTTAGGCAATAACTTCTCTACTCCAGCCAAACACCCAACACCACATTAAAAACTGTGGCTCCACCACCTCCCCCACCAGCAAAGGCTGAGGAGAGAGTCTAGAGTCATGCCAAGTTGTAACAAGGTATCCTAAACAAACCCTTCTACCCATCCCGTATGGGGCTGGTGTCACAGAAGACCAAGTTGGGAGCCAGGATGTTCATCTTCCCCCCGGGGGTGTCACTGAACTCAATGAAAATGAAAATACGTATCTAAATTTGTAGGATATGGCTAATACAATGCTGAAAGGGAAATTTGGAGAATTAAATGCTATGTTAAAATGAGGAAAAGCTTAAATCAACAATCTAAACTCCTACCTTAAGAATCTAGGAAAAGAAGAGTAAAATAAACATAAAGCAAATAGAATTAATAAATCAATGAAACAAAATGTGGTTCCTGAAAAGATTAATAAAATTGACAAGCTTGCAGGGGCACCTGGCTGGCTCAGTTGGTTAAGCATCTGCCTTCAGCTCAGGTGCTGATCTCAAGCACCGTATTGGGCTCTCTGATCAGCAGGGAGCCTGCTTCTCCCTCTCCCTCTACTGCTCCCCCTGCTTGTGCTCTCTCGCTCACTCTCTCTCTCTTTCAAATAAATTAATAAAATCTTAAAAAAAAAAAAGATTACCAAAAATCTGCGGCTTCTAGTTTAGGGACACTTCGAGGATTTCTCCCTTTCTCACTCCACGAGAAGCCAACTTCCATGTTGTGAAATGCCCAATGGAAAGGCTTAATGATTATACCCCACAAATCTTACTTGTGTTAAAGATCAGAAACCTTAATATTTCATTACAATAACTTCCTCAGAAAGACCCTCTCTAAATCTCCAAGACAATTCTTCCTGTTATATTCCCTCGCAGTATCATGAACCTCCCCTTCTTTTTTTTTTTTTTTAAGATTTTATTTACTTATTTGACTGAAAGAGAGAGACCACGAGAGGGAACACAAACAGGGGAACTCCATTATCTCTCTGACCCAAACCAGGCTTTCTCAACCTTTTATAACCAATGCCCTTATTTGATAAACAAAGATATTATTTCCTGCTTGATTATACATTGAATACCATGCATGACTAAAGGCAAGTCAAAGCAATGAGGTGTTTTCACACTATTAAGCCACCCACCCATATACCCGCAACATTCTGATACATGCACTTTTGCCCCCATTCCTTCCTACCCTATCCCTCTACGTGGAAAACACAGCCTTAAACTGTACTTTTCATTAAACTTTTTTTTTTAAAGATTTTATTCATTTATTTGACAGAGACAGAGAGATCACAAGTAGGAAGAAAGGCAGGCAGAGAAAGAGGGGGAAGTAGGCTCCCTGCTGAGCAGAGAGCCCGACATGGGGCTCGGTCCCAGGACCCCGAGATCATGACCCGAGCCGAAGGCAGAGGCTCTAACCCACTGAGCCACCCAGGCGCTCCTCATTAAACTTTTGTATGGTCTGTTTATAATGATACATACATAATTGCATATTCTTAGATTTGTTATAGTAAATTAATTTTAAAGACACTTGTAACTCTAGGACTTTTCAGAATAGTTCATCAAGTTTCTTGCCAGTTGTCAATTTTTAAATAAAATACAAATCCATTGAAAGAGCTCAAAAACGTTTCTATTTGTTAGACTGTAAATTTATGCCAAAATTTGAGAAATATTCTAAAAGTCAACAAACCCTCAACTCTAAGCAACTGCATTGGTAAATTATCAAAAAGTAAATGTGTTTTTATTTTTAGAACTGGAAATCAGAATTTATTTCTAGAATTCTGATAATCTTAACTGCTACAAAACTGTCCACTTATGCCAAAGCAAGAGTGAAAGCTAAAGCTGTTTAAAGAAAGTTATTGCACTTAATGGTTGGTGAAAGCCAGCAAAAGAAGGTATGAATAGAAGTATTTATAAAGCTTTAAAAGTAGAAATGGTTTTCTTGCTGAATTTGAAACATAACTTTAAAATTGAGAAATGTCAGGGTTTCAAATAATACCATTTCCATGATCCTAGACAATAGTAATACTATGTTATTATTAGAATTAAGATTTATTGAACACTTAACAGGGGCCAAACACTGTGCTAAGTGCTTTACAATTATTATCTCATTTGAAACATGCAGCAATCCTATGAAGAACGTACTGTTATTCTCTTCATTTTGTAGTTAAAGAAGCTAAGGTTTAGAGAGGTTAAGTAATTTACCCCAAGCCACACTCTTAAAAAGTGGCCAAGACTGATTCAAACTCAGACTGGTCTAACTCCAGAGCTTAAACTCTTAATAAACAAGTTTTCATGGGCTTCACATTCTTCACATGAAAAATCAAAAAATCTGAAGATTATCCGTAATATTAATTCCTGCTCTAATGACCAACGAGTTTCAAGATCTCCTTCTGCATTTCTCTAAGTGATCTAATCATTTTATGTATCCAATTAACTTGATCTTCTTGTATTGGAAGTGAGGGGGATGGTATGGGACGAGGAACATAACTTCTAAAACAGTAATAAAATTTAAATGAAGAATTTAACATTTTTCCTAGGACTACCGAACTAATTGTTTATCAGGATTTCAACTCATTTATTCTGAGTCTTAGCCTCTTTATCATTTAAACAAGGCATCTTGGGAAGGAATAAAACAAACCAAATAGAAACCACTAACACATGAGTTGTTCATATATTCAGGTAACATAATTATTCAAGGACACTAGAATTTTTCAGAGTATAAACAGTAAAAAGAAAATTTTGTTACAACAATATATGCCATCTAAACTATAATACAACTTCCCAGAATTTTCTTGGACTAGTTCAGACCTTGTCTCATCATTACTTTAAATTTTTGTGCTATAGGATTTGGCTTCACGAATTCTATCTAGTAAGTGAAATTTCTCATTCCAGGAGTTATGGACTGAAGTGAGCTCCCTCAGAATTCATACATTCAAGGCCCAACCTCCAGTAACTCCAAATGTTAGACCAGTTGGAGACAAGAGGTAATTAAGTTAAATGGGATCATCTGAGTAAGCCATCATATATCTGACTGGTTTCCTTATAAGAAGAGGATATTTGGACACACAAAGAGACAATAGGGGTGCACATGAATAGAGGAATGACCTTGTGAAGAACATAGCAAGAAGACTGTCACTTGCAAGTTAGGGAGTGAGAACCCAGAAGAAACTACCATGCCAACACATTGATCTTGGACTTTTAGTCTTCAGAGCTATGAGAAAATACAATTCTGTTGATTAAGCCACTCACTCCATAGTATTTTGTTATGGCAGCCATAGAAAACTAAAACACAGTGTTTTCACAGGTAGCTCTCCAATCATTCTATTTCTCCAAGATGATAAAACATACGGTACCATTGACTCTGCCTATATCATCCCTTCCTTTCTCCAACTCAAGAAACTTCACAACCCCAATTCATCTCCATGTGAACTTTTTAATTTATGCCATGATGATAACTCCACACAGGATACATAAGTATATAAATATACCAATTAAAACTTAACGTATATCTAAAACAAAAGTAATTTTAGACCTTACAGATAAGATAATAACTTGGAGAATATAAGACACATCATTATCCAGAAAATCTTGGTACTTAAAATATTAATATAGTGCAATTATTTTATAACATTAGAAATTTCTGTGCTGATATTTTGATAAAAGACAAAGCTAATTATTGAGAATACAGAAATACAAATAAGTAATTAGGATAGAAGAACAGATTTTCATAAACAATTGGTTGGATCTTTCTCATTCTAACTTATTATACTCAAATACAGCCAAATTGAGATCAGCTTTTATTAATTATCTCTTACATGAATTATTTATAGTAACCCAGACTCTCAAAAATACCCTCACTTTCCTCACGACACTTAAATACAATTAGGAATAAATCCCAAGGCAAGAAAAATATCAGATCTCCTTAAGAAAAAGGAATAAATGTGTGATTTTTACTAATTTCAAAAGGTAGCTTTAAATGCTTTCATATTGTTTCATGCCAACTGTTTCCTTATCTTTTCATTACTGGAGTTGACTTAAAGTTCACCATATATAGACCAACCATGTAATTTATTATTCAATCTAGGATACTTTTGAGTATGAAAAATAATTAATAATTATGTTAGAACTGCAAGTGAAAATCAGACCCATGCTGGAAAAATTAGGATATTTATGGTCATATTTCTTTATATACCTAAAGGGTATATAGTGTCATAGTAACCACTTAGCACTTAAAGAAGGGCTAAAAATTTGTTTTTCTGTTCAGGATAAGAATAGAATAAATTTAAGGATTGCATTCTCAAAGTGGAAGTTGAAAATATAGTGACCAAATGGCAGTCAACAGTCAACTCCATCAACAAAGTAGATATCTATGTACATAGGTATACATATAATCATATATAGTAGAAGGAGTCACGGGGAAAAAAGAAAACCAATCGCATTCATCTTTTGTCAAGAGTAAATATTGTTTTAAAATTTGTTATTATAGTTTCCTTAAAAAAATTTTTTAGGGATTATATTTGCATTTCTACTAGAATAAGACCTAATGCATTTTTTTGTCTCCCAAAAGTTTATAGGAGTTGGACAAGGAATCAGAAAACTGAAAATTTCTCTTGATTAAAAGGCTGCTTATGAACAATGCCACAACACAAGTCAACATTTCATCTGTCTGTTTTAATTACACATGAAACTAAAGTTGCAGTTTTAAGCCTTACCTGTTTTAAGCCTTTTTTACACTGCATAAGCATACAAAATTCATAAGTATAGCATCAAGTCACCATAGATGCCTCACTGCTGTAGTAGCCCAAGGCCACCATTGGCTACCCCTTTCTGAATGCTCCCGCTAACCTACTTAGCAGTCCACACTCTGCATTGCCTGCTTCCTTCTCTGCTGTCCTGACCAGATGTTTAGCTCCCAGAGGTCAGAGTCTCCCTCTTGTTCAGCACTGCCCTTTTAACATCCAGAATACTGGCTTGGAATGAAAAGTGTGCTCAACAGATTTTTGCCAAATGAACTGGAAGGAAGAAGGCTGCTCTTCTTGACCTCGCTTAAGAGAAACATCTTCAGATTTTCTTTTAGTATTTTAAATTATGGCAAAACTTAAAAAAGACCACCCCAAATAAGAAATAGGAAAACAGGTACTATAAGAAAAGCATAAAGAAGTCTTTGGTTTTGTTTCTTCTTTTTTATTCTTGCAAAGAGAAGACCAAAGGGTTCTATAAATGCTTTCAAGTTAATGAAAGATAGTGTGACCAATAAGCACCTACCAAAAACTAAAAAGAAATTTGGCTTAATGTTCAATGAAGGAGCCAAATAGTGTTCACACTCTAAGAAAGAACATTATCCCCATTCTAAGGGTAATTAAGTAATTTACTCAGGCAAGGCTGTGGCCCCTCTTTCCTCAGAGGAGTTTCAAATAAGAATGGCAATTTAGATAAGTTTGTCTCATGTATGTGTAAGCAATAGTAGAAACAATGAACCCCATAAAGTCCCTTTCAGCTTTTTAATTCATAACGTACCCTTAGGAATACATTTGAAACCACAAACTACACATTGAAAAATTATAGCAACTTTGAAGTGGACAGCACATTTAGATTTTTACTGGGCTTTATTGAAAACATGGTTCTGATTAATGAAAGCATCCCAAAAAATTATTTGTAAAAAGATTAATAGAAAAAAATATGTAGCGTTAAGTTTAGTCCCAGGCTGTTTGTCCAAGTTGGAGTCATAATAAAAAAACTTCTGGTGTGAAAAGCAAATGGTTGTAGACAGAATTTGTCAATATGTTTAGACACAATCTCCAAGAGAATAATTCTTTTTTTTTTTAAGAAATAATTTAGTTCTTTCTAAAGATTATTTATTTATTTATTTATTTGAGAGAGAGAGAGAGAGATCACAAGTAGGCAGAGAGGCAGAGAGAGAGAGAAGGAGAAGCAGGCTCCCTGCTGAGCAGAGAGCCTGATGTGGGGCTCGATCCCAGGACCCTGAGATCATTACCTGAGCCGAAGGCAGAGGCTTTAACCCACTGAGCTACCCAGGCGCCCCAGAAATAATTAAGTTCTTAATATAACTCATCATTTCTATAAACGTACCAGAATATCTTTTACAAACACACCTGAATGTGCTAGTTAACTATATTATACTACTTATAAACAAATTTGTAATATATAATATATAATAAATAGTATATATTTATATTTATGAGTGAACAAAAAATGTGTTGGTTCTTATCCATTTTAGTCAAGATTTTTTTAAGCATATTTGGCAAAAATGTTATATTAGTTTCAGGTATACAATACAGATTTTGACAAGTTTATTCATTATACTATGCTCACCACATGTGTAGCTACCAGCTGTCATCATATAATAATATTACAATACCACTGACCATATTCCCTATGCTGTACCTTTTATTCCTGTGATTTATTCATTCCATAACTGGAAGCCTGTATCTCCCACTCTCCTTTACTCATTTTGCCCATTCCCCCATCTCTCTCCCCTCTGGCAACCATCAGTTTGTTCTTCATATTTATGAGTCTGTTTCTGCGTTTGTTTGTTTGTTTGTTTATTCATTTACTTTGTTTTTTAGATTTCACTTATATGTGAAATCATATGGTATGTGCCTTTCTCTGTCTGACTTATTTCACTTAGCCTAATACCCTTTAGCTCCATCCACGCTGTCATAAATGGCAAGATCTCATCCTTTCTTTTTTATAGCTGAGTAACACTCCATTGCATATACACACCACACCTTCTTTATTCACTCATCTATCAGTGAACACTTAGGTTGCTTCCATATCATGGCTATTGCAAATAATGCTGCAATATACATAGGTGTGCATATATCTTTTCAAATTAGTGTTTTTGTTTTCTTTAGGTATATACCCAGTAGTGGAATTATTGGAATATATGGTATCCCTATTTTTAATTTTTTGAGGAACCCCCATACTGTTTTCCACAATGGCTGAATCAATTTATACTCCCACAAACAATAACCCATGATTCCCTTTTCTCCACATCCCGACCAATACTTGTTATTTCTTATCTTGTTGATACTAGCCAGGTGTAAGGTGATATCTCATTGTGTTTTGTATTTGCATTTCCCTGGTAAGTGAGGTTGAGCATCTTTTCACGTGTCCGTTGGCCATCGGTGTGTCTTCTTTGGGAAAATTTCAGTTAAGATCTTCCACCCATGCTTTAACTGGATTATTTGGGTTTTCTTCGTATTAAGTTGTATCAGTCAGTATTTAATTGCTCAGTAGCACCAATGCCAGGGAACACTCATGAAAAAAATAAAAATGTAGAATTTACATTCAATACATCTCACTTGTGATTTCTAAATTGTTTTGAGAACCTCTAAGACTATTTATAAGCAAAACATTTGAAATTTTAAAACTTATTTTGAGAATGTAAGGGCTTGGACCAAAAAGAAACTCTTGGAATAGTCTTTCCTTTAAATAATAATCTTTGAAAGGCTGAAAAATCAGCAGTAATTTACATATTTGTTTTCCTTATAAGAAGCCATCCCTACTCATTTGCCATACATTTACAAACACATCTATATCTTAGACTCAAAATAGGGTGATATCAATCCCTACAATTATCTAAATACTCATCTCTTCTATGAGACTATATTCCTTGATCATGAGGTCTTTAACTCTTCATTCAGTGCCTAGCACATAGTAGGTATTCAATAAAAGTTTACTGAATAATTGAATAAATGGCTAAATAAATTGCCTTATAAATGAAGGAGGACAGAGTGTGAGTAATTTTGGCATAATTCTCAACACTAGTTCTTGAAATACCAAATAGTGGATGGGATAAGATGGGGTCTGGAATATGCCAAGAATTAGTCATTAAGCTGCCTTGCAGATAAGCACAGAAATGCAAACTTTCAAAGGACTTCTTAGCTCTTCCATCACTAAACAAAGTTACAGAAATCATGTGGTAACTAATGTCATCAAGATGTCGATACAGAATCCTTCGGTGAGATAGGAGATGGCAAGTGATAAGCTAAAATAGATAGAATGGTAGAGAGGATTCACATGGCTCATACTTCAAAGAACTTTTTATGTCAAGCTGAGGAGTAAGCAAAGAGAAGCTTAAGGTACAATAAATACTTCTGAGCAAAAGTAATATATCTTGTTTTTGTAGGTGGCTATCTCTGCCCAGAAGACAGACCATGATGAAGAGGGAAAATGGGTCAAGAAGACCACAGAAAAATATTATATCAGGATACTGAGAAAGCGACCTAATGGAATAGCGATGGGGAGAAAATGTTGAAACTAGGTTAATGGAACATTTTGCAGTGATAATTGAAAGGACTTGGTGGCTGCTTAGATATGGAAAGAGAAGTCAAAAAATGAGTCTAAGAAACAAGAATTGAGAAATTACTCAGGTGGTGATCCAAAGAGAAGACTTGGGGCTGGGATAAAGACTCAGAAGTCATTAGCGCATGCGTGTGTGTGTGTGTGTGTGTGTGTGTGTGTGTGTGTGTGTGTAAACATGGGCTAACATCTATATATGTGTATTCACACACACACACACACAGCTGACCCTTGAACAACCTGAGTTTAAACAGTGTGGGTCCACTTCTACAAAGATTTTTTTAATAGATTATAGTACAACAAATTTATTTTCTCTTCTTTATGATTTTCTTAATAACATTTTCTCTTCCCTAGCTTACTTTACTATAAGAATACAATATATTATATATACACATATAATATGTATAACATAGAAAATATGTTAATCAACTGTTCATGTTATCAGTAAAGTTTCTGGTCACCAGCAGGGTATTAGTAATTAAGCTTTTGAGGAGACAAAAGTTCTATGCAAAAAACATAAATAAATAAGTTACATGCAGATTTTCGACTGTGTGGAGGTTTGGTGCCCCTAATCCCTGTGTTGTTCAAAGATCATACACAGATAGATAGATACATGCATATATACAAGCAGCCATGGGAGCAGATAAGGCTAGGCCCGGTAAATATAGCAAACAAGAAGAGAAAACATCCAAGAAAAGAAGGCTGAGGAGCCCCAATATTTAAGTGACTTAACAGATTCATCCTTTGGCTATTTTATATGCAATGTAGGGATATTAATGCATTCACTTTGCGATGACATTGAGAGAATTATTTCATTATTGTACTTTAAATGGCTATCAAATGGAACAATTATTATCTATAACAGATTTAGCAGGAGAATAATTACCATGTTTAATATTTGCACACGACATAAGATATTAAAATTCTTGCCTGATGCACACTCACTATGTTGAAAAGCAACACACTTTCAGTGTATCTCTACCCAAGAAAGTCCTACCTTTCTTCACCTAATTTGTAGTTACGAATGATCTTCTGGAGAAGGTAAGGAGCAGTGAAATTTGTAGGCAAGGGATGAATGACAATGGTTTAAAGATCCTCTGCTACATTCTGAGAGGGGCATGCACATAACACAATAATGAGGAACTGGGAAAGATACAATAAAGATATCTAGAGCACATTCTATTGCAGTCTTGGTCTTGTAAATACTAACCTCACAAACATTCTGCTACATTTCGGCTTTACAAAAAGTAATCATCCCGTCTAGCCTAAAAGGCAGGAAATAAGTACAATATTAAATGCAAATCACTTTTTTGTTTTTTCTGTCTTCTACATAAATGGAATGCAACAGTAATAACTGTAACAGAAGAAAAACAGCTCAAGCTTACTTTTTCTCCATGCTATTTCATATGTGGTTTTGTATTAAGTTAAATAGGTATACATGAAATCTTTGCATTTTTGGATAAACTGAAAAATATTCATTCATTCGTTCATTCAATCATTCAATGTTTATTGGCTACCTGCTATATGCAAAATGCTGGGCAAGGCACTGGGAAATCAGTGGCAAACGAGATAGACAAAATCTTTGTGTTCATATCCAGAAATACAAATATTCTCTTAATTAATAAATTATTATTTAATTACAATGATAGATTCTCTCTACAAAAAAGAGAGCAGGATGTAATCAGACATATTTCACAAGGATCTGACTTAGTATAGTGAATTAGGTAAGACTTTCTTGAGGAAGTGTCTTTTGAGCTAGGCTCTGAAAGATGATTAAATTTTAATGAAGTGAGAAGTTGGGCAAGAACTCATCAGACAGAGGAAACAGCCTGTGTAAAGATCCTGAGGTGGGAAAAGTATAGCAAAAACCTCCTTATAAAAAACAAAAACAAAAACAAAAAACAAACAAACAAAAAATCTCCTTATAGAGTGTCTGTGTGCAAAGCACTGTTAAAGGTAGTAGAAAAAGTCAGCATAGAACAATTTGGAACCTGGGCTCTGAAATTAGACTACCTAGGTTTAATTCATAATCATGGATTTACAGGACAGAAAGAAAGAGGAAAGGAGAAAAGAGTAAGTAACGAGAAAGAGGATAGTTAATAAACATAAAATTTTCCTCTTCCTTCCTGGCAACCTAATCCCTTGAGATATATTTATATGTAAAGTTATAGTCCAAACTGTAAGTGATCTGGAAGTATTTTTTATGTGATAGGATGAGAAAGAACTTTTTGGATTTAAGGCTTGTGAAGTATTCTGAGATGGTTTTCTAATGGCTGAAATTAATTAACTTATTCAGCTCCCCTTTTTTATCAAGAACTATGTTAGGAGCTTTACAGCTTTACAGTTGCTTCCAGTAACTACTTCCTTTCCCAAAAAGGGAATGCTACAAATATCAATGTATCTGAAATGTTTTTCGTTTATTCCTAATCAAAGGGAGGTTTCTGCTACCCTTCTATGTGCACAAAATACTTAAAGACTTCTGTTATTCTAACATGCCTTTTAAACCTTTAGCATTAGAAAGGGTTTTAGAAATAAATTATTCTAAATTTGCAACCCCCTCCATCTTTCACAGATATGGAAACTGAGTCCCAGAATATAAGTGACTTACTCAGGGTTAAACAACTGGAAAGTGTGAGGTAGCTCTTGAACACCCCACCACTCCCTTAATAAACAATACAATTGTAGGTATTGTAGAATACCTACAGTTCTGAGGTATTGTATGCCAGGCCATAGAGAGTAATATATTTAATATCTTCTTAGCAGTGTTGTGCTATCTTTCTCCAATTTTCCAGCATCATGCTTTGAAATTTTAATAATACCCAAATTTAAGTCAAATTATTATATTTTCTTAAATAATTTTTGCTCCCATCAACATTCTTTTTTTGATATTACCTAGATGGCTAAGATATTTGAATATTTAATATGGAACAGCTAAAGAAAATAACATATTATAAGCCATTGGCCTACATAATTTGTTATGTCAACAATTGGTAATATTCCGCTTGGAAAAGTAAATGCAACTAAAGCTGAAATTAAGCAAGCTTCTAGGAAAACCAATGCATTTATTTTATATCAAAGGGACCACAGATAAATTGATAATCTTTTATAAATTTCAGTTATAACTGTTCTTTTAATTTTATTAAAATTGTTCATCTTTGCTCTGAGGGTAGACTTGAAATAAATCATTTTTTTAAACCATATGTTACTTGTATCTGTGATAGAGACAGCTGCGTATTAATTAAATCATCTTTCTTTTTCCTTATAGGTAGAGAGCTCCCAAGAAATTTGTCCCAGCCTCCCTCGTAGCTGGGTTGGGCACAAGTAACTGAGCTCAAAATAAAAAGATGTGGGAAAACAGTGTGGAGATTCCTTAAGAAATTAAAAATAGAGCTACCTTATGACCCTGCAATTACACTACTGGGTATTTACCCCAAAGATATAGATGTAGTGAAAAAAAGGGCTACATGTACCCCAATGTTCATAGCAGCAATGGCCACAGTTGCCAAACTGTTGAAAGAGCCAAGATGTCCTTCAACAGATGAATGGATAAAGAAGATATGGTACTTATATACAATGGAATATTATGCCTCCATCAGAAAGGATGAATACCCAAATTTTGTATCAACATGGACAGGACTGGAAGAGATTATACTGAATGAAATAAGTCAAGCAGAGAGAGTCAATTATCATATGGTTTCACTTATGTGTAGAGCATAAGGAAAAACATGAAGGACATTAGGAGAAGGAAAGGAAAAGTGAATTGAGGGAAATCAGAGGGGGGAGATGAAGCATGAGCGACTGTGGACTCTGAGAAACAAACTGAGGGTTTTGGAGGGGAGGGGAGTGGGGGCTCTGGTGAGCCTGGTAGTGGGTCTTAAGGAAGGCACATATTGAATGGAGCACTGGGTGTGCGGCATAATCAATGAATCTTGGAACAATGAAAAAAAATAAATTAAATTAAAAAAAAAAGATGTAGGAATTTTTCAAACTTGAATCTTTTTCCTGCTTCCAAATTATATTTAGGCCATAGACAGTACCAGAAGTAGAAGGTCCTATTTTTTGAGGATAATTTGCTTTTGTCTTCTTTTTTCTTGGCTGCTGTAAACAGCTCCAAACATGCCTCTTCATATTCTCTGTCTCTCACATTCCCTTCCTTTTCCTTTTTCATCTCTTTCTCTCTTCATGTTTTCTACTGCTCTTGAGCAACTTCATAATACACCTCTATGGTAGTAGTCATTATGGTTGGCCCAGAGCCAAATTAGAGAAGAAATAGCTCTTATCTTCTATTTTCTACTCTTTTCATCTTACCTATCTATGTTATACCACCTTACTCCTCTCTCAAGTTATCAAGACCACCCGACACATTTCTCCTCACTCCCAGAGGTCCCATTGTGGATCTTCCTTCTTCCTCAGGGAGACTTGAAATCATATGGATCAAACTTCTCTTCAAAATTGGATTTTTTTCCAAAGTAAGATTTTATTGTCTGGTGTTTGATTTCTTTAAGATTTTGGTGTATGGTTCTCAGAAAGACAACGCAGTAAACTTACCTCTGTCATAGTTTTAATGTTTGCTTATATTTTTCCTTTAGAGGAGTTATCCTCTAAGACTAAACTCTCAGATTTGAACCCAAATAATGAATTTGTAATAGAACTCCAGTGTGGTTGGCTGAGATGAGAATTTGGGAAAGTTAATCACACTTCTACCCAATTCTTCTGACTAAATGTATGACTAGTAAGCAGTACTACTTTGCTTTATATTATTGCTTACTTTTTTTTACTTCTGAGGTATTGTATGCCAGTGCTTCTCAACCTTTAGTATGCATCATAACTTCATGGAAAACTAGTTAAGATCCAGATTCCTGGGCCAACTCCACAGATTCTGATTCAGTAGTTCTGAGGTGAATGATATCCATTAATATTTACAGTACTTCCCCCATCTGCTGGGGATAAGACCACAGACACCCACAGGGTTCCTGAGACTGCAGATTGTACCAAATTCTGTATATACTATATTTTTTCCTATACATACATACTTATGATAAAAGTTTAATTTCTAAATGAGGCACGGTAAGAGATTAACAATAACTGATTATATAATAGAACAATTATAACAATATGCTATAATAGAAGTTATATGAATGTGGTCTCTCTCAAAATATCTTACTATATTATATTCACCCTTTTTGTTGTTATTGCTCTTCTTTTTCTTGTGATGTAAAATAATAAAATGCCTACATGATAAGATAAAATGAGGTGAATGATGTGAGTATTGTGATATAGCATTAGGCTGCTATTGACCTTCTGACCATCCTCCTTCAGAAAGAGGATCATCTGTTTCTGGGTCATAGTTGACTGCAAGTAAGTATGCAAGTAAAGCATGGAAAGCAAATCCAAGAATAAAGGGGAATTACTGTATTTCTTCAAAAAAGCTCTCAGAATATATTGATAATGGTGGTGTGAAGACCACACTTTGAGTACCACTAGTATACAAAGCATCTGTAAACTCACAAGAAACTTAAGAAGTTTGATTTTAGTTGAAATAAAGACATGATAAAATCTGGTTCCATTTTCAATAATGAACCTTTTTAACAAAAACATTTTTCCCAGCTTCAAGGAAATTTAGTGATTATCAAATCTAGTACTATCATTATAAAAATGAGAAAACTGAAACCCATGAAAAATGTTTCATATCTAAGGACAGACAGAAATAAAATAAAGATGGAACAGAAGGTGTTTTCAAAGATGGCAGCAACAGTATTTCCCATCCCTCTTTTGCAATGTGATTTTATTACTACATACTTAAAAGAGGTGATACCTATTTACCTTCACCTTGAATCTGGGCTGACCAGGAGATTTGTTTTGACTGGTAAAGGGCACTGGAAGTAAGGCTACACAACATCCAAGAGAGAGTCTTAAGAGATCATCAGTGTTTACCTTTACCTTTTGTCCAGCTAAAACCCAACACCAGTTGACAACCATGTGAGTGAAGTTATTTGGATCTTCCAGCTATTCCAGAGGCCCAACCAACAACAGTGAAATAGAGGAACTGTGCACCAACCTACAGAATTATGAAAAATAATCAACTGTTGTTTAAAGTCATTGAATTGTGAGGTGGTTTGTTTTAGAGTGATAGATCATTGCAACAATAGGTTTCTACACTTCTCATCCATTAATCTCTGTAGTTTCCTATGCTGTCCTCTTCACATATTCCTTCCTATATGCCCTCATCTGTTCAGTTCAGCCAACAATTTTTAAGCACCTGTAAGACTCTAGATACATGGATTCAGAGATTACAATAAAACATTATTCTCACCTTCAGTGACCTCATGATCAAGAATGGAAGACTGGCTAAATAAATGTCATAAACATTTATCAAAATACTAATATAATTACATACAGAAATGGTATACAGGAATGGTACATGTGTGCATGTATGTGGGTAGAGAGGCAACCATGAGAGGAGCAGAGATTTTACAAAGGAATTGTAAATTATATATTTACATCGTCATAAATTATATACTAGGCAGACAAAAGCAATGGTGATGTGATATAAATTCATTATCATACCTTATTTAAATGTATAACTTTGGGATTATTTGCAGCATTAATTCCCCCAATATTACAGATAATGCATGATTCTAAGAATGTATGTGTGTATGTTTACCTTTCTTTCATTACTGAATAAAGTTATTATTTTCTACGAAAAGAACATTAAAAGAACACATATTTCCCCTCATATCATCAATATTTCTGTTGTCAAAACCTTTTTCAGAAAGCAGAACCTTATCTGCTAGTAATTTTCACCTAAATCATGGGTCAAATAACAAATGAAAACATGGAAGATCTATTCATCCATCATCAGAAATGTGTAATCAAAATCCCCTTGAACAGCTTAAAATCTAGGCAGATTCTTCAGTGTTAAGGGCTCCCTTACAGAGACCCGCTATACAGAAAGGGACATATTACTAGATGCTCTGTGGCTTAAAATTGCTGGATGATCTGGAAAAGTAAGCGCTCGGTATAACATCTGAGAGAGCTTGGGGATGCTGCACCTGCCACTGGAGAAGGTTGCTGAATCAGGAAGCTGGTGGCTTGGAACCATGCTGCCACTGCCATCATCTGAACAGCAGAATTACAGCCTCTATCCCAACCAACTTAGTTCCAAATTCAAGTCTCCCATGAGTGTACCAGACTGGAGGAACCCAAATCATACCTGGAAACTTAGTAACAAAGATATACGTAGCATGTTTTGTTTTATTTTAACCTCCAGTTACCGCAGTACTGGAAATCATAGGACTAAGAAGCTGAAATGCATTTTTTTTAATGCATGTTTAAGAAAACAATCCATAGGATCTACCATAAAGGCTTAGTGTGATTTTTACCAAATAAAGAAGTCAAACTGCAAACTGAAGAAGTTATACTTTCCTCACTCAATCATGAACACTGAGAAGGTCAGATTGATTTATCTGCTGTGTTAGTGAAGATCATATGTGGGACCCATATCCAAAACTACTAGAATCAGGTGAATATACTTTGAATTTATTTAAGTCAAAAACATTTGTTAAAAAGGTATGAACATAATGCTTGAAAATATTTACACAAACACACATTATACTTTTTTTTTTTTAGATTTTACTTATTTATTTGAGAGTGAGGGGGTAAGGGTAGAGGAATAAGCAGACTCCTCAATGAGCAGGGAGCCCAATGTGGGACTTGATCCCAGGACCCTGAAATCATGATTTGAGCCAAAGGCAGACGCTTAACCAACTGAGCCACACAGGCACCCCACATCATACTTCTTTAAAGCTAACACAATGCTTCAATCATTTCCTCATTCATGTTTTTGTTTTTGGTTTTTAAGATTTATTTATTTGTTTATTTTACAGAGAGAGATCACAAGTAGGCAGAGAGGCAGGCAGAGAGGAGGGGGGAAGCAGGCTCCCTGCTGAGCAGAGAGCCTGACACAGGGCTCAATCCCAGGACCTTGAGATCAGGACCTAGGCCAAAGGCAGAGGCTTTAACCCACTGAGCCACCCAGGCATCCCTCCTCATTCATGTTTAACCAAATTTCTTTGTTATAAAATTTGAGCTCATTCTGATATGTGTTTGCCAGAGAAATATTAAAACTTTTGCTTGCTGATATTATTTTTTATTCCCTAACTTTAATTAATGTATATGTATCACATATGTATTACATATTTTGATAATATAACTTACTGTTTTAAGATAGACTATTTCAGAGATAATAGAATATTTTAAGTTCCTTACTTTTCGGTTGGAACCAATTGTCATTTTCTTTCATATCATGCTCACATAACATAGAGCAAATTGGATAAATGCAAGATTAAATAATAGCCATAAATACTCCTAAAATAGTAAAAGTCAATTTTGGCTTATGTAGAGCAAAAATTATAGGAAAGGACATATTGGGAAAGTTACTATTCTGAATAAAAAAATTGTTTTAAAGATGAACATTTCTCTGAAAATACAAAAAAAAAAGTGTTCTCCCAGGGAAAATATATATTTCCTGTGAATCTTAGCAAACATTTTTTAAAAAGTTAATTTTCTCACAATCTAATCTACTCTAAATAATGATTTCTTCAAGTACATGAATTTTGTTAACTTTCGTATGTTCATCCAGAAAACTGAAAAGTTGAAATTTTATCAAAAGATTAGCTGAGAGGAAAGGAAGCTCTGTAGTTCAATGAAAAGTCAAATGTTATTAACGAGCGTGGACTGCAGCTGTAACACATGAATCATTATAAGGAGCTGAAAGTCTCACTGTTCAGTGCACAAAACTATTAGTCTAATTCAGCCTCAGTTAAGTGGTAAAGAGTTGGCAATGAACCAGATGGATCACTGGATGTAGTCATAGAGATAAACTGAATTTTTCTTTTATAAAACATAGGCAGCTAAGTCTCATTCCCACAAGGACAGACGAATCATACTTAAGACCAAAAACACGGGATTAGAAATGTCTAGATTAAAATTTTGCAGACATTTTCTACTGCCCTCAAAAAAGAGATCCAAAAATTCATATTAAAAAAAATCTCAAAAAACCCTCCATAATGTTTACATGTCAGCACCACGGAGAATATGTTTGAAACACCCCAACCCCCACTACTACCTTAAGTAAAATCATGAGGTATCATTATTTCTGAATACTGGGCTATATGTGATTTTTTTAAATATTTTATTTCTTTATTTGACAGAGAGAGATCACAAGTAGGCAGAGGAGCAGAGAGAGAGGGGGAAACAGGCTCCCTGCTGAGCAGACAGCCCGATGCGGGGCTCGATCCCAGGACCCTGAGATCATGACCTGAGCCGAAGGCGGAGGCTTTAATCCACTGAGCCACCCAGGCGCCCCTATATGTGATTTTTAATAAATTTTTTTCTTATCTCTATTTTCCACAATGAACATCCATTTCCTTTATAAAGAATAATCTATAAGAAAAGGAGTTATTAGGGACGCTTGGGTGGCTCAGTTGGTTAGACGGCTGCCTTCGGCTCAGGTCATGAATCCAGAGTCCTGGGATTGAGTCCCACATCGGGATCCTTGCTCGGCAGGGAGCCTGCTTCTCCCTCTGCCTCTGCTTGCCACTCTGCCTGCCTGTGCTCTCTCTTTCTGACAATTAAATAAATAAAATTTAAAAAAAAAAAAAGGAGTTATTACAATCCCCTTCAAATAAAGCAAGTTTTAAAATACCTGTGATGGGGCACCTGGGTGGCTCAGTGGGTTAAAGCCTCTGCCTTCAGCTCAGGTCATGATCTCAGGGTCCTGGGATCGAGCCCCACATTGGGCTCTCTGCTCAGCAGGCAGCCTGCTACCCCCCTCTCTCTGCCTGCCTCTCTGTCTACTTATGATCTCTGTCTCTCTGTCAAATAAATAAATAAAATCTTTAAAATACCTGTGATAACACAGTACAAAGATGTTTAAGAAATATTTTTCTAATTTAAATTGTAAAAAATTACTTAAATATAAATTCAAAATATTTGCCCTTAGAAATAAAATATAACAATCTATGGAGTATTCTTACTCTCGGTATGTCATCTGGCCATCACAAAAATCCTGTCAAGTAGGTAGAGTGTTACTTTTTTCATTTTACAAAGGAGATCATAAAAGCTCCTAGAGAAAAATTGTTTAGTCTAAGGGTAAAACAATCTGCAAATGGCAAAAACAGATTTCCAAAGTCCCTACTCTATGTTATTTATGTTTTTTCTAAACCAATTCTAAATAAAATGCGATCTCAATCCCTTCTACATCACAGTAAATAAAAAACCTACAAAAATATTTTTTGAAATCACATAATATAATGGAAAACGTTTTATCTACTACCTGAAACACTCTATAATTGTTTTTATAAGAGAGTATACTCCCAAAAGATAATTTAATAATTTAGGCAATGATAAGAGGAAGGGGGAGATTTGTAAGCACTCTCCTCCATTCCCCTCCATCCCAGGTAAACAATTTATATTATCAGGAGGTTAGATACAGATCATTCCTACTTTGTGTTCTACCCAAAGCTGTGACTCTAACGGAGGAAACCTGACCATGTAAGAGAAGATCTCAAGAGCTAATGAGTATGACATTTTGGCAGACTGACCTCTTTAATCTTCCTTAGAGCTCTGACCAGCATTGATTGATGTGGAGTAGCAATTAATCACAATACCATATGCTGACTTAACCCTACCTGGTTGATAAAAATCCAAAATACTAAAATCCTCAGGAAATATTTAGAATGAACAAATATGAGTTTATAGGAGACTTCCTAGTATAATCTATAACTGTCTCAAAAGAGAGAATTAAAGGAAAGCACAAAATAGATGAAGTATTTTATTTTAAAGATTTTATTTATTTGTTTATTTTTTTTATTTCGGGAGGGGAGAAATAGAGCACAAGCAGGGGTAGGGGCAGAGAGAAAGGGAGAGAGAATCTGGAGCAGACTCCACAATGAGCCTGACCCCAAGGTGGGGCTTGATCCCACGTCTCTGAGATGGTGATCTGAGCGGAAACCAAGAGTCAGACACTCAGCTCACTGAGCCACCCAGGCATCCTAGGTGAAGTATTTTAATAATGGGAATTACAATATATCTCTAAGTGTTGAAGTTGAATATTTAGTAAAGTTTTAATACTTTTGCTCTCAAAAAACAACTCATTGAATTGTGCCACATCCTGCGAAATACCATACTTCAGTCATTTCCTCATTTCCTCAACTGAAATTACAGATGGACTCTTTTCAGGCAATAGTTGCTTCTAACCTCAAGAGAAAACTGACTTTAAATTGTAAGATGAAAAATCCATTTCTACAATGGTTAAAAGGCTTCATATAAATAAAACAGATTTTCTACTAAAAGTTAAATACTGCCAAAAAACAGCATCCAAGGCAAGAAGGCAGATTAAACACTTATTCCAGGAAAGAGCATATTTTATTTTGTTATGTTTTTGAGTTACAAGTAATTGAAAATTCCAAAGAATGTGTATTACAAATGGCTTCTGAAAATAGTTTTCTTCTTAATAAAATGAACAAGAACAAAAAGTTATTAAAAATGATTAATGCATCGCTTCTCGGCCTTTTGCCTAAGATCAAGTGTAAAAATGATTAATGCAATGGAAATACAAAGTGCTATGGGCAGACTGAAGTGGGGTATTACTAACTTCAAATTAGGAAAAACAACAACAAAAATCAGGTAATTTCCAAACCTAGTGACAACATGAGAAACCAATTGTTCTCATATATACTGGTGGGAATTTAATTTGGTCCAATCCTCTTGTTAAAAATAAATTGACAATATTTTATTATTTTAACATTTTATCTATCTATCTATCTATCTATCTATCTATCTATCTATCTATCTATCTATCATTTAGAGCATGAGTGGAAGGAAGGGCAGAGGGAGAGGGAAAATTTGGTCCAACCCTCTTGTTAAAAATAAATTGACAATATTTTATTATTTTAACATTTTATTTATTTGTTTGTTTGTTTGTTTGTTTAGAACATGAGTGCAAGGAAGGGCAGAGGGAGAGGGAAAAGGGAGAATTGCAAGCAGACTCCAAGCTGAGCATGGAGCCCAACGTAGGGCTCAATCTCACAACCCTGAAATCATGACCTGAGCTGAAACCAAGAGTCAGACACTCACTGATTGAGTCACCCAAGCACCCCAAAATTGATAATACCTACCAAGAGTCTCAAAAAGATTTATATGCATTGACCTTGAATCCTCCAAATGAGAAATAAAATTTGGACAAGTTATACATAAAGATGATCACCGCAGAACTGTCATTAATCTGTATATCTTCTTTAGAAAAATGTCTATTCATGTCTTCTGCCCATTTCTTAATTTGATATTTGTTTTGAGGGTGCTGAGTTTGATAAGTTCTATATAGATTTTGGATACTAATCCTTTATCAAATTTGTCATCTGCAAATATCTTCTCCCATTCCAAAGGTTGCCTTTTAGTTCTGTTGATTGTCTCCTTCACTGTGCAGGACTTTTTTATCTTGATGTAGTTTCACTAATTTATTTTTGTTTTTGTTTCCCTTGCCTCAGGCTTACTAGATCTAGTAAGAATTTTCTACAGCCAATGTCAAAGAGGTTATTGCCTGTGTTCTCCTCTAGGATTCTTATGATGTTAAGTTTCACATTTAGGTCTTTAATACATTTTAATTTATTTTTGTGTATGGTGTAAGAAAGTGGTCCAGTTTCATTCTTCTGCATGTTGCTGTCCCGTTTTCCCAACACCATTTGTTGAAGAGACTCTCTTTTTTCCATTAGATAGTCTTTCTTGCATTGTCAAAGATTCATTGACCATATAATTGTGGGTTTATTTCTGGGTTTTCTATCCTGTTCCATTCATCTATCTGTCTGTGCTTGTACCAGTACCATACTGTCTTGATCATTACAGCTTTGTAATATAACTTGAAGTCTAGAATTCTGATGCCTTCAGCTTTGTTTTTATTCAAGATTACTTTTGTTATTCAGGGTCTTCTGTGGTTCCATAGAAATTTCAGGATTGTTTGGTCTAGCTATGCCAAAAACGCTGCTGGTATTTTGATAGAGATTGTACTAAATGTGTAGATTGCTTTGGGTAATATAAATATTTTAACAATTTTTGTTCTTCTATGAGCATGGAATGTTTTTCCATTTCTTTGTGTCATGTTCAATTTCTTTAATCAGAGTTTTCAGGGCCAAAATTGATTTACATCAATTTTTATATGTTAGAAATTGCTGTAGATATATAAATATCTAATGATAAATATAGTTTATTCTATTCTTTTTCTTAATTTATATTTGTAATACACTGATAATATTACACTTATGTTCTTTTTCAAGGAAATCAAGGAAGAACACTTTAGAATATGATCAATAATTATTTCTGCAGAAGACTGAAAATATTAAGCAGTAGAATAATAATTATGGCATAAAGTTTTTGAGACCAAGATAAGAATCTTCTAATAAAACTAAATAGAGAGAGGCACTTGGGTGGCTCAGTGGGTTAAAGCCTCTGCCTTCACTCAGGTCATGATCTCAGGGTCCTGGGATCTAGCCCCACGTCAGGCTCTCCACTCAGGGGGGAGGCTCTCTGCCTGCCTCTCTGCCTACTTGTGATCTCTCTCTCTCTGATAAATAATCTTAAAAAAAAAACTAAATAGAGTTTTTAGAATATGATCAATAATTATTTCTGCTGAAGACTGAAAATACTAAGCAGTGGAATAATAATTATGGCATAAAGTATTTGAGATCAAGGTAAGAATCTTCTAATAAAACTAAGTAGAGAGTTATAGAGTTAAATTTTCTAGATTATAAAAGTAAGGTGATTTAGGGGCACCTGGGTGGCTCAGTGGGTTAAGCCTCTGCTTTCAGCTCAGGTCATGATCTCAGGGTCCTGGGATCGAGCCCCACATCGGGCTCCCTGCTTAGCAGCGCACCTGCCTCCTCCTCTCTCTCTGCCTGCCTCTCTGCCTACTTGTGATCTCTCTCTCTGTCAATTAAATAACATCTTTTAAAAAAAAAAGTAAGGTGATTTATAATCCAATGTTTATATATATTGGAAATTCTCACTAAATGTAAGATTCTCTTTCCAGAGTTTGCTTGCTTATTATTGAGGAATCAATCTAATATATATAATTCTTTATTACAGTCTTTATCTCTACCTCTGTAACTCCCTCATACCTTAGTTTGGACTTTTTGTCATTAAGACTTATTATAAGGACATTTTAGTAATATTTTAAGGCTGAATTTTCCTTTGTATAAAAAAGTATGATTTTATTATTTGATTTAATTAAATGCTTACAACTTCTTAAGGTCTAGCACAGATTCCTCTGCCAGATGACATTTTTAAATGTTTTGTATATATAACCAATGTTTGGGGTTTATTCAGTGCAAATCCAATAGTTTTCAGGATTAACCAACAATGATCATGAGGTTGAAAAACTGATTTTCAGCTCTTAAGCAAGTCACTGAGATCTTGAAGCCCAAAGGAAGAGTGAAACACAACTCTGGGAAGAGGGGCAAATTCCAAAAGCAAGGTCATGTCAAAATATTAAGGAATAAGGAAAGGCAGGGATACTAGTAGAAGAGAAACTCCTGTGGGTCTTAGGAGGATGCTTTAGTATAGTGTTGAAGGAACATGCTAGACTGTGACACACAGGAGCAGTTCTGACACAAGAAAGTGTTGGGTAAGGGGTCCATTACCTGTGTTATTTATACTTCAACACATAGACTATACCACCCCCCCCATAAAAGGAGGGGCTCTGGTGTTTTCTGGCGTACACACTTGAGTCACAGTATAACCTACCACTAAGCCCAGACTTACAAGAAATGTTAAAGGCGACTCTATGAGTGGAAAGGAAAGACCATAAGCAGAAGAAAAACAGGAAGGACAAAAGCAGTAAAATTAAAATATATAATTAAAAAAAAAATATATATATATATATAATGAGTCAAGAGAGTCACAAAAGAAAAGGATGTAAAATATGACACCATGTACCTAAAATGTGGGGGAGAAATGAGTAAACATTTAGTGCTTTTAGAATGCAACCATCAACTTAATATAGTGGCCATCAACTTAATATAGACTAGTATATGCATAAGATGTTATATGCAAATGTAATGGCAACCCATATCAAATTTGCATCAAAAACAATAAAAGAGCTAGGAATAAACTTACTCTAAGAAGTGAAAAATCTGTACCTTGAAAACTATAAAACACTAATGAATGAAATTGAATACAACACAAAGAAATGGAAAAACATTCCATGTTCATGGACTGGAAAAACAAGTACTGTTAAAATGTCTATACTACCCAAAGCAATCTACATATTTAATGAAGCCTGTCAAAATAAGAATAGCATTTTTCATAGAACCAGAATAAACAATCCTAAAATTTGTATGGAACTACAACAAAACCCAAATAACCAAAGCAATCTTGAAAAGACAAACAAAACAGGGTTGCTGGAGGGGAGGTGGGCAGGGGAACGGGCTAAATGTGCGATGAATAAAAAAAAAAAATGTGCGCTGGATATTGAGGAGGGCACTTGTCATGAACATTGGGTGTTATATGTAAGTGATCATTCAATAAATTCTACTCCCAAAACCAATATTACACTATATGTTAGAATTTATATAGAGAATTTAACACGTTGAAACATTAAAAAAGATCAGTGGCAGCCACCTTTTAGTGTCTACTATAATCAGGTATTTTACATAAATCAGTTGCTATTTTAAACTTATTTTAAATTTACTACTTGATTCTACAAATATTTATTAAGCTCTAACTCTGTGTCAGGCATTGGATCAGTAACAGCAAGCCAAATAAACAAGACATTGAGTCTCGCCAAAAAAAATGGCCAATAAGCACTTGAAAAGATGCTCAGCATCATTAGGTATCAGAAAAATACAAATAAAAACCACAATGAGATACCACTTCATACCTACTAGGATGGCTAAAATCAAAGTTATAGAATAATGAGTGTTGGTAAAGACTTAAAAAATATTAGTATTTGTAGAGGGAATGTAAAATGATGTAAACATTTTGGAAAACAGCCTGGCATTTGCTCAAATGATTAAACAAAGAGGCAACAGATGACTTGACAATTTCACTCCTACATATATATACCCAAGAAATGAAAACATATATCCACAAACAAAAAACTGTACATTAATGTTTAAAGCAGCATTAGTCATAATAACTAAAAGGTAGAAACGATCCAAATCTTCATCAGTGAACAAATGGATAAACAAAATGCAGTAATTCCATACAATGGAATGGATTATCCCTAAAAAGGAATGAATACTTACACATGCTGTAATGCGGATAATAAACTGAAAACATTACACTAAGTGAAAGAAAGTAGTCATAGAAGTCCACATATTATATGATTTCATTTACCTGAAAGTTCAGAACAGGAAACCCCATAGAAATAGAAAGCAAATTAATGGCTGCTTAGGACCAGTTGGAGGAATGGGAGACAGGCAGGTGATAGCTAAAAGATAAGCTGTTTCTTTTTGAGAAGAAAATGCTCTAAAATTGATAGTGTTAGTGGTTATAGTTATTTGTAAATATACTAAAGACCACTGAATTATATACTTTAAATGGATGGACTGTATATGTGATTTCAAGAAAGCTATTCAAAAACTGATAATGTAACAAAAAAGTTGATAATATAGCAAATAGATACATATTGATAATATACAAAAAAAAGTACCAATAGAAGAATTGGAGTATTTTGCCAGCATAAGAAATTTTAACATCTCTTCCAACTATTGATGGATCAAGCAGATAAAAAATCAGCTACTATAGAAGTTTTAATGACATAACTAATACTGAATGAACAGAACCAAATATTAGAGTACAAATTTTCTCAAGCACACATGGAACATTTACAAAATCAATTATGTATAAAGCTATAAAACAATTCCCCAAAGATGAATGTGTCACACAAAATCCCATTCTGCGCCAAGAAAGCAATTAAGTTAGAAATTAATAACAAAAAAGAAATTTTAATTCTGTGTATTTAGAAACTAACTTATTGGTCAGAGAAGAAATCATAATGGAAATTTAAAAAATATTTTCACATATTTTTATCCATTTTTAAGAAATTTGAAATGTGATAGAAGTATAATAAATGCTACCTAAAACATAATAAAAAATATCACAAATAAGTAGATTGGAGCCTTGCAATTTCTCAAGGACTATTTGGCTTATATAATCAGTACCAAAGCAATGAGTAAAAATAAATTTCTAGCTGCCGGATTATAGAGATTACTCAGCTATACACAAAAAGTTGGATACTGCTGGAAGCCTCCCTTATAAATGGCTTTATGAGTAAAAAACTAACAAGACCAGATTTTTAAGCTCTTCTCCTATAAATACACAATTTTCAGTATCCATTTCCGTGAGAGAAGTGTCAGAGAGTTCCTGATTTTTACTCACTCTCTCAGCAACAATTATTTGAATTAAAAAGAGATTCAGATACGAAGAGCTTCAATAAACAGGGCTTTATAAACAAGGATTTTTCCTAAGATGTTCCTTTCCCCACTCAATTCATTCAAAGTTTAAGTATATCCATTTTTAATAGGCCTCCCAGAAACAACATCATAACTTCAACAAGCAATCATACCCACAATTTTGTTTCATGGGGCACTAGTGATATGATAATTGCATAAATTCTATCAATATTTTATTGACCCAAATTAAAACAGGTTTTCCCTGGGGGAAATGGTATGTTACATATAAGAAAAGTTGTACAGAATTATTAATTTAAGTACAGGTAGTTATGAATACCATCAAGTTAAAATATTCTGTTTTTTTAAGTTATATACCTATAACTTTCAAGCTGTTTTTAGAACAAAAGTGATTGGCTAAAATATGTCAATCATGTATCTGACAGATACAGCTTCTTAAGCTACCAAACTAAGATTTCCAGAGTCTAAATTGTCTTCTGACATTTAGAACACAACTAAAAGCTAAATACTAAAACTGAGACAGGAAGCATGGTAGAATTTTTGTTCTAGACATATATCAGAAATATGAAGTGTTATATGCAATAAAGATTTAAGAAAAGTTTTGACAATATTAAGCTACAATTTCAAGATTCTCAGTAATCTTTCAAGGCATAAGATGAAGAACAGATATTACTTATAGAATGTATTGGCTTCTTCTGGACAATTTTCAAGACCAAATACATTCCTCTATTTAGTGGCTTAACCATCACACACACTACAGCTGATTCTCTTAAATATCATACATGTATGTAATGAACACATTTCACTCCTATTTACTCCCTATAACAAATGTTACTAATGATGATGACATTGGTTACCATTAACTATTTTCTTTGTACCAGACTCGGTGTCATAAGCTTTACATGTTTTCTTTCTAATCCTCATAGCAACATAATAAGGTTCTAGTTATTATTATTATTTAATTTTAAAGATAACAAATCTGAGGCCACAAAATTTTAATTAGGTCACCCATCCAGGAAACATTCAATCCCAAGTCTGTAGTTCTTGAAAATCCAGGATCTTTCCTCTATTCCATGATTTCATTTGCATCTCCTTATTGATCAGCCAGTTACAAAATGTGAAAAATATAATATATAGTTGAGAGTCTTTGAGACAACAAGAATTGTGTTGACCTTGGGCAAAAGATTTCCTGTCTGGCTCTGGGCTGACTGTACCTACCAACAAATATCCATGTATTCCCCTAGGCTTCCTTCATGGCATTGGGGCTGTTGGTTTACTTTCATATTGCTTCCCATTCACTTGTGGGTCAACTGTGTATTAAAGTTGGTTTTGAGTAACTTTAAGAGATGAAAAGAGTTCAAGTATCATTTTTCAATCTACATTTTTCTATTCTTCATGCCCTCTTCTAAAACAGCAGCTTTTAGCAGCTCTCATATTTTAATGTGCATAATAAAGCACACCATGGGACTTGGTGTAATTGCCACATTCCAGGCCCTTCCCCAAGATTCTGGTTCCTAAGTCTGGAATGAGACTGGGGATTTCCAAATGATTTTGAAGTAGATGACACTCAGATGACACTCAGAAAAATGAATGGATTTTATCCTTCTCCTTGATAAACTGTATATATTAAAATAAGAAGAGTGGAAGATGAGCTCCAGGTTTGGATTAACATAGAGTTATATTCTACTGCTGCTGCTTTCTAGCTCTGACCTAGGACAAATCTCCTAACCTCTCTGAGTCTCAGTGTAGTGAAGATTTAACGAGATAAAATATGAACACCCTTAACTCAGTGACTATTGCTCACCAAAGTCTTCAAAAAACATTTTCTCCCTTTCTCTCTCCTCTTTTAAAGCTCAAATCTTCATATTCCAAATCCTTTCTTTCATATTCCAAATCATTTTCTTTCTCTTCCACAACATTACTAAGAAAGAGCAAAATGCTACCTCCTAGCAATGTTGCAGCTCAAAAATGCTGCTTGTCTTCTTAAACTCCTATGCATTAAACCAAGGCTAATTATTTCCTTGATGATTAATCTTCTACTCATCACTAGTTGAATTTTCCACTGATACCAGTTTATTTTGGCATTTTAAGCCTTCTTTGGGTAATAATGCCGTTTCGAGAAAATAGAATAAATAGAGAAATTCAACATTTTATAAAAGAGTTTATAAAGTACTGTGTTCTAGGGCAGCAAGAATTCCCCTGAACTTTGTTGTGGAGACTTACTGCTTCTTTGGTTCCTCTGAATGTGGCTGGCAGGTAGCTTGAGTCATCCTGGCCTGATCAGCTTTTATTCTAGCTTCAAATAGAAGTAAATTACCTTCTATTACTGGACACACTTCAGTAGACATAAGTACTTTGGAAGAGGCTAAAAGAGTACATTCTCTACACTGGGTAATAGCTGTGCCATGGAAGAGGACAGAAAAGAAATATAAAAAGTTGGGTAATTTATACTTTAATCTTCATATAGATAGATCCTTGATATAGGTTCAGGTTGGTGAAATACAAAAGAATATTCACTCATTTATTAACTTCTTACAGTCTATGGACTTTTCATCTTAAAGGGGCCCTTAATTTAAAATGATTTTCTAATAGAAAGCAAATGGTAGTAAACTTTAAGAAAAGATAGAATGGTATAGTCATTAAAACATTATTGAAAGAATATGAAATACTTATTTGAACTGACTACTTGCATAGCCAAAAAGAATCTTTAAACTTTAAGTATCTTTACAGCTTTGTTTCTTCTCTCCAAATTTAGATTTCATCAGCATCAACAACAACAAAAAAAGTAGCCTTGATGCAGGTTTGGTATATATTTAGGATTTATTTTGCCATCTTTCAATTACAGTTTTCCTATAAACAAAACATAAATATAGGGAAACAAAAATGAGATAAAATGATATTTATCAGTACTTTATTTTGCAGTTTTGTTTTTTTCAGGTAATAGCCTACTCTTGAGAATCTAATTTGTAGCACTTATTTCATCCAGAACTAAGTCTGAAACTCAGCTTTGCTATTTCTAAGCTGTGTGACATTGGTGATGTTACTCAACTTCTCTGACACTCCACTTCCTTATGTGTAATACAAGAATAACATTAATTCAGGGCACCTGGGTGGCTCAGTGGGTTAAAGCCTCTGTCTTCGGCTCAGGGCATGATCTCAGGGTTCTGGGATTGGGCCCCTCATAGGGATCTCTGCTCAGCAGGGAGCCTGCTTCCCCCTCTCTCTCTGCCTGCCTCTCTGCCTACTTTGGATCTCTCTCTGTCAAATAAATAAATAATTTTTTTTTTTTAAAAAAAGAATAACATTAATTCCCTCACAGAATTATTGTAAGGATTAAATTAAGCAAGCATCTAGGATTGATCCTGGAACATTGTTGGCATTCAACAAAAAAGAATTTTTAATATGCTATGAACATTTTTAAAAAAATAACAATAAAGATAAAATAGATCTACAAATAAAGATAGACAGGGCATTTCACAGGACATCTAGTTGTTTGAGGCATAAAATCATAAAAAATTAATTGCCACAGGAAACTTAGGAAGTCAAAATGTTTGCATTTCTTTAGAACCAAATGACTGAGCTTTTGCTATTTTGAGGTTGGGATCATCACATTACTCTTCAGTTTTAATGAATTTATCAGTGTTTCTTACTATAACCATTGTGTCTAAAGCTCTCCTCTAAGGGTTCATCTATGGAAAAGTGGAGAGTATCTACTACCTTATTAAAATGGAGGTCTTCAGATTTGGTATATAGCTTACTCCATAGGGGTAACTAAGATTTGAAGGTACATTGCTTTAAGAAGAATTTATTATAATGATAATAAATTAAGAATACCATTTTCAAAATTTTAATTGTGTATAGGCAAAATTACTGAAGCCCCAAAATATGCAACAGCTTGGAGTTTAATTGCAAGTGGAAAACTATCCTTTGGAAAGTGTACGTGGATGGAAATATTTATGAGTTGGCACAGAGACCTGGCACAGTACATTTGCTATGGAATAATTTTAACTGTTACCTTGTTTTACAAGCTGGATTTTATCTGGTGCCTTTATGGGAAGGCTAAACAAGTCTATACATTCACTGTATATGCTGAGGTTGCTGTTTTAGTTTCAATTCTAGATATGCTTGAGAAGGTTCTGATAAACTTTTTATAGGAAAATGATCAAATGAAGCAAACTAGAAACATTTTCCACGTAAGAACAACATATTTCACTTGCTCTATTGTTTCATATATCATTGATTTTGCACCAGATTTTGGCATAAAAAAATCCTGCCTCAAGAATTTTTATTTTTTGGACGATAAACAAACAAAAATCTAAAAGTAAACAAAGACCAAACCAAAGAAGCATAAAACAATAAAATCAGAACCATGACTTGCATGTTAAATGGAAAAAGAAACCATATAAGTTTTCTACTCATTCTGATTTTAATCAAACTTTGTCAAAACAGAGTGGCCTTCCCCACAAAAGATTCAAAATCTCTAAGTTTACTCTTAAATATGAAAGTAGCTATACTTTGGAAATATTGTTAATACTATGTGTCTACCTCTGAATGTATACTTCAAAAATACTAGATTTTAGGAATATATCTTACAGAAGTATTCTAGGTCTACCAAATCTATATATATACGAAGATGTTCACACAGTATTATTAAAATAAAAATATATTCAAATATCTAAATTTGTCCAAAGTAAGGAAATACTTACTTAATAAGTATTATTTACTTACTGTGAATAAGTTATATTCATAGTGGTTTACTCTGCAGCCATTGAAAAATGATGTTGTAGGAAAATAAAAGCACATGGGGAAATGAGCATTTGATCATAAGTAAAAAAATAATAATGTCATCTCATCCTATTTTTGTTTAAAAATTTGTGCTTGGGGTGCCTGGGTGGCTCAGTCATTAAGCGTCTGCTCTCAGCTCAGGTCATGATCCAAGGTCCTGGGATGGAGCCCTGCATTAGGTTCCCTGCTTGGCAGGAAGCCTGCTTCTCCCTCTCCCACTCCCCCTGCCTGTGTTCCCTCTCTTGCTGTGTCTCTCTCTGTCAAATAAATAAATTAAATCTTTAAAAAAATAAAATAAAATAAAATAAATAAAAATTTGTGCTTATGTGCTAAAAACTGGTTTTTAGTTCTATTCATCAGTGTTCTCCATGTGATATAGATTTATAGTTTTTTGCTTTGAAATTTAATGTATTTGCTAAAATTTCCAGCAATAAATATACTTATCTTTGTGATAAAATATTTATTGTAATAATAATTAAACATGAAAACTATAAATAAGCAGTAGCAACTACAGTTTTACAAATAAGTAGACTACCTCTCTATTTACATTTCTGTTTCCAAACTCATGTCAGGGTATTCTTGTGTGTCCAACCCAATCAAATCAACTGAAGAGCCAAGTCTTGAGTCAAGGAAGAAACTTCAACAAAGGTCAAAAGTAAGTTAAGAACTATAGAACCAGAGCAAAGCATCTGAGCAAAGAATCCAGGGGACTGAGAAAACATTGCACAGGTTAACCCACAGATCAAAGGGCCAGGAGCTGAAACCGTGAAAGGCAGTGAAAGGCAATTGTTTCTTGCCTAGCTCCATCTTTCATGGTAAAGTGTTTGTGTGTCTGTATGTGTGTGTGTGTCAGATTTTAACAGAATTCTAGAGAACTCTAATTTTCTTGAAATTATATTAGGAAAGACAACTTTAAAATAAATACTTTAATTCTAGAGAAAAGTGATGACCTAAATTTGAATTCTAAATTCCAAACTAAAACTTCAGTCTCTAATTTCAGAATGGTTTTGGTGTGCATATTATGAGAAGCAGATGAGATTGTACGATGCTCAAGAATGTCCCTGCTAATGTATTCCTCAAACTATGAAGATTCTTCCAATATTACTATAGCTATAATGGTAGATAATTACTTCATTTTAAACCTTTACCTCTACATTAAAATAATCTTAATTCAATTATATTTTCTGCATTGGCTGGCAAATGGTTTGGTTTTTTGGGTTTTAATCTCCAAATTTGCCAATTTTTCTGAAAATCAGATGTCCAAAAGTGAACCTAGCACTAATATATTCAATATCACAAGGATTCCATTCCCAGCACTTTCATAAGAATTAATCTCAGATTACAAATAGGCAAAAAAATTTTTTAAAATATTTCTTTATTTTTAGAGAGTGAGAGAGTACAAGTAGGTAGAGGGGCAGAGGGAGAGAATCTTCAAGCTGACTCCCTGTTGAGCATGGAGCCCAATACAGAGTTCGATCTCACAACCCATGAGATCATGACCTGAGCCACAACCAAGAGTCAAATATTTAACCGACTGAGCCACCCACATACCTCTAGGCAAAAAGTTTTAGAACAAGCTGTGTTGGGGTGCCTGGGTGGCTCAGTCGTTAGGCGTCTGCCTTCGGCTCAGGTCATGATCCCAGGGTCCTGGGATGGAGCCCCGCATCGGGCTCCTTGCTCGGCGGGAAGCCTGCTTCTCCCACTACCATTCCCTCTGCTTGTGGTTCCCTCTCTCGCTGTGTTTCCCTCTGTCAAATAAATAAAATCTTAAAAAATAAAAAAAAGAACAAGCTGTGTTGTAGTTACAAAGATAAAACAGAACATGCAAATTAGATGATAATTTCAACTAATAATAATGTTATTTATTAAGTTGGTAATAGTAATGACATAGTTTTATTTCATTACACCTGTGATAAAGATATGACCCAAGGGCTGGCTCTTCAAACATAAGTTTTCCAGCTGGCTTCCCAGATAAATCCAAATTTCCAGAGTCCCATCATCTCTTACTGGCAACATCAAGGATCAGAGCTACTTCCTCAAACACTTATCCCTGGTTCTAAGAGTCTTTCCTCCTACTTCTTATGGGACCTCTCCTTCATAGCTCATTTCAGCAGAGCTAACCAAAACAGCTACTTAGAGTACAGAAGCCACTTCTCTCTGTATGTAGAGATCTCAAGGTACAAAATAGCTAAGCACAGTCTGGCCTCTCAATTTACCTTAACATAGTTTAACATATAAATTCAGGATTTTCAGCCATCTCCAACTCTACTTCCTAGTTTACTTAGTGTGACATAGCGCACTTTATATATTGGTGCTTAACCACATACCTAATGAGTCAACCTGACAGATTTCATATAGTCCACTAGGTGGCAGAGATGTATACAAGGAAGTGAAGATGAACAATGCCCAAAATCTCCTTAAAAATAGTTCAGCAAGCAGGAAACGAAAGAGAACCTAATTAGAGGAGTATATGGCATTTATAAGTCACATAATACATACACATTAAACTGTGAAACCACACATACATAAACAGAAATTTGAATTTTTAATAAGATAAAAAGTCCACCACAAGTAGTAATAGCTATTTGGCTCAGCCAACACTGTTTATTTTAAATAATTTTTAAATTAAAATTTGCCTTCCTTTTTTTTGTTCATTTTTGGGGGAGATTGAACTTTAAAGGAAAACCCAGATTACTAGTATGTCACTGACAAAGTAACTTATTTACAGTCTGTACACCAACAAGCTTTGAGTCTCTCTGTTTTCTTTGAGTCTGTTGTCTGCTGTATGTCAAAACTTGTTATTTTATCAGAGTTAATATATCTCAACTCTGGAGTTGACTTGTTGGCCAAAGCTCAGGAAGCTGTTTTTCTGTTCTCATTTTACAGTCTTTGTTTAAGCTCTCTTAGAAATTATCCTTTTTAACTTGACAATAACTTCATCACTCTGTATGTTCTACATGACAAAAAGAAGTAAGTCCTGGTGGAAAAAAACTAAGATTTTTAAACTAAAGACCTAAATTTGAATCCTGATTTTGCCACTTAATAACTACCTGATCCTGGACAAGTTTCTTGACATCTTCAAGCCTTTGTTTCCTTCTTAATAAAATATGGGAGAAAATAGCTAAACTCACAGGATCATCATGAACATCAAGTGAGAGTATATGGAAAGCATTTTAAAGTATTATACAAATATAAATGATTATATATATGTGAACAAATATAAATATATATGTAAATATGTATTATCATCATTCAGTATTAACAGATCAAATTTGAAAGAAACATAGGACTAAAAAATATCAATGCTAGAAACCTAAAAAGATTAGTTCTTCAGGGCCCAACTTCAAGCTTCTAGAGGACAAATACTTGGGTTAGCAGAAGGCCATAATTATGACAAGGGCACATAGATTTATCTGCTGAAGTAACTTTATGGACGTTAGCAAAACTTATTAGCAGAAAAGGGGCGCCTGGGTGGCTCAGTCGTTAAGCGTCTGCCTTCGGCCCAGGTCAGATCCCAGAGTCCTGGGATCGAGCCCCGCATCGGGCTCTCTGCTCTGCAGGAAGTCTGCTTCTCCCGCTACCATTCCCTCTGCTTGTGTTCCCTCTCTCGCTGTGTTTCTCTCTGTCAAATAAATAAAATCTTAAAAAAAAAAAAAAAAAACTTATTAGCAGAAATGATTCAGAAATTTGGCAGAAATGATTCAGATCCTCTTCTCTAGAAATTAAAACTATGTATGAATACAATGTGTGCTATTTCTGCTTCCCTGATGAATGTGGTGTCATATTCTCTAGTACTTCAAAACTAATTATTTTCTTTTGGATTCTCGTCATCTTACTTGAAT
>CM053614.1:45577148-45597829 GCA_028646535.1 Procyon lotor | reverse complement strand
AAAAAAAAAAAAAAAAAACTTATTAGCAGAAATGATTCAGAAATTTGGCAGAAATGATTCAGATCCTCTTCTCTAGAAATTAAAACTATGTATGAATACAATGTGTGCTATTTCTGCTTCCCTGATGAATGTGGTGTCATATTCTCTAGTACTTCAAAACTAATTATTTTCTTTTGGATTCTCGTCATCTTACTTGAATCCTTTAAAATGCATGCTTAATTGGTTCATTCTCTATTATACATTTTTCTTTCTTTTTTTTTAATCTACACACTAAGAGCAGGTATATTTGAAGTTACTTAAAAATTTTTCATAAAAGGTCTTCATGTAAAATGTATATTTCAACGCAAAAATATTAGGGTATTCTAAAACCATGCTACTCAAAGTGTGTCCATGGTCTAGCAGCAACCAGCATCACTTCAGAGCTTGTTAGAAATACAGAATCTCAGGGGCGCCTGGGTGGCTCAATGGGTTAAAGCCTCTGCCTTTGGCTCTCTGCTCAGCTTGCTACCCCCCCTCTCTCTACTTGCCTCTCCGCCTGCTTGTGATCTCTCTCTCTCTCTGTCAAATAAATAAATAAAATATTTTTTAAAAAAAAGAAATACAGAATCTCAGGCTCCATTTTCAACCCACTTAGAATCTGCATTTTTTAATAAGATTCCCAGGTGATCTATATACAGTTCAAAGTTTGAAAAGCATCATTTAATATTTATGTGTAATCCAACTGTTGTGTCATTTGATCAATCCAAAATACTGACTTTCTCTATGATTCCATTAGACATTATGAGGTTTCTCCTTTTAGCATTTATCTATTTTTTTAATCTTCATGAAATATAGTATGTGAGGGTCTTTGTGATTCAGCCCCCTACTGCCTCATCAAGTTTTGTTCTCTCCTTCTTCATTTTCTTCTCTATCAAGCTACGTTTCAGAAGTACTGCAATACTTGAAACTGACATTAAGAGACTAAATGCGTACTGCATATGTTCCTAGTTGGGTATTCACTTTGACTACAGTATTGATTGAGAAAATAAATCTGGGGATGCTAGAAAGATTATTAGCCAAGAAAAGGCTGAATAGGAAATTAAAGCTGAAAATATTGATGGTTTCATTGAGATTGGCGTGAGTCATCATAGAACCTTCTCTTTCTAAATGTTTTTCATTCTATATCTAATTATGAAATTTCTAATTCTGTATTACCTACCATTATGGAGAAATAACAGAAAATATATCCACAGTGAGTTGGGGATTTGCTTACAGAGGTGAATTTCAAAACCATTTTAAAACCAATTTTAAAAGAAGAAGGATGAAATAAGGACAGTGAGGAGAAAGAGGGTTCCATACAATAGAATAGTGGCAACTCAGAGGATACAGGAGGATACAGAATAGAAACTGTAGATTTCAACACTCAGAAGAAGGTTTGGGTAGCCAAGAGTAACGAAATATTCACAAAGATATGGCAAGATTGAGCCCTGAGGACCTGCATCCAGAGAGATATGAGGAATCAAATCTTTTCTTAGCACACCATGCAGGACTTCCAACGTTTCTTGCAAAATGAGACAACAGTACCAGTGTTAGGTGACTATCATACTTTGATTTTAGAAATAAGTCCACACTCAAAGTGATGATCTTTTAAAGCATTTCCAAATGAGAAGACACTCAGAACTATATTGCTAAAAACATAACACA
Source organism: Procyon lotor (assembly GCA_028646535.1). Lineage (NCBI taxonomy): Eukaryota > Metazoa > Chordata > Mammalia > Carnivora > Procyonidae > Procyon > Procyon lotor. The sequence continues at coordinate 45,596,146 of CM053614.1, read as the reverse complement.
TAAGATATCATAATCAAAATATCACAATATTATTAAAGTTCTGTAATTTGACTTCAAAATATTTTGCCATTGGCAATTACAAAGCATCACAGATTCTATAGGTTTCAATTGCAGAAAATACTATGTCCTTTCAATTGCAACTTAGTATAAACAAATAGAAAGAATGACCAAGGATGACTATATGTCTAACTACCAACTCATTAAAATTAAGAGAATTTTTAAGTCTTATATAGAATTCTACTGCTTGATGCCATAAATTACATCATAAACTCAAATAGAGATTATTTTACTTCAAAAAAGTTATTTAAGTCCTCTGCACCTCATTTTTCCCCATTTGTCTAATGCTGATTACCAACCCTCACTTTACTTGTCTTAATTCATAGGAGCTAACAACACAACGGTCCTATTTTCCAACATATTGTCTGATGGGAATTTTTTTCCTAAGTTTTGAAAGTCTTGCAAAGGCATAACTATTAAATATGATTCATGAAAGCATGTAAGAAATGATCACTATTAAAAAGAATGAAATTACATGAAATAAAGGTTAGGAAAAACTGAGATAGTTAATCACAGTTAATCTGATCTTTGAAGTCAAATAATTGTATAAATGACTAAAAGTCTTTATATTATTATGTGCAAAGCCCTAATTTAAATGCCACGCTTTCGTATTTTAATAGAAAAAAATCAAAATTTTTGAGTATACCATGTTTAAGGCATTCCACTTATTTATTCCCTAACATTACAAATGTGTATGAAGGAATTTGATTAGCACTTTGACATAATTGATTTCTTACTAGAAGGAAGAACCTAGAAATAAATAAAATCCTTACCTTCCCCACAGTGTCCAGTTGAAAAGGCAGCTCTCCAGGGCTGCTTGTTTTCAGTTCTGACAGGAAGGAAGCACTCATGGAATCCATTTCCTGTAGCAACTATCAGCAGTCCCCCAAAGCCATAATGGAAGTCTCACTTCTTGCTTTCAGATGTCCTAAAAAGTCATATATATGCTTTCTCATTATCTTAAAATACCGAAATATAATACACTGGTTAGAAAGAAGTATGGTGCTCTGGTGGCCAGAAACATACATTCATTTTTGCTTAAATTTTAATTTGAAAACACATTTTATCTTTTAGTTCTAAAGAAGTCCTACAGAAATGTTGCAAGAATTACACCAATTACTTGTGTATCCTTCACCCTGATTCATCAATTGTTAATTTTTTGCCGTATTTGCCTCATCTTTCTCACTCTATTTATATGTATATATATGAATATGAAAAAATTTTCCAGAACCATTTGAAAGTAAATCATAAACATTGTACCTATTAACCCTTTAATACCTCAATGTGTATCTCTTCAGAAAAGGACATTCTCTTTCACAGGTCCAGTATGATAAACAATTTTAGGAAATTTAGCACTGATGCTGTCAACTAATCCAGAGTTCACATTCAAATTTCACCAATTATTTAGCCACATCACCTCTAACTAATAAGTCTTAACAAATAAACCAGACATTCTACCTCCTTTAAAGGCAATAGACAATTGGAAGTTACAAAAAGTCATTTTATTTCCCAGAATGCACTAAGCATCAACATAGATATGTAAATAATGTGTTGAACAAATGTAATATAATGTTATCTGCTATCTATACAGAAAAAAATAAAATCCTAAGCTACAGTAACACAGTCTAGCAACCTACTAGAAATGGGTAACTAGAAGAATATATAAATAACAGATAAAATTAATATTTAATGAACTCTTTTACCATATTCTAATCATGGAAGAAAAGTGGAGTCTCTTGGAGTCTCATTGAATGAATTCAGAGTCTATAGATTCTGACCTCACAGATTCATAAAGTTAATTCAACTATTTCCATTTTTCAAAATTTAACACGGTGAACATCTGCTAGTAGCAAAGGCTAAAGAACAACTCTTTTCCCAAAGTTTGAGTACAGTACTTGGAGGAGAAGACTTTCTTCTGAAGCTTTCTTAGGGTTTAACCTAAAACTCGGCCTTCATGGCCTTCACAGTTTACAATGATATCACCAATATGGGAGAAACCGAATTAACAATTCAGTCAAGGGAATTGCTGGGAGCAATATTAAAAACCACAATATTCTTTGCATGGCTGTACAGATTGCTCAGAAAACTCTGGAATATGTCCGAGAGATAAAAGTACTAATGTTAAGGCTGATTCCTGGACAACTATACAAAATGCAAACATCATAGCCACTTCTCTGAACAAAGACTAATAGAACAGGAAATTCCAGCAGCTTTCAGTAAAAAACAGTTAATATTTACCTTTGCAAACGCATAAATACCACATTTGATAAATAAAGTTAGAGCATTCTAGAATTTTATCAAATAAAAATAATACTAGAATAAGGTTTAACTCGGTAGTATACAGAAGGGCATAGACCTGAGAGGGCCCAATATGAGAGGAAATACCAGTTCTCTTACTTCTTTTTTTTTTTTTCTAAGATTTTATTTATATATTTGAGAGACAGAGCAAGTAAGAGAGAGCATGAGAGGGAAGAAGGTCAGAGGGAGTAGCAGATTCCCCGCAGAGCTGGGAGCCCGATGCAGGACTACATTCTGGGACTCCAGGATCATGAACTGAGCCAGAGACAGACATTTAACTGACTGAGCCACCCAGGTGTCTAGTTCTCCTACCTCTTAATCTGAATAAAATCTTTCATTTCTGGTTAAGCTTTTAGAATTTCAGCTTAAATTCACCTTGAATAAAATACCAAATTTCTTCATATCTGCAATGGAATCTCTTATATGTTGATAAAGAAAAATAACTGAATCTTTATCAACTGACTGCATCACAAATGTATTCTATAATATGTTAATATGTAGGTTGTATAGCTTAATAAGCTTTATGTACAAGGAGCTCCCAAATATTTCCAAGAAAAAAATAATTAAAGAACATATGCACTAAAGAAAAGAAAGAAAAGAAAAAAAAAAGAAAGACAAGACAAGAAAAGAAAAGAAAAAGAAAACAAAAGAAAAAAAGAAGATGACGAGTAACCAGATAAGCTGGGGTTATGTCTGGGCCCCACCACAGACCAGCCATGTGATCTTTTCTTGATTTTGCGGAGGCTCAACTTTCTTAACTATAAAATTGAAGTATTTGTGGTAGTTCCTTCATGGGGTTGGTTGGGGAGACATATAGTAGTGCTTAACACTGTGCTGAGTACACCATGTATGTTCAATAAATGGTGCCTCTTATCCTACCTTCAAAAAAAAAAAAAACATATGCACAACAGGTATTTTTATCCATCCAAGGAACGTTCACTGCAAGGCTATTGTACTTTAAAATTGTATATTTATTTAAAAACTTCTCTGCCAATTCAAAATTTAAAAGAGTAATTTTTAAAAATAAATTTCATGCCCTCCCCTAAAAATAAGATTATGTATGTATTTCAGCCAGTTTTTTAAATTTAATAAAAAAGGTCTTATCTATTTCTGACTTAAACAATTATTTAAGTTGTTAGGGAGTTTTTGTTTTTTTCTTTTCCTTTAGAGATCTCTTTTAAAAACTACTAGTTGGGAATTACTCAAACAATATTTATAATCATCTCAATCCCTTCTGTGTTTATATGTAAAGAAGATTTCTATTTATTTTATATAATTGCATTATATATATTTAACTGAAAATATTTTTTAATGACAGTACATTTAGCTAAGTTACAGATAAAGATAACAATGTAAAAGGAACAATTGGCAGATAGTTTAATTATAATGTTCTTCTTACAGAAGAACAAAAAAAGCAAGACAGCAAAATGTCCAAACCATGTCAAATGGTGGTATCTCATTTGGGGATCATATTCACATAAAAAATGTGAAAGAAGAAATTTAAATACAGTACATAAATGTTAATGCTTCCTTCATTCTTAGTTTCATTTTTAAGGATAATGAAGCCAGGTTTCAATTAAAAAAACTTCTTTTAAAATATACTGTCTGCTATAGACAGATAGATAGATAGATAGATAGATAGATAGATAGATAGATAGATTCAAATATACTGTCTGCTGGTGCTGTTACCAACAGCACTGAATTAAAATATTCCTAGAGCTATTCTTCCTCCCAACAGCACAACATATATCCTCCCAGCCTAACTCATCCAACCAATCCATATCTTTAAATTGTAATATTTAATCCCCATATCAAAAGTTTTAAAAAGAAGGGTCACATAGGAGAAAAAAAAAAGAAATTCAAAACTCCTTAGAATGTGAAATGGTATAAGATAAGTGAAAGCATGGTAACAGCTGCTAGGCACAGATGAAGGTTTTTATTTTTTATCCAGAGTAGAAAATCATTAAAGACTCTAAGAAGAGTCAGAGACAACCTTGATTTTTGGTACCATTTAAAAGCTTAATTGCAGGGTGGCTCAGTGGGTTAAAGCCTCTGCCTTCAGCTCAGATCATGATTTAAGGTCCTGGAAGAGAGTCCCACATCAGGCTCTCTGCTCAGCAGGGAACCTGCTTTACTCTCTCTGCCTGCCTCTCTGCCTACTTGTGATCTCTCTCTCTCTCTCTCTCTCTGTGTGTGTGTGTGTGTGTGTGTGTCAAATAAGTTAATAAAATCTTTTTTAAAATAAATAAATAAATAAAAGCTTAATTGCATCTCCCACAGCTTTACTTGGTGATTATTTACTTAGAGAAGAAACTGAGGGGCCCTAATAAGCAGAATGAACAAAAGTGCAACATTCTTTGAGTTTCTTCTCAGATTTCAAATCCCGAGTTCTTCCTTCAACTTTTCAAACCTTTACCAATAGATACATCTGAGGTAGGAGCTGACTTCATTATAGAGTGGCTTAGGCGCAAATAACCTAAATAAGATAACATGAGTTTTGTTTCCCAAGGTATTTAAGCTGCTCTAACTAATTATTTCTTCAAAATGTACCTGCAATTTTGAGTAGACTTATATTGATTATTCGTTTATTGACTCTTAAATTCCTAATCCAGATCTTCACCCCTCTGCTGTGCACTTTTCTAAATATTGAGAGTCTTTATAAGTTGTTTTCAAAAGTGTAAATTTCATAAATGTGGGTAATTTTGTCATGGGGCATTTTAGGGAGGAAAACCCCAATAATGAAGGTTCTACTATATTTAGACTCCAAAATAGGCATAACTTCATAAAACTCCATCAGACTATCAGCATTATGTGCTAGAATTTAAACAACTTGATTTCGAATTCCAACTCTAATTCAGGAAAGATCACAGAAGAGCAAATAACTTTTCCACATCTCTTTTACCTCATTCATATGTAATACTTAGGTCACAATGTTGTAAAGATGAAATTTAGTATAATGGGTGTAACTTTCATGACATATAATAGTACTCAACCATGCTATTAGCTGCAAGTACCAGGATTCCCTAAGTAACATCATCTTTAACACATACACCAAGTTGCTAAAGGTAGGGAAGTGCATACATGGTTCAGTGACTCAACATTATCAGGATCACATCACTATTAGTCTCAGCCTTTTTCTCATGTTTGTAAACTTGTGGTTACCAGAGAGCTTCCTTAGTTTTGATCATTACATGCGTGTTCTCTAGCCAACTCCCACCTCCCCACTTCCAGGTTTCATTAATTAGAAATATGTCACATGCTTAGTTTCAAGAGAAGCTACAGAAATTGTATTTAACATTTGCAACGTCTATAGTTAAAGTGCCCAAGGGAGAGAAGGGTGGGAATGGGTGTTGAAAATAATAACCAACAGGATCTACCATATTTCCTTTGAAGAATTTTAAACAGTATGTTAGTAATGTTATTGTAATCCCCCTATAACAAAATACTTTGTTTTTACTCTACATAGTGTACATTTATTTTTGTCCTGAGGTTGATTATTTTATCAGCTCTCATAAGCCTCCTTCACTCTGATATCAGCAGCAAGTGACTGCCTGTTTTTTCACAAAAGCTGATAAATCTGCCTTCCGTAAAACCTGGCACAGCCATCCAAACAACAGAAGGGGCATGTTCCATGATCACCCTATGGAAGAAAAAAAACAAATATACCAACTATTTTATTTAAAGCAATTCTTCACATTTTAATTTTAATAACTTAATTATTAAATGAAGTAATTTACATCCAGTGTTTCCTTTAAACAACTACTCTGTAATTAGCTGAATGTGGTAAGATGTGCTGCCTGAGGCCGTAAAACCTGACTCTGTGCCTTGCATATTACTTCTGCTAGCCCACACATGCTTAATCTTTATTGCCAGGAAGGAAGACTTACTTTTATATGCTAAGCAGGCCAATACACCTCCCTTCTCCCTTCTTTTCTTCCTTCCTTCCTTTCTTACTTCCTTCCTTCCTGCCTTCCTTCCTTCTTTCCTTTCTTTCTTCTTCCTTCCTTCCTTTTTTTTTTTTGGATACTAATCCTTTATCAGGTATGTCATTTGCAATTATCTCCTCCCATTCTGTAATTTTGATTGTTTTCTTCACTGTGCAGAAAATTTTTTTTAAAGATTTTATTCATTTATTTAAAAGAGAGAGAGTGAGAGAGATAGAGCACAAGACAGGGGAGTCAGAGGGAGAAGCAGACTCCTGGGTGAGGAGGAAGCCTAATGTGGGGCTCGATCCTGATATTCTGGGATCATGACCTAAGTAGAAGGCAGCTGCTTAACCGACTGAGCCATCCAGGTACCCAAATACAACTCCTTTCTTAATGGGATCTAGAAACAAGCCCTTTTCAATATCTCAAATGAAAAGAAAATAGAAAAAAAGAAAATGCCATTACCACAGAATACCTTAACCTGGATCATGGGAGCAAATACCTCAAAGAGCACTTCAGAAATAACAGGAAAGCCACCTGCCCAGAAGAAAAAGCCCTACTTACAAGCAGAAAGCTATATTTCCAACAAATCAAAACCACAGTGAGATACCACCTCACACCAGTCAGACTGGCTAAAATTAACAAGTCAGGAAATGACAGATGTTGGCAAGGATGTGGAGAAAGGGGAACCCTCCTACACTGTTGGTGGACATGTAAGCTGGTGCAGCCACTCTGGAAAATAGTATGGAGGTTCCTCAAAAAGTTGAAAATAGAGCTACCCTACAACCCAGCAATCGCACTACTAGGTATTTACCCCAAAAATACAAATGTTGTGATCTGAAGGGGCACGTGCACCCAAATGTTTATAGCAGCAATGCCCCAACAGCTAAACGATGGAAAGAACCTAGATGTCCATCAACAGATGAATGGATAAAGGAGAATGGTATATATATACAATGGAACACTATGCAGCCATCAAAATAAACGCAATCTTGCCATTTGCAACAATGTGGATGGAACTAGAGGGTATTATACTCAGTGAAATAAGTCAATCAGAGAAAGACAATTATCATATGATCTCTATGATATGAAGAATATGAGAGGCAGGGCAGGGGGGTCATGCAATTGGGAGGGAGACAAACCATAAGAGATTCTTAATCTCACGAAACAAACTGAGGGTTGCTGGGGATAGGGGGTAGGGATAGGTTGTCTGGGTTATGGACATTGGTGAGGGTATGTGCTATGGTGAGTGCTGTGAAATATGTAAGCCTGATGATTCACAAACCTGTACCCCTGAGACAAATAATACATTATATGTTAATAAAAATTAAAAATTAAAATATAAATAAATAAATAAATAAATTTAAACAAACAAACAAAAAAGGCTGTATTTCTAGAATCAGAGTTCCATGTTAATGGTAGAAGGCTGAACCATGTCAAAAGGCAAGTACCACTGAAAAGAGTGATCTTTTAGAATGGTATCAATCAATTCCATTTTAGTGTTAGTAAGTTTGGAGTGCTTTCTTATTATGATAGATCATGAATGGGATACAGGATGAAGTGTATAATACATGAATAACACAAATGTCATCTCTGAACATCACTCTGCACAGCCCTGCTGCCCAAAAGCAAACCATAATTTGAAGGTGATATTGTCTGGGGGAAATAAAGGCCAAACTGTGAATACAAATAGAATGATAATTTGGCAGCCAAGGTATAGCAGCCAAGGGGATATGGCAACCACAGTTTGTAAGCAACTCACATTCAGGAATCTGACCTTAATTTATTGGCCATCCCTTAAGACATACTGAGCAGTCATGAGAAATCCACTGGATCTTTCATCAGAGATTTTTGTACTCACTTAAAACAAAATGGAATCATTTTGAATTTGAATCTGATGGAAATCAGAGATCTTTGTACTCACTTAAAACAAAATTTGACCTTAACTGTACATTTCAAAAATCAATGTCATAGCAGTGGTCAAACTTCAGGCAGAGAGGCTGACTGCGAATACTAGGAAAGTCCATCAGCAGAATGTAGCACTCCAGCCACTTAGCTAGGACTCAAGAGTAGATTCCAGTCTCTGAGTCATGCCCATGAAAAGTAGCACAAATGTTCAAACCTAGAGTTATTGAGGTTTTGAAAACTTATTATGACAGGAAACAGACTTAAGGCAGTGCATTTCAACCTTCTTGCCTCTTGGTTTACAAAGAATATGCATACAGCTGCTCACAGACTTGGCCCTGGGCATTTAGCACATCTGTAACACTCCATCTCCATGAACCAGATGGGAAGCTCCAACAGAGAAAAAAGACGCAAGCTGGGTTCTCTAAATGGGGCCCAAGGTCAGAGCCAGAGGGAAGGAAGGAAGAGAGACTTAAAGCTCAGATTTGAAGGGTTAGGGAGAGACTCAGGGTTGTGGCTGAGCTCTAAATAGAAGGCAGATGGCTCCTGTTATGCCAAGAAAAGGCCCAACAGCTACAGTATCCTTTTTTTTTTTTTTTAAAGAATATAGTCATAGTGTTTAAGTCATCTGTTCATGCAACAAATATTTATTAAACCTGCACCATATGACAGACATACAGTTCAGTAATACAGACAAACTCACAAACAAAATAGACATAGTCTCTTTCTCTAAAACTATGAACTTAAGTCTACAGAGGAAGCCTGACATTAAGTAACAATTCCAAACCTTTTCTTATACATTGCAGTAGGTTCTACAAGGAAAAGAACAGTGTTCTAAGAGAGAATGATAGGGCCAGATGGCCAACTTCTTTAAGTTAGGAGACCAAAAATTACCTTCCTAGTAAGGAAGGTATTCCAAGAACATGTAACAGAAAAATACAAGCACAACGCCTGGGTGGCTTAGTCAGTTAAGCATCTAACTCTTGATTTCTGCTCAAGTCATGATTTCAGGATGGAGACGGAGGTCATCCCCCAACCCAATCAGGATCTGTGCTCAGCAGCTCAGCACTCTCCACCTCCATTAGTCCCTTCCCCTTTGCATGAATGTGTGTGCTCTCTCTCTATAAGAGAAAACACACACACACACACACACACACACACAAGAACACAAGCAATTCTTTTTTAATCTTTTTAAATACAAATTTAAACTTTAGTATTACATATTATATTGTAGTAATACATAAACATACGGTACTATAGAGGGATGATTGTCCAACCACTAATGGCAAAAAAAAAAAAAAAAAACAACTAAAATCAACTTTTCTTTTTATCTGGTCTTACTAGGAAAAATAACACATAATGACCTTTCCTCCGATGTGATACAACATTAACTTTTCACAAAACCTATAGAGCCCCAGAAGATAATAAGAAGGAAGAGAAGATCCCAGATATTACTTACATATAGGTGTACGTGCTTCATGTGAGATAGAGCTTTCAAGACAGAGGTTTCCAAGATGATAGAAGAATTGTAAGCATTAGTGGATGCAACTAGCTCTGAGAAAAATCAAATTTCAAGTATTTACAGAATAAGAAGACAAACTCATTGGGGTATGATGTATAATCACATTTGAAATGTTAATTCCCAAAGGAGGGTGAAAATTCTAAACTATGAAATGACCCAACTGGAGGTTCGTGGGCCCCCCAATTTTGCTTTCATATACAAAAGTTTGTAAGCATATAGAAGGGTATACTAAGGGGTCTATGAGGTATAGGTTATATGGTATAACCTATTTGTGAAAATTTCAGCAAGTATATACTTGTGACTTGTACAAACTTTTCTGTTTGTATATAATATGCAAATTTAAAATGGTTTATTTGGGGTTTTTTTCAGTTTGAGAGAGAAGAAAGTCAAGTGCAGGACATTAAAACAAAATCTTTAAAGGATAGTTTAGAGCAGCTTTTAAAAAATTGGAAATTGGTTGTTAAGACATCTCCATGCCTGTTACTTATTTTAAATAATGAGGGAACGTTCAAGAGGTGCACAAATTTAATGGAATCAGAGATCTTTGTACTCACTTAAAACAAAATTTGACCTTAACTGTACATTTTAAAAATCAATGTCATCCTTTAAGCTGTATTCTAATCATAAGTTTATCTTCACATATGGTTTTCATTTACACACACCTGGAAAGTTTTATTTTGCTCTTTCGCAATTTCAATCACTGATGCCTGAGGCAAGTGCTCATAAAATTATAAACACTGCACTTACCTCTTACAGCTATCAAGTAAAAAATAAAAGTAATAGGACACTTACTCTATAAGAACAATGGAAGAAAATCTGAATTTGCACTTACTCGATATTTATGGAACAATCTAAGTTAAATTAAAAAGTATTTCTCTTTCTTATGACTCAATTTGTTGTCTCTACTTTTTGTATTTTACAGTTATTTTAAGACATAAAACAAATTCTACCAAGTGTTCATCCTAATTTTTTTGGATATTTCCCACTTATTAATGCAATTTTTTTAGATCTTAATCCCTTGGAAATTTTGGATTTTCAAATCACAGGTAATTATATAAGAACAAGGGTCTCTTCTATTCTGTCCTCCACCACCACTTGATATCATGGATTTTCCTTAGATACGACTGGTGATGATCACTCCCTCTGAATGTGTAATAGCTATTCAGCTCTTGATAAGAATTGGGTCAAATTTATCTCCTATGTGATATAAATCTTGGAGAGCTAACAAACAGTATCCTAGGATATAAATGACACAGATGCACAACAGACATTTACTTGTGAACAAAAAAGTAAAGAGCAGAGTTTGTATTATGGAAAATTATAGTTTTCAATAGCCATTATTTTCTTCATGAATGGAGTCTTAATTTCACTGGGAAAAAAAAAAAAACCCTAAGCATGTGCTAATATTGTGGTTTATCCCCAAAGTTGCTTAGATGAGATCATACAATCATTCATTCATTTTGAGAAACCAGTTACTCATTGTCACTCAACTCAATCTCCTCCTTATTAGACCCTAACAAAGGCATTCACTAAGCCCCCTTTTCTCAAAGGTTAAAATACTCCATGAACCACTACATAATTGTGAAAGTATGTCCTGGTCATATGAACAAACTCAGCAACATGAACAAAGACTCCCAGAGAGGGAGTGGGGAGACCTAAATTTTAATCCATTTACTGCAACTAACTAACTGAAAACAAAAAAACAAAAACTCAGCCAATTGTTCCATCTCATATCTCTACTCCATATACATTTTTTTTTTTTAAAACAAAAGCAGTTCTCTAATTCAACTGTCCCTAAGATGTGTTCCAAAACACTAAATTAAGCTACTTCACAAAATGTTTGGGCACTTCTGACTCTGGCAAACCTATACAATCATCTTGGAGATTCACAAAAAGCATTAACATAGTAAAGGTTCTGAGAATTCCTGCAGTTCTGCTTAACTTTGTGCAACCCATACAAAATGTTTTACATTTTCTTGTAACCTAACACCTCTAAACATCTGTAGAGTCTGCATTGAGAAATGCTGCACTGGTGATTTTCAAACTATGTTATTCTGCAAAATCATCTTAGGATTTGCCAGGAAACCACAGTGAGGGAAAGCAAGAAGGTAAAGAAGTAGCAGCCAGCAGAGAGGACATTGGATTTCCCACCCCCACTTTAATCTTATTTACCTTTGGACCTCAACTTATAATATCACTCTAAAGCAATCCATGGCTCAAAAAAAAAAAAAAAAAGACATCTTTTGTTTCTAAAATTCTCTGATTTAGAAATAATTTATTTCAGGACATCTGGGTGGTTCAGTCGGTCAAGTTTCTGCTTTTGGCTCACGTCATGATCCTAGGGTCCTGGGATTGAGCCCCCAGTTGGGGTCTCTGCTGAGGGAGAAGTACATACAGTTGCTTCTCCCTCTTGCTCTGCTGCTCCCCTTCTTGTGCTCACTCACTCTCTGCCAAATAAATAAATAAAATCTTAAAAGAAAAAAAAAAAGGAATTTCTTTCTAGTCTAAATTGACATGTTGAGTTTATTATGGGAATGCCCAGAGAGGGTCCATAGTATTTCCAAGATAGGTTCTTATGGTAGGTTGAATTATTGTTCATGTCATCCTGCCCTTGCTATGTCTTCCTGGAGGCAGAATTCACTTTCCTGTCCCACTGACTAGGGGTGAGCCATCTGCCCTGCTTTGATCAAGGGGATATGAGGGTCTAGTATACTTGTGTGGTTTACTTATATCCCTCTTGACAAGAGAAGACCATGCCCTAGAAAATGGCTGCTTACCAGCCAACAGAATCAGAAAACACGTGAAGCCCAGCTGATACCAACAAAAGCTATGGCCAACTCACAGCCCTCACCTAATGTGAGAAAGAAATTAATGTTTATCGTTGTAAACCTCTCAAATTGAGGGGATGTCTGTTGACACCGCAAAAGATAAAGTTCTAAATCAAATCTATGCTGATCTAATCCCAAATCAAAGGTCTGCAATACTACCTTTGAATAGCCTTAGACTAGATAATTAGGTTTAAGATAAGAGTTGCTGAATTCACTAATAGTTTTGCAATTACTTTGGGTAACTTTAAGAAAGTATAATAATCCTGTATTTCCTCTCTCTACACCCAAATTCCATTCTTAACCCTCCAAAAGCAAATATTTTACCTTCCATGATTTATAGGATAATCAATAGTTAACAAAAATGCCAATAAAATTCAACTGTGTGTAGTTTTCCACAAAGGGAATCAAAGTATTTTCTGTTTGTTCATAAAGTCAAATACCGCTTGGGGGTTGGTATTTAAATAAGAAAAATTTGTGTACACATTACCCACGCTTATGAGTGTTTTTAGACAGCTTAAACAGCTCAAAATTAAAAGTCAACTATGTTTAATCAATCTATAAATCAAACAAGAGCCTTCCCAACCAATACATGAAAAGCAGCCCATAAAGGAAAAAAAAAGCTATATTCACTTCCATCCTAAAAACTGAAATCACATCTACTAAAAACAGGTATACAGGGAGTTAATAGGTTTTCACTTGGCTCAACTTATTTAAATTTACAGGATAGTTATATGAAAACAGTATCCCATAGTATCTGGAATGACCATGGAATTACTCCACTTAATAGAAAATACAGTTGGAAAAATACTTACCTCAGAGAAAAATCCTACTAGTAAAGTACACACCCATGGTCATGTATAAGGAAATGAATAATGAAAGACTTCTGTAAGTAATATATCCTTACTGAGTTAAACATGTACACAGAAGGCCATACAATCAAAAGGAGAATTGTATAAGAATAGTAAGAAACAAAATAGCAGCAAGATTCAAAATTCCTAATAAATGAATGTTAATAATATACATGAAGCTTAGAGCTCATGATTCTTTTGAAAAGGAATGAGAAAGGGATTTGTGATCTACAAAGGGAGAGAAATTTCTCTGACTCAAATAATGAAAAATAATACTAACTTCTATTTATTAAGCACCAACAATGTGACAATAAAAAGTTGAATAAAATAATGTTAACTTGGGAACAGTAATCTGGCACCGTATGTAACATGCCCATTTTACAGATGAATAGATACGAACTCCAAGAGTTTAAGTAACATGTTCTCACAACTTTTAAAAAGTAGATTTCTTTAAGTGAAAGAGAGGATATTATAACCAATGCTACACAAATTAAAAAAAGAACAAAAAAGACTATTGTGAATAATTATACACTAACAAAATGGAAAACATAAAAGAAATGGATAAACTCCTAGAAACATAAAACCTACTAAGACTGAATCGTGAAGAAATAAAAATATGAACAGACCAAAAGCGAGTAAGGAGAATTAATCAGTAATCAAAAACCTACCAATGAGGAAAAACTCAAGACTAGATGCTTCACTAGTAATTCCTACCAAACATTTTATTTTATTTTATTTTATTTTTTTTTTTTTTTTAAAGATTTTATTTATTTGACAGAGAGAAACACAGCGAGAGAGGGAACACAAGCAGAGGGGATGGTAGCGGGAGAAGCAGGCTTCCTGCCCAGAAAGGAGCCCGATGCGGGGCTGGATCCCAGGACTCTGGGATCATGACCTGAGCTGAAGGCAGACGCTTAACGACTGAGCCACCCAGGTGCCCCCCTACCAAACATTTTAAAAAGAATTAATATCAATGCTTCTTAAACTCAAAAAAATAAATAAATAAAAGAAGGAATACTTCCAAATGTATTTTATAAGGTCAATTTCACCATGATACCAAAGCCAGAAAACACACTACGAAGAAAACTAAAAACCAGTATCTGTGATTACTATTGACATAAAAATCCTCAACAAAATACCAGCAAACCAAATTCAACAATGCATTAAAAGGATAACACTATGCTAAGCGAAATAAGTCAGTCAGAGAAAGACAATTATCACATGATCTCTCTGATATAAGAATTTGAGAGGCAAGGCGGGGGTTTGTGGGTGGGGGTGGGGGAGAGAAATGAAACAGGAAGGGATGGGGAGGGAGACAAACCATAAGACTCCTAGACTCACAAAATGAACTAAGGGTGACTGGGAGGTGGAGCGGTAGGGATAGGGTGGCTGGGTTGTGGACATTGGGGAGGGTATGTGCTACGTTAAGTGCTGTGAAATGTGTAAGCCTGACAATTCACAGACATGTACCCTGGGGCAAATAATACATTATATGTTAATAAAAAAAAAAGAATAACACATCATCATGACCAATCAGGATTTATTCTTGCAATGCAAAGATGGTTCAACACACAAAAACCAATCAATATAATATACCACCTTAACAGAATGAAGGACAAAAACCACATGATCTTAACTGATGTAGAAAAGGCATTTGAGAAAATTCAACACCCATTCATGATTCAACATACTAAAAACAGAAAACAACCCCAAATAACAAAGGTCATATATGAAAAGTCATATATGAAAAGTTCTTCAGATTCATTGCACAAAAATGTAAATACACTTAACACTACTGAACTATACACTTAAAAAGGTAAAGATGGTACATTTTATGCTATGTGTTTTTTACCACAATTTTTAAAAAGGTGGAGAGAGCATTCAAATCCAGTTTTGTTTGTTTGTTTGTTTTCACAGATGTTTTCCTGCAACATATATCTGTAAGTGGATGAAAGGAACAGCAAGCAACCCAGGTAGAATGAAGGAAATGGCTAGGTGAGCAGGCGTTGACAGTTGTATGTGTTAAATGAAAGTAACATGACAGGAAATCAGAACTGTTATGTAAGTATCAATACATACAGGAGCCTGTAGTTCAAATGTCAGGATGTGTACCTTTTTAAAAGATTTAAATGACTCAATCCTTTTTTCTTCAGATTTAGTACTTACTTCATTATCACCATATTAGTTTGCTAGGATCGCCATAACAAAATAACCACAAACTGGTAATTTTCTCACAATTCTAGAGGCTGAAAGCCCAAGATCAAGATGTCAACAGGTTTGGTTTCTCTTAAGGTCTCTTTCCTTGGCTTGCGAATGGCCTTTCTCAGTGAACATGCACCCCTGATTTCTCTTTCTGTATCTCCAAATCTCCTCTTCTTATAAGGACACCAGTCAGATTAGAATAGGGCTCATTTAACCATAATTACCTCTTTAAAAGATCTATCTCCAAATATAGTCATGTTGTAAGTTACTGGGTTAGGACTTCAACATATGAATACCGGGGGAACACAATTCAGTCCATAACAATCACACAGACAGTTTAATTTCCTAGTTAGTTGCTCATGTGGTTTTTACTAAAGAAAAATGGAAGAGCTACGGACAAATAGTTCAGGTCATATGTTAAACCAGGGAAAATAAGAGAATGTAATTCTTTTATGTTCTCAGCATCACCAGCCACTTATGTTTCAAACCGTTTTTTCTGAGGCATTCACTATAGGCAGTTTCACAAATTATACATTTCTTCAGATCCAGCCTTTTTTGTTTGTTTGGTTGGTTGGTTGACTGGTTAGCTGTTCTGCATTTTACTCAGTAGCAGGAAAAAAACATAAAAAAATCAGGCTGTCAGAGCCAAGTGAAAGTTTGGAAGAACATCTCTATAATTCTGCAAGTTTGTTCCCAAGAGATTTCACAACATCCTTGGGGAAGTCTGAAAGCAAAACTTTTCCTCAAAATGTTTTAATATTCTGGCCTGCAGACTTACTCTAGACTGGTAAGTCCCTAAGTATTTTTAAATAAAATTTAAAATGAATCTACAAATATCTCAAAAGTTTTTTGTAATATTCTAAATGAAAAGTGATTTAATTTTGTCTCTGGAAACCAGATATTCTTTCTTTTTTTCCAGGTTATTTCACAGTCATTTCTGTAATACATTCAACAGCCATTACTTTCTCTTCTGCATTTTTACCTGATTTAAATTCTTATAAAAATTCTATGCTTGTACACGCTAATTTTCTCAGTTGTCACTAATATCAGTAAATATTTATAAAGACCAGCTGGATAAATTGCATTAACTAAATACATACACATATTATATTCTTCACACACACACACACACACACACACACACACACCAGCTCAAGTACTTTTATTTTTTTTTTTTAAGATTTTATTTATCTATTTGAGAGAGAGAGAGAATAAGTGAGAGAGAGAGGGAAAGCATCAGAGGGAGAAGCAGACTCCCCGTCGAGCTGGGAGCCCGATGTGGGACCTGATCCTACTCTGGGATCATGACCTGGGCCGAAGGCAGTTGCTTAACCAATTGAGCCACCCAGGTGCCCAAGAACTCCTTTTAATTCAAGGACCTAAATGGTGTGTTTAAGTGCATTTTGGGGGGGGGGTGGTGGTAGGTTCTCTTAAGAGAAATTCACGGAATTGAGGAAAACAATCCAACTCACAGCTTTCTTTAATTTATGAAGAGCTATGCACCAAATACATTCCTTTTTCAATAGTATGATACCTCATACATCTTTTGATCTATAAATAGAAAAAATAAAAGACAACTTAGAACTGTTTCTAAATGGATAAGAAAATTAGATTGTTCAAATTTAAAGATTCTATTTATTTATTTATTTGACAGAGAAAGAAAGCACGAGAAGGGGAAGGGTCACAGGGAGAGGCAGACTCTCCTGCTGAGCAAGGAACCAGATGCCAGGACCCTGAGATCATGACCTGAGCCGAAGACAGCCGCTTAGCCAACTGTGCCACTCAGGCGCCCCTAGATTGTTCAAATTTAAATAACATTTGAGAGAGACCAGCTCACCATACTAGTAAGAACATCTTTGTTTATATAGATTTAAAGTTTCTATTATAATTTTTAAAGTACAAAATCATAAACCTTATATCCCAAATACTGTTTATAAAGGCCCAATTTTTTTCTTCCTTGATTATATCTTACAAATACTGATCTACTTTTAAAAAGTTACATATTTTTATTTGTAAGTCAAAGTGCTGATTAAATATTTCATTTAATTTCCCTACTGTACCAATAACATTCTTTAAATACAGCTTACTACATTAAAGAAAAAAGTCACTCTAGTTCAATGGGAATATCAGTTAGAGAATGAGTATCAGTAATAGTCATACAATATTCAAATGAGGCTATGAGAATGCTAAATTTCAAATACATTGATATAATACCAAATTTTCCCCTACTAACCTAAAGATGCTGGCACATAATACTTTTCTACTTCTCTGAAATGTCCAGAAAACAAAGCATTATCATGCTAGGAATTTAAAATGATACATCAAGGAAATACTGATGATGAAACATCATCATGATGTTGCTCTTTTTTTAAAAAAAAAACTTTCCTGAGGGACACCTGGGTGGCCTAGTCAGTTAAGCATCTTCCTTTCGGCTCGGATCATGATCCCAGGGTCCTGGGATGGAATCCTACATAAGGCTCCTTGCTCAGTAGGGAGCCTGCTTCTTCCTCTGCCTGCCCCTCCCACTGCTTGTGCATGCGTAAGCTCTCCCCCATCTCTGACGAATAAACAAATAAAATATTAAAAAAAAAAAAACTTTCCTGAAAACACAGAAGAACCAATATTTTATGACTCCCAGATTAGACTAGGACCCTTCTTAACCTATAAAAATAGGAGATAGGGTAAGTTGTAGATAAGTTGTATTTTTTTCCCCAAATACTTTTATTTTTTCAGTGTTACAAGATTCATTATTCATGTACCACACCCAGTGCTCCATGCAGTACGTGCCCTCCTCAATAACCACCACCAGGCTCACCCAACCCCCCCAACACACCTCCAAAACCCTCAGTTTGTTGCTCAGAGTCCAAAGTCTCCCATGGTTCATCTCCCCCTCTGATTTCCCCCAATTAACTCTTCCTTTCCTTCTCACAATATCTTTCATGTTTTTCCTTATGCTTCACACATAAGTGAGGATAATTGAAGAAGACAACTGACTCTCTCCGCTTGACTTATTTCATTAAATGTCAACTTTCATCTAACATTTGAAAATCAACACCTTGTTGGCTGCTAGGATCTTCCTAACAAAGTAAGTATAAGGGCATTAATACCAGGAAATATTCCTGCCAGACAGCCTAAGAACCTAAGAAAAGCTCAGGACAGACATTAGAATAAGCTTTGATTCTCTACATCAGACAAACAGTTTCATCTCCTAATTCCTTCTCCACCACCCAGGGTACTTCTGGACTATCTTTTATGACCAATTTTATGACTTTATGAAATGTGAATTGATATTAGCATCAGATTAAGATGAAAATATCAGAATAAGATGAAAATATGGAGGAAATACATACAAGGTCCATAAAAGGGTAAAATAAAAATGCTTTTAAGATAGTTTTTGCCATTGCTTTCTTTT
>CM053614.1:45566540-45577048 GCA_028646535.1 Procyon lotor | reverse complement strand
TTTTTTTTTTAAAGATTTTTTTATTTATTTGACAGAGAGAAACACAGCGAGAGAGGGAACACAAGCAGGGGGAGTGGTAGCGGGAGAAGCAGGCTTCCTGCCGAGCAAGGAGCCCGATGTGGGGCTCGATCCCAGGACCCCGGGATCATGACCTGGGCCAAAGGCAGACGCTTAACGACTGAGCCACCCAGGTGCCCCTGCCATTGCTTTCTTTCTTGAGTTAACTGTATTTTATAACTGATTTCTGTGCTTCTAATTCTCCATCAAAACATTACCAAGACATCAGTGATTCTGCCTTTGGTCAGAAAGTCTTTCCTGCTGATACTCCTATCTAATCTTATAATGAAAAAAATGACATGTTTATGTATAAAAGCTGGCATTCTGACTGCATTTGATGGCTGGCAGAACCTAGAAAGGAAACACACTACGCAACAACCACATTAATAAGAAAGCAAGCTCCTTTTACAAGATTTATTCTTAATTCTTTTGGACTTAGAGAGCAAAATGTGATAAGGAGGATTCCTTCTGACACCAGTTATGCTCCCCTGCCTATCTCGAGTTTCTCCTGTTACCTTAGCAACCACATTTACGTGGATGACTCTAGCCCAACTTCTCCCCTGCCTTCCACACCAACATTTCAATCTAATGGCTGAAACTTCCACCTGGAGGTTCAGCTAACAAATCTGGCTCCAAATGTATTCAAAATAGAGCCTCTCAGCTGTGCCCTCCATCTATCTCCCTTCCCCCTACTCTGATAAATCTCCCTTCTCACTTTTCTACTTCCTGTCTGCCACCACTATCTGTCACCCATCTTCGAGTCATGTGTGGGTCCTTCCATTGCCTCCTCCCCACCAGATTCTATATCAGCTCATTTTTTCCAAGCTAAACTCCTTAGTATCTGTCTACTATTATCAAAGCCTCCAGTCTTTCCTTGAAGCAAGTGGTCCTATCTTCTGCTTAAAGATGTGCCTACCGATGGCACAGCTGTAACAGGCTATCATGAACCCATATGGTGCTTTTATACAAATCAGAAAAGGCTCCCTATCTTCAAGACACTTGACATCCATCTGTCAGGGAACCTGTCATAATGTAATATAACCAAACATGATAATAGTAATAAATACAGAAATATAACAACAATACATATAGAAATGCAGAGTGACCATGTGGATGACAACCTCTGAGATTTGCAGTGCATTCTCTTCACACAACACTGAGCAGCCCTGTGACCCTGCCATCCCTCAACTTCACACATTTTAATGACCCCTCATCGCCTCAGGAAAGAAAAATGCACATTCATCTACCTAATACAGGAAATTCACCATGCTGGCTTGAGCCAGCCCCTCCAATATTATCTCCTATTTGTTAAACTCTTCACATACCTATGCTCCACTCTAGCTGGCACACTTTCTCAGAACTGACTCACACTTGTCTATTATCTTGCCTTTAATCATTTGTCTGCCTGGTACATCCTTTCTCCTTTTTCCCAATAAGGAAAGGTAAATATCCCATCCATTTTTCAAATGTCATTTTTTCCAAGAAGTCATATCTTTTCCCCACCCCAAATAAAAAGTGAGCACTCCTTCCTTTGAACCCCACTGTATTTTGTTTGTAGCTCAGTTATAATATGTGTAATATACTGCCTTTTATTAGACTTATTGTCTCATTTGATTGATCCTGTACTACATGGTAAGCTTCTTAAGGTGGATATTATGTTGCATTATATCTATTTTATGAAGCCAAATCCAGGGTTTATACAGAATAGTTTTTTTAATTCACTTAATTGAACTAAATCACTAGGTCTCAATCTCAATAAGGATGCATTAGATTTTTGTGGTTAAAAGCTTTCCTTATTCCTTAGGAATCTTATCAGTAAGAGGTTTTATGTTTTCTAGCTGCTTGTCAAAAAATTAGAACTAATAATTATATTTCCAGTCTTTATCATACTCCATTTGCTTTACTTCTCCAAGAGCTGAATAACAGTCCATTGCTATTAGATATATAACCCATAAGACCTATATTCACTGTTTAATTTTGCTCAACCAAGCAGGGTTAAAAATTATTTTTTTCTTTGTCTTATAAAGTTAGTCTTTCCCCTATTGTATAGATCTTCATTTCCTTAACATCTTCAGTGTAAATAATAAGAAAAGTCTTACAGAGAAAGTAAGCCGTATTTCCTTCTTCAAAATGGAGCAAGGGCCCCTGGGTAGCTCAGCTGGTTAAGCATCTGCCTTCAGCCCAGGTCATGATTTAGGAGTCCTGGGATGGAGTCCCACGTTGGGCTCCCTGTTCATCAAGGAATTGGCTTCTCCTTCTCCCCCTGCCCCTCCCTACCACTCGTGCTCACTCTCTCGTTTTCTCTCTCTCTCAAATAAATATACAAATAAATAAACAAACAAACTTAATTTTAAAAAGCCCCCAAAACAAAACAAAGCAGATCCAGTTCACAAATAATTATAAGATAGGAAGCATCTTTGGTCTTCCATCTGCTAGGACTACTAGGTCACTGTGGATTTTATCACATTTAAGACTATACTTAAATAGTGCTAATGAAAAATTATTAACATATTTGACTCAATTTGGATAACTTATAAATATGTGACAAAAGCATGATTTTTAAAAATTATCCATGTATGTTTCTAAGGCTCACAGAATCACAACACACATGTCAAACACTGGGTTCTAGATGCCAACTAAAGATGGTGATGATCAATGACACAAAGATGCAAATGCCAGTGAGACTGACAATATTTGTGATTTAAACTCCCTGCTTCATGACTGAACCTAACAATCAGATCCAGATATTTGCATTCGATTGCCCCTGAGATGAGAGCAAATGTTTATTCCCCCCACCCCCGAATAAGCTCATTTTCTATTTTTTTATTGAAATGAGATTACATTCCCCTTTTTGTTTTGGCCCCTAGAAAGATCAGTTACCTGAGACTGAATTCTTACTTTCTAGACCCAAAAATACATAGGAATGCTGATATTAAAAACTCACAGGGTGGTAATTTTCAGTCACAGGTACTTAAAGTTTTGTTGGTCTCTGATTCTTACTCAAATCTGAAATTCCTCTATCACTTCTCTAAAATGTGGCCATCTAATCTCCACTTTAATATGTCTAATATTAGGAAGCTCACCATTTCACAACGGAGTCCTTTTCCCTAGAACTAATTCAAACTTAAGAAAGCCCTTTCTTATGATGTACGGAAATTTACCGTTTTTTCTAACTTTTCATTCAGTCTTACTTCTATCCTCTAGGGCTACAAATGATTAAGAAAAAATTACCATTTCACATTATGATCCCCCTTTAAATATTTGATTAAAATTACCTTGCCCTTCCTTAAGTTTCAATCCTAGCTCTGCTATTTGCCAGCTTTATGTATCATTCTGGCTTTAAATGACTTTAAAAACATTATGCTGGGGTTGGGGAGGTGCCTGGGTGGCTCAGTAGGTTAAAGCCTCTGCCTTTGGCTCAGGTCGTGATCTCAAGGTCCTGGGATCGAGCTCCACATCAGGCTCTCTGCTCAGCGGGGAGCTTGCTTCCCCCTCTCTCTGCCTGCCTCTCTGCCTATTTGTGATCTCTCTCTCTCGTCAAATAAATAAAATATTTAAAAGAAAAAAACATTATCCTGGGAAAGTTACTATCTTTAAGACTCAAAGTTTTCCCCTATAACATGGAAATGAAAATGATGCATCTCATAGGGTTTATCTAAGGATTTCATGAGAAAAACACTTAGAAAAGTGCTTAACATACTGTCACTGCCCCCTTTGACTATGATAAAGATCTCCTTTCTTCAAATATCCTCTCTTGGTATCTTCTAGAAGCCCTCTTTCTGTCAGTCCATCAGCATCTCTCCATTTTTTGCTTTTTATTTAAATTGTTCTTTAACAAAGTCTTTTCCATCTGCCTGGCAAAGAGAAAACAGCAGTGATGCTACTATTGCCCCAAATAGTTCTACAACTTGTGATACCACAATCAAGTCCCACTTATCCCTTTGTTGCAGTCTACCTTCTCTACAAGCGGAGCTCAGCACAGTATTAAAGACTACAGTGCTGATTACCACCACCCATTCCTCTCTTGGAATGTCTATTCCAGGGTCCTCAGCCCAACCTTTAATACTCTCTCAGAGCTGCAAAATATAGATTGTGACTCTTTTCTCTCCCAGCTTCCCCTAAGCTCCAATAGAAAATAGATAAATACATGCATGTAATCTAGGGCACTGCCGTGGCTCAATTAGTTAAGCATCAGACTCTTTTTTTTTTTTTTTAAGATTTTATTTATTTATTTGACAGAGAGAGATCCCAAGTAGGCAGAGAGGCAGGCAGAGAGAGAGGGGGAAGCAGGCTCCCCACTGAGCAGAAAGCCCGATGTGGGGCTCCATCTCAGGACCCTGAGACCATGACCTGAGCCGAAGGCAGAGGTTTTAACCCACTGAGCCATCCAGATGCCCCAAGCATCGGACTCTTGACTTCAGCTCAGGTCATGATCTCGAGGTCCTGGGATCGAGCCCCAAGTCCAGCTCCACCCTCAGGAGGGAGTGTGCTTAAGGATTCTCTCCCTTTCCCTGGAACCCTCTTCCCACTCTTTCTCTCTCTCTCAAATAAATATTCTTCAAAATAAACAAAAAATAAATGCACGTATTCCATGTTCTTCTTTGTCAGTGCCCTTGTCTGACCAGGTGTTGTATAGTTAATCTGACAAAGCACTTTTGCTATTGAGATAACAAGAACTAATGGTTTAATTTTTTACCTTTCCAAGTAATAAAAAATGTTATATTTGAGACCAACTTTAGAACCCTGACACATGCTTGGAATGATTTTAAGTCTTTGAGAACACATGATTTTTCCTTGTAGGTATCTTTTTTAAGATTGTATTTATTTATTTATTTGATAAAGAGAGAGAGAAATCACAAGTAGGCAGAGAGAGAGACGGTGAAGAAATCTCCCTCCCTGCTGAGCAGAGAGCCCAATGTGGGGCTCAATCCCAGGACCCTGAGATCATGACCTGAGCCCAAGGCAGAGGCTTTAACCCACTGAGCCACCCAGGCGCCCCTCTTGCAGGTATCTTAATAACATGCCAAAAAGCTTATTTCTCTTAGTTATTTAAATTTGTCTTTTTTTTTTTTTTTTTAATTTGAGAGAGAGAAAGAATGAGAGGAGGGGCAGAGAAAGAGGGAAAGAATCTCAAGCAGACTCCCTGCTGAATGCAGAACCCAATGCAGGGCTGGATCTCAAGACCCTGAGATCAGGACCTGAGCCAAAATCTAGAGTCAGACACACAACTGACTAAGCCACCCCAAGCAACCCCTTTAAATTTGTCTTTAGTGGTGTGTGTGTGTGTGTGTGTGTGTATGCAGGACATCACAGATTTCCATATCTGTTAATAAGAAGTGGTAACTTCCTTATAATGGCAATGATAGCAATCTTAGACTGGAGAATGTTGGTATGATATGGGCTTCTCAATAAGAAATCCTGTGACATATCTTCAGTAAAAGGTATTTACCCCTGAAAGCTCACAATATCTGGTTTAGTCCAATTTAAACATAAGTCTATTCATGACCTCATGCTATGAACACATTTATACATAAAAATTTTATTTCACAAATGCTACTGCTATTTTTCATGGGTTAGTGTTCACTATCAACAGATGATTATCTAAAGATTAATAAATTAACTTCAAAAGAAAGAAAAATAGAGGGATATCAAATGCCATAGGACTAATATGTAGCAAGCCTTTCTTTCCTCAGTATTTTCCTAATGCTTTCTTAATGCTAGACCTTGAAAAGGCTCATCCAAAAAACTAAAAAGATCCTTATAATCAAATAGATTTTTCAACTGACATCAACAAAAACCACAACTTTCCTGTGTATTTTGTGTACTCACAAAACAGGAAATTACTTAAATTCCTCTAAAAGTTAAGCTATTCTTTAAACAGCATTGATTTCCTTAACCATTTCCATTAGAAATTACCCATGATAACTATGAGATCACTCTTCAAAACAAATTTAAAGTAATATGTTCAAATTGATTTTACTCACATTAGTGGCTGAGAAACAGCCACTGTTCTCAGTACTGAGAAACATTTTCTATTGGCTTGTTTTCTGCTTTGAAAGATGTGGCACATTTCAGAAAGCCTATCTTGTAGAAATTTAAATGGAAATAAAATAAGAAAATCAATCAGTGATTCAAAAGATTGTTTTAGCTATTAAACACCACATTTTGGGTCTTCTGTGCCACTCACCATAAAGTGACTATTTTAAGTGGATCAAGTTGATTTAGAAGTTGATAAAACCTAAGGCATCGAGGCGCCTGGGTGGCTCAGTGGGTTAAAGTCTCTGCCTTCGACTCAGGTCACGATCTCAAGGTCCTGGGATCAAGCCCCACATCTGGCTCTCTGCTCAGCAGGGAGCCTGCTTCCCCCCCTCTCTCTGCCTGCCTCTCAGCCTACTTGTGATCTCTCTCTCTCTTTCTGTCAAATAAGTAAATAAAATCTTTAAAAACAAAAACAAAAACAAACTAAGGCATCAATAAAACCCATCTTTTGTTTTTAAAAACATCCAAAATTCTCATTTATAAAATGAGGAGGAACGTGACAATTACTATACATAAAAATGATAGAAATGAGACGCCTGGTGGCTCAGTCAGTTAGGTGTCCACCTCTTGATTTCAGCTCTTGATCTCAGAGTTGTGAGATCAATCCCTACATCAGTTTCCATGCTGGGTGTGGAGCCTGCTTAAGATTCTCCCTCTCCATCTGCACACCCCCCACACACTTTCTCCCTCTCTCTAAAAAAAAATTTACAGAAACAACACAGACATGTCAAGAACAAAAGACATTAAAGAACTTTTTTTCATGGACATTGGTATGTGGGTAAGAGGAATGAGCCAATAAGAATATATAACAAGGCTCAACCAGTTAACCAGTTAACTGGGCTTACAATCTGATGTCAGAGATATTTCTTAAAATAATGTTAAATGAAAACAGTTAATGATCTCACATTCTTAAATACTTTCTTTTTAAGATTAAACCACTTTTTGAATCAATATTCTACACATCTTAAATGTGTCATTGTTTTGAAGACTATAACAAGAGTTTCCTATGTATTATCTAATTCTGTAGAAGTCTCTCTAAACTAGAAGATTCCCTTTCCTTTCCCCTTTGGGACACATATCACGAGACTTTGCACAGTTACACACTACCCTCAAGGTCAGTCCCAAGCTGCTGAGCCTTTATCTCTGAAAAAGGATCACGCATTTTCAGTGACTTATTCTGAAGCTCATCTTTTTATTCCTGACAACAACCTTTCTAAAAGGTAAACATTTCTTAGCATTACTGATAAAAGAGATCCTTTGTACTTAAACTTATAGCAAAACAGACACAAATGTGATTCTGCTAACTAGCAGTCAAAATGCATACAAACCAAAAAGTGAAGTGGAAATTATTTGTTTATGGTGGTAGATATGTGGTAGATATGTTTATGGTGGTAGATAGGTATCATGTGGATATATGGCTGCATTTCAGAAGATCACTAAAAATGTATGCAAAATTTGGTAGGTATGTTAATTTTTAGAAATAGGGCCCTTAACTTTTATCAGATTCTCAAAAAGTTAAGTGACTCCCAAATCCTAAGACTCAAGCTTTCTAAGGTAGATACAAGTTTCAAGTTAAATGCATGGAATCAAATAATAGATAGATGTGTATATACACACATATATATATCTATATATAGATGTATAAAATCTTCTGCCACTAATTTAGATGTTCCACAAATTGCCAATGTGTCAGTACTTACTATATATGACTCTTTAAATATGATAAATACATACATCTTTATGAAGTTGTTGAAAATGTTTTTCAGGATTCACAAGTAAACAAATATCTAACTATGTTTCACATAGATGAAAGCTTATATAACCACTATTTCAATGAGAAAAACAATATTATAAGTTCAAATGGCTACATATGAAGATGTCTAGCAACTTTTTCTCTTACAAGGTCATGTGTAAAGAAAATATAGACTCATTTGCTTTATAATGGATTTGATCTTGTCCCCAAGCTGTACACTGCTAGTTACCAAGAGAAAAAAACATTAATCTTTCCAAGTAAAAGTATTAAATTTTAGGCCTTCTGGCCTAAAAGAATAGTTATGTAAGTTACACATGCACATACATACACATGCATGTGCACACACAGACATAGGATTCATGAGGATTCTCTCATAACCTCATTCCCTCTGAATCCCTTACATGCCAGTGTAAGCCATGAAGACTAGGAGCTTTTAACTCAAGTTCATATATTTAGAAATCTTCTCTGCTAATGCAGCATTTTGGTACTGAATCAGGCTATGTAACTCTGGGGTATATGTGTGGAATATCTTAGAGGCCCTCCTTGGGAAAGCAGGCTACCAGTCCAGACATCTTCCCAAATTTCGTGATATTTATCTGAATGTTACTATGAGACCCCTCTTCCCCATGCCACTGACACAATATTCCCCAAGAAAGAAAAAAGCAGAGACTGTCTTTTGCTCCATTTCAAATCATTCTTTGAAAAAAAATCTTACATTATCTAAATTAAATTCTAAAAAGGAAAATCACAGAATTCAAATACAGCCCAACTATGTAACTTTAAATAAGTCAGACTCATAACCTCAATGAAAAAGTAACATCAGAACTTTAGGTCTTCCGATTACAAGTTCATGATTCTTTCTGTGATGCTTCCTGCCTTCTTAATTATGTCTTTGATACTTCATGAATCAGAACACAATTCATATTTTAAAAACACTGGAGTTGAATGTTAGTCACAGAGTACTTTCCATGTAATAGTCAGACATGTGATAAATAATCCATACCACAGTCAAAGTGATCCTTTTTTAAATATCTTAATTCACATAGCAAACATTTCCACAGCATTTTGTATACACCAGAAACTATTCAGAGCATGTTAAAAATATTAATTATTTTGATCTTTAATCTCATGTTGCAGGTGCCGTGATCATCCCATTTTACAGGTAAGAAACCAGAGACACAGAGAAAAAATAATTTGCCCAAAGTCACCCAGCTAGCAGGTCAGGGAGTCAAGCCTCCACTGAGGTAGTCTAGCTCTATGTTCCATGAGCTCAGACAGTGTCATTCACCTGCTTGAAAACATCCTTTATCTTTCTATCTCACACTGTAAAAGTCTAAGTTCATATAATGCCTTACTATGCCCTACATATCACTGATCTACCTAGGACAAACCAAGCAGTCTCCCACCTCAGGGTCTTTGAGCTGTTCCTCCACCTAGAGGACTCTGCTTCCATACACACCTTCAACTTGCTCTCTTGCCTTTCCTATTTCATATACATTGTCCATCTTCCCTATTCTGCTTTTTATTTTTTTCTCCAGAGCACTTATTATCGCCTAAATATGTATTTGTTTCCTTCACCTATTTCCTGCTACTGCCATTTTAAATGCAAGCTCCATGAAGCAAAGGCTTTGATTTTTTGTTTGCTTCTTTATCTCCAGTGCCTAGAAAGTTGCTGGCATGTAGTAAGTATTCAATCACTATCTGTTGGACAACTGAATAATGATTTATGAATGTATAGAAGACTCACCCATCTGTGTAAAAAAAAGGAAGAAATGTTGATTCTACTCTGTCTTTCCTGCCTTTAACTTCCATGCTATGTGACCTGAAATTTTTACCCTGCTGCTTGCATTTTCTTCAAAAGGACCGAGACTACAAAGTGATTCAAAGTACATGGAGAATTATACTTGTAATACAGTAGACCACTTCTGGACACAGAATAATCCTAAAATATTTGTGGAGAATTATTCAGCTTTCTCATAGGTTAGCTAAAATTTAAACGTAACTTTTTTAATTATTTACAGTAAACATTACTAGTAAAAATAACCAACATAAATATTTTATCCTCAGTGCAATTTTTATAGACTAAAACCTGACAAAAACTTGTATCTTGTTGATAGAATTTACAGCCACAAGAACAGAGCAAGTAATAATTATATTCTGTACGTGACATATCAAATAAAGGGCTAGTATTCGAAATCTATAAAGAACTTTTCAAACTCAACATCCAAAGAGCAAATAATTCGATCAAGAAATGAGCAGAAAATATGAACAGACATTTCTGCAAAGAAGACATCCAAATGGCCAACAGACACATGAAAAAGTGCTCAACATCACTCGGCATCAGAGAAATACAAATCAAAACCACAGTGAGATACCACCTCACACCAGTCAGAATGGCTAAAATTAACAAGTCAGGAAATGACAGATGTTGGTGAGATGTGGAGAAAGGGGAACCCTCCTACACTGTTGGTGGGAATGCAAGCTGGTGCAACCACTCTGGAAAACAGTATGGAGGTTCCTCAAAAAGTCGAAAATAGAAATACCCTACGACCAGCAATCACACTGCTGGGTACTTACCCTAAAGATACAAATGTTGCGATCCAAAGGGGCATGTAAACCCAAGTGTTTATAGCAGCAATGCCCACAATAGCTAAACTAT
>CM053614.1:45488447-45566040 GCA_028646535.1 Procyon lotor | reverse complement strand
AAATAAGTCAGTCAGAGAAAGACAAGTATCACATGATCTCTCTGATATGAAGAACTTGATAGGCAAGGCAGGAGTTTGGGGGGGTGGAGGAGAGAAATGAAACAGGAAGGGATGGGGAGGGAGACAAACCATAAGAGACTCCTAGACTCAAGAAATGAACTAAGGGTGGCGGGGGGGGTAGTGGGGTAGGGATAGGGTGGCTGGGTTGTGGACAATGGGGAGGGTATGTGCTATTAAGTGCTGTGAAATGTGTAAGCCCGAAGATTCACAGACATGTACCCTGGGGCAAATAATACATTATACGTTAATAAAAATTAAAAAAAAAAAAAATGATATTCAATAAGGATGTCAAGATCATTCAATATGGAAAAGATAGCATTTTCAACAAATGAAACTGGCAAAATGAACAAAAAAATAGTGTTTTCAACAGACTGAAACTGCTGCTGGCAAAACTGGATATCTACATAAAAAAGAATGAAGTTAGACCATTTTACACCATATAGAAATATTAACTCAAAATGAATTAAAGATCTAAATGTAAGGGCTAAAACTATAAAACTTCTAAAAGAAAACATGGGGGAAAGCTTTCTGACATTGGATTTGTTAATAATTTCTTGACTATGACCCCAAAAGCCCAGGCAACAAAAGAACAAATAAATTTGACTCCATCAAAACAAAAAATTTTGTGCATCAAAAGGATACGATCACAAGACTAAAAAGAAAACCCACAGAATGGAAGAGAGTATTTGCACATCCTATATCTGATAAAGGTTTAATATCCAGAATACATAAAGAACTACAGCTTCACTACAAAAGAAAAAAAGTTTTAATGGGCAGCTGACTTAAACAGACATTTCTGCATAGAAGACCAAAAAATAGCCAGTAAAAAATTAAAAATCTCAATTTCAGTAGTGATTTAGGGAAATACAAATCAAAACCATGATGAGATGCCACTTCACACCTACCAGGATACTATTATCAATAAACCAGAAAATGAAAGTTTTGGTGAGGATATGGAGAAATTGAAACTCTCTTTTTTTTTTTTTTTTTTTTTTTAGAAATTGAAACTCTTGTGCATTGCTGGTGTGAATGTAAAATGGTATAGCCACTGTGACAAATGAATGCCAGTTCCTTGAAAAGGTAAACGTAGAATTGCTGTATGATCCACAATTTCCACTTCAATTCCAGAAGAAGTGAGAGAAGGACCCTAATATTTACATACCAGTGTTCGTAGTAGCACTATTCACAGTCACCAATTGGTGGAAACAGTCCAAATGTCCATCAACTGATGAATGGATAAACAAAATGTGGTTGAAAAATTGGTGAAATACTATTAGCCTTAAAAAAGGAATGGAACTTTGATACATGCCATATCACGGATGAACCTTGAGAGCATGTGGAGTGAAATAAGCCTGACATTAAGCACAAATATTATACTGTTCTACTTATCTGAGATACCTATAATAGACAACTTCATATAGATGGAAAGCAAAATGGTAGTCACCAGGAACTGGGGAAGAAAGAATGGGAAGTTATTGTTTAATAGGTACGGAGTTTCAATTTGGCATGATGAAAAAGTTTTTCATACATACACAACATTATGTATGTACTTAATGCCACTGAATGGTAATTTAAACATGATTAAAATGTTAAATTTTATTTTATGTATATTCTGCCACAATTAAAAACAAATGATTCTGCATGCCTAGTAAAGTCTCAGGTGTTGGCTGGCACTGCCAGTCTTGGAACCACATCGAATAGCAAGAATATAATATAGAGGAAAAGTGTTGGGGGAGAAGGATTTGTGTGAGTTTCTCAGGAGAAGGGAGCATGTTTTTCTATTTTTGTAAACTAACAGCTGATACGTAATACAAGCTCAATACCATTTTCAGTGAATTTTTGAAGGAATAGATAAATACAATCAAATAGGGTAACTAAGAATTGTAATATAAAAAAGAATGTGTCAGTGAACATGATACAGATATGAGAAAAGCCCAAAAGAAAATCAGAGACACTACAGGTCTTGAAAAAGCGTTTCTTTGAATCTGTGAGTTTTTTTGCTCACTTTGTTTCCCATGTGCAGTATCGCATGAAGAACATAGTGTGCTTTACCTGGAAATTAACCATTGTTGTAATCTGATATTACAGCATGGTCAGAAAATAAGCTTGGTAAAGCACAGCATGAAAGTACAGTTAGTTATTTGTTGAGGAGAGAAGCCACACATGATTTTGGTGTAAATGAACATACCATGCACTGACTGAGGTAAGCCATAATTGTTTTGATTTTTTAATGAATTTGTGAGTTTTATTATATAATTGTTAAATTATATAAAATGCAAATGACTAGTAGAGTATTATTACTTTCTTTACAAATATGCCAAATAACTGGGGATAATGTAAAGTTAGTATAGCAATTGTAAAGCTTTCTTATTTTTATAATTTTATAACCATTGATTTCTGAAAAATTATATGCCAATGTATTTGTATCATACTTTATTTCTCCGCCACTAAAAACTGACCCATTGAGATTCATTCCTTCATGGAGAAGCTTACTATTTAAAAGTGTTTGGGTAAATAAATAAATAAATAAATAAATAAAAGCGTATGGGTTTTGGGTTTGGGGTGTTTTCTTTTTTTTTTTTTTTTTTGATACTTGGGTAGTATTTCATTAATTAGTAATTCTACTCTAGAGTTTAAATCCGTATTATTTATATTCATCAATATCAATAATACGTTATATTGCCTAACAAATGAGATTGAGTCAAAATACCTTTATGTTTGCAATGAAATGAAAATTTATGTATATAATTGCAATCTTAAGACAAGCTAGGATTCTGAAGTGTCATCCAAAGGAAGAATAAATTATTCTTAATATAATTTTAATGATCAGTGGGTTTTCAAAATATTCTAATTATTTTTAAAGATTTTATTTATTTACAGAGCAAGAGAGAGATCACAAGCAGGCAGAGAGGCAGGCAGAGAGTGAGGGGGAAGCAGGCTCCCTGCTGAGCAGAGAGCCCGATGCAGAGCTCAATCCCAGGACCCTGACATCATGACCTGAACCGAAGGCAGAGGCTTTAACCCACTGAGCCACCCAGGTGCCCCCAAAATATTCTAATTTTTTGATAGCTAACATGATAGAAGCTCTAACTTGCTTATACTAGGTAAATTAGAAAGCCCTACTCGCTAAAACGGCTAACAGAAACTTGCCTCAACTTTTTATAGAGAAAACTAGGCATGAGAAGTTTAAAAGTTTAATCAATTACAATCAAATAAGTGGCAGAGTAGGAATAAAATCCATTGTCCTGGAAAAACATGCATTCTCTGGAATCTGGCTTTCCTTTTATTTCATTTCTAGAATTTTTATTAGCTCCAAATCTAAGCCCAGAATGAAGCAATGAAATTATAAATTCAATGATAACATCTGAAAAAATGAGCTTCCTAACCAGAAACTTCATTTGGGGAGCTCTTAAGGATGTGAAGAATGCTTTATATCAACTAAATGATGACATTTTACACAGTCATGCTATATTTCTTAATATTTCAGAAGAATTGTAAATATGATGGCAAATTCTGAAAGAGCTGAAGAGATGCATGAAAATTATCAGAGAAATGGGTAAGTTTTGCCCTAATGCTACAAAAAGTGTTCTGCAACTTCAAATATATCTTATCATTTCAAAGCTATAGCAAAAATGTTTATAATTTTTTCCAAAAATAGCAATGCTATTTGCGTTTTCCTGGACCTCATCTTAATCACTGTTACAAGCTGGCTTAATAGTAACTTTAGGAAGTGTAATAACTATAGGATTTGTTGATTTAGTACTTTTATTTTTTTTTATTTTTATTTATTTGACAGAGAGAAATCATAAGTTGGCAGAGAGGCAGGCGGGGGGGCGGGGGGGATGCAGGCTCCCTGCTGAGCAGAGAGCCCCATGAGGGGCTCAGTCCCAGGATCCTGAGATCACGACCTGAGCCAAAGGCAGAGGTTTTAACCCACTGAGCCACCCAGGCGCCCCTGATTTAGTACTTTTAGTTCTTCAGATCTCTCTTCTGAATTTCTTGTACCTTACCAATATAAGAGGAAAAATACCTGAATATTTTCAATTCAATTCTCTATGGAAACTTTATTCCACATGGTACAGTTAATGAAAGAAAATACTGGATTCTGATTATTTTTTCACTAAATGGATGTCTGTGTGTCTATGTATGTGTGTATGTTATAAAAATTTTCTATACCTATAATCCATTAATTTATAGACTTAAAATTGAAATGGCTTAAGGTCTATTTTAGTTTCACTTTTACCATAATAATTGTGTTAAACTTAGATATATAAGCTGTAAAATTCAAGAGACCCCTTTTGATCTCCTGTTTCATTAATACAGGACTGCAAATAATCAGAAAGGGAGTTCTCACTGTATCTGCCCATGTACTCTTCTCTACTCTCAACTCTGATAGAAGAGAGACTTTCAAAAGACTACCTGAACCTTCCTTCAAAGGCTTTCCATGAAGGTCAATGGGTGACAGAAATGTTTTCCTGAAACAAAATGCATCAAAAGAGGGTATTTGGGGGACACATGGCTGGCTCAGTCAGAGGAGCATGTGACTCTTGACATCAGGGGGCGTGAGTTCAAGTGCCACATCAGGTGTAAAGATTACTTAAATAATAAAAACGTTAAAATCAGCATTTGGGATAATGGAAGAGCTCTACAGTGTTAAATCACTTGTCATCTATGAAGCATCTCAGAGCAGATTGGCCCAGTGCTTAAGTAAATTATTAACCTCAAAAGAAGTAAAATTAAGTGACTTGTCATTTATCAAAGCTAACATAACAATATGTTATAAAACTAGAGAAAAGAGAAGTTCATCTTTCTATGATGTCTTTTTTTAGAAGTTAATCTGATGACCTCGTCTTCCATTAATGTTTAAGAATCTTTTGTGTGTGTGCTGTTGGTGGGAATGCAAACTGGTGCAGCCACTGTAGAAGACAGTATGGAGGTTCCTCAAAAAGTTAAAAATCTACCCTACAACCCAGCAATTTCACTATTAGGTATTTATCCAAAGAATACAAAAGTGTTGATTCGAAGGGGCACATGCACCCTAGTGTTTATGGCACTAATGTCAACAATAGCCAAACTATGGAAAGAGCCCAGATGTCCAGCAACAGATGAATGAAAAAAGAATAGGTGATGTGTATGGGTGTCACACACACACACTAGAATATTATCAGCCATCAAAAAGAATGAAATCTTGCCATTTGCAATGACATGGATGGAACTAGAGGGTGTTATGCCAAGTGAAGTAAGTCAGTCAGAGAAAGACAAATACCACATGATTTCACTCATATGTGGAATTTAAGAAATAAAACAGATGAATATAGGGGAAGGGAAAGAAAAATAATACAAGACAAAAACAGAATGAGACAACCCATAGAAACTCTTAACTGTAAGAAACAGAGTTGCTGAAAGAGAGGTGGGTGGAGGGATGGGGCAACTGGGTAATGGACATTAAGGGAGGACCCTTGATGTAATGAGCCTTGAGTGTTATATGCAACTGATGAATCACTGAATTCTGCCCTTGAAATTAATAATATACTATATGTTAACTAAATTGAATTTAAATTTAAAAATTTTTAAATGTACACCTAGAAGACATAGGGATAACAAAATAAAAACAAACAAAAAATCTTTCGTGTGTGTGTGTGTGTGTGTGTGTGTGTGTGTGTGTGTGTATGTATTTAATTGACAAATTTCCTTGAAATCCATGAATACAATTTATAGTTTTCATCTGGACTTTCTTGAAATGTGAGCTAAAAAATGAAATTTTCAGTGGGGGACAAAATTCACAGTATATTTACCTAATATATTCTTACTATGACTTCTTTCATTTAAAGCTTACAGTTGCTCTTGAGCAATTTGTTACAAAAGCTTAAAAATTCTAATCTACCATCTTTTTGAATTAGGGTAGATGCTATTGAAATAAAATAGAAAATAGCATGTGGTCATGAGGATGTAGAGAAACCATATGCATAGTTGATAGGAATGTGAAATGATGCAGCTGCTATGGAAAACAGTATGATGGTGCCTCAAAAAATTAAAAATGGAATTATCATGTGATTTGGCAATTCCACTCTTGGTTATATACCCAAAATAATTGAAAGCAGGGACTTGAAAAGATATTTGTATACTCATATTAATTGCATCATTAATCACAGTAGCCAAAAACTGGGAGCACTCTGAAGTGTTCGTTGATGAATGGATGGGTGAATAAACAAAATGTGGTATATACATACAGTGGAATAATAATCAGCCTTAGAAAGGAAAACTTCTGACGTGCAACATAGCTAAACATTGAAGATACTATGCTAATGAAATAAACCCAACAGAAAAGAACAAAATACTGTATGGTTCCATTTACATGAGGCACCTAAGATAGAGTCACAGAGATAGAAAATAGAATGATAGTTGCCTGAAGTTGAAGACAAGAAGAAGGAGGATTATTGTTTAATGGTACATAGCCAGTTTTTCAAAAGAGTTCTGTGGGTGGATGGCGGTGATGGTAGCACAATATGAATGTACTTAATACTAATGAACTGTACACTTAAAATTAGTTAAGAGGGTGAATTTTATGTTACATGTATTTTACCACAATTTAAAAAATTCTACTTCAGAGGTATGCCTTCAGTTGTTACCCTAACTAGTGTAGGGACAGCCAGTGATAACTTACTCTCCCATTGATTATAATAAAAATCTTTGTACAGTGTATCATTGTGTTTTTAAAATTTCAGTGTTGATGCAGATATGCTATCAAGAGTGAAATTTGATACTTCAGAACAATTTTAATTAGAAAATTTTGCAAGTTATATTCACATTATAACCTTTCCATCTTCAACATTTATTTTCCAGAAAACCACAAGAACTGCCCAAAGTAAGAAAACAAGTTGTTGGACCTATTGAGATAGTAAGTGAAATCACTTTAAGAAAGTATGTGTATACAAAAATTTTAGGGAATTGTCAGTAGTGCTTAAAGTTATTTGTAGTTTACATCTATTGGGGGGTAAAGGGAAATTTAAAAAGTTATTAATCAAAATATGATTTCCAATAGGAAAAAATATAATCAACCCAACATTCCCATTATAAGGATAAGAAAAGAAACACAGTATTTATACAAAGATCCCAATTTTGCAAAAAACAAGGGTGTATGTGTATGTGATGCATAAGTGTTATCAGAGGCTATTTCTAAGTAGTAGGGAATTGTGAGTGACTTTTACTATTTTATGTTTATATTTCAGTATTTTCTAATGAGAATACATTGATATAAATTGCTTTGTTATTTGTATAAACAAAAAAATTTGTATAAATTCTTTTGAAATAAAAAATAATTATCTAAATATTTTGTGAAACCTATGCATAAAAAAGTATATGAATGCATTGCTTTAGGATTATATTCAAGGAACATTTTCAGGAATGTGTTCCCAAAACAACTCCTCTCCTTACTGTAATCTGTGTCAGCCTGGCTGTTAGTGTCATTAGAAATTCACATGAAACAGTACCTGCTTTTTCTGAAGTCAAATTCTAAAAAATGTGGGACATAGCAAAACATGACAAACTTTATCAAGGAGATAACACACTATTCTGGAGGAAGGTGGAGAAGTAGATAACCTCTTATCTGTAGTACCAAGTACAATACTCTGGCAGTTACTCCATGAATATTTACTAGCAATCACATGAATAAATGAGAAAACATTAAATGTTTTCAATCTCCACTCATAAAATATGTACTAAGTTCCTCTTGCTGTTATACAAATTTCATTTCATTTCAGTACCATTATATGTTCTATCTTGACTCCTCAGTAAGATAATAATCCACATTTTCAAGTTTTGTTAATGTTTTTGTTTTGGAATAGCATTGTTGGGATCTACTACCGAATAGAATATAAAGCAATCAGTATTTGGTTTTCAGTTATTTCTATCTTATTCTAAACATCTTTACAAATTGTTATAAACTCTTATTTGAGGAATAGATGTTGTCCTGGGTAGAAAAAAAATCCAAGGAATTTAAAATAATAATGAAAAATATGATTTATTACATTTGATAAACTAATTTTTACTACATGGTTACTGTTCACTGCACTTAGTTGTATCATTGCTATGATGCTAATAAGCCTAAGAAATTGAGAGTTTGAAGTTCAGCTGTCCATAAGCCAAGATACTGTCAATGTAGTGTTTCAAAATGTATTTTATTCCAGAATCAACCAAATGGAAGGAAGTTTCTGATTCATACCCACATCTGACCTGACCTGTGTCAGAGATGTTCTCACAGACGTATAATTTGTATTTTGCTACTTTATATTTTTCAACATTTCTTCAAAATACATTGTAAATCTTTACGATCAGGGATTTTTTTTTACTTTATTTACAAACACTTTTCCATGATTTTATACATTTATTTAGTCTCTTAGTTTATAAAATAACATTTACTCGATGGCAAAAACGTAGTTTCATTTTGGTTTTGTTTTTTATGGCTATAATGCCACCATGTTTGTTTTCCTCAGTTCCGCTTTGCTGATGGACTGGACATTACACTCATGGTCTTGGGATTACTGGCATCACTAGTAAATGGAGCCTGTCTTCCTCTAATGTCACTGATTTTAGGAAAAATGAGTGATGGCCTTATTAGTGGGTGTCTAGGCAAAACCAATACAAGTGAGTACAATATTTACTTTTCTGTATTTCTGGGGACTGAAAGTATTAAATAAAACAGAGAACTCATACTACAGATTTTTGTATTATCAAACAGTATCTACATAATAAGTATATAAGTCATTTATTCTTCTATGTTACTAGGGACAAAAGAACCAAAATTTGTTTTAGGCTTTGTCAAAGAAACAAAATCAATAAGATATGAGTGTGTGTATATATATATACATACATATGTGTGTGTGTATATATATGTATATATGCATACATATGTATCTAGAGACAAAGACAAAGAAAGAAATTTATCTTAAGGAATTGGTTCATGCCATTATGGAAGCTGACATGTCCAAAATCACTCAGGAATGAACTTCTCATGGTATATAAAAATCATCTGAGACTGGCTGTACCTCATCTTTTCTCTCTAGGAAATTAAATAATTTTCATGAGAAGTGATAATTTTATCATGATTTAACCAAAGGCTCAGGCCATTCCAGGGTACTAATCTGTAAATCACCCTTTAAAAAGGAGCAGCCAAGAATGACAAAATCTCTCAGCTGCTTAGAGTTTCATTAATAGTATGTAGACATGCATGGCATTGTAGAACATAATGCAGCAAGGAAGCCAAACTGAACATGCAGAAAATTATAGTACTGGAGACAAAAACCCTGAATAAAGATAGGAGGGAAATCCAACAATCAGGTGTGGGTGAAAAGGGGGGTTCTATTTTCCCATAATTATAGATGTCCTTTATATATCATTACCTTTGTTGTATCCTATTTCAGGATCATGTCCTTAAAGGTAACATTCTTTAGATATAAATCCAGCAATTCTCTGCACTGACATACTAAGTATCCATAGTCTTTTTTTTTTATCTGATGGATATTATAAATATTAGTAATTCCCTGATTTTATATGTTTTTCTCCAAATTACAGAGTAGAAAGCATCCTTATAGCTATTTATTATAACGGAGATAAATGTGTCATCAAAACCTGGACTGTGTTAGGATGGTCCACTCTCACCACTGTTGTTCAACATAGCACTGGAAGTCCTAGGCTCAGCAATCAGACAAAAATAAAAATAAAAAGTATCCAAATCAGCAAAGAAGAAGTCAAACTTTGACTCTTCGCAGGTGACATGATACTCTATGTAGAAAACCTGAGAGACTTCACCAAAATATTTCTAGAATTGATAAAGGAATTCAGCAAAGTCAAGGATATAAAATCATTGCACAGAAGTCTGTTGCATTTCTATACACTAACAATAAAGCAGCAGAAAGAGAAATCAAGGAATTGATCCTGTTTATAATTGCACCAAAAACCATAAGATACCTAGGAATAAACCTAACCAAGGAGGTAAAATATCTGTACTCTAAAAGTTATAGAACACTTATGAAAGAAATTGAGGAAGACACAAAGAAATTGAAAATATTCCATGCTCATGGATTAGAAGAACAAATATTATTCAAATGTCTATGCTACCTGACAGTCTACACATTCAATGTAATCCCTATCAAAATACCATCAGTGTTTTTCACAGACCTGGAACAAACACTCCTAAAATTTGTATGGAACCAATAAAGACCCCAAATAGCTAAAGTAATGTTAAAAAAAGAAAACCAAATCTGAAGGATTCAGTTCTAGACATCAAGCTATATTACAAAGCTGTAATCATCAAGACAGTATGGCACTGGCACAAAAACAGATGCATAGATCAGTGGAACAGAATAGAGAGCCCAGAAATGGACCCTCAACTCTATGGTGAACTAATCTTCGACAAAGCAGGAAAGAATGTCCAGTGGAAGACAGTCTCTTCAGTGAATGGTGTTGGGAAAATTGGACAGCCACATGCAGAAGAATGAAACTGGACCGCTTTCTTACACCATACAGAAAAATAAACTCAAAATGGATGAAAGACCTAAATGTGAGACAAGAATCCATTAAAATCCTAGAGAAGAATACAGGCAGCAACCTCTTTGACCTCAGCCACAGCAACTTCTTGCTAGACCTGTCTCCAGAAGCAAGGAAAACAAAAGCAAAAATGAACTATTGGGACTTAATCAAGATAAAAAGCTTTTGCATAGCAAAGGAAACAATCAACAAAACTAGAAGGCAATCTACAGAACGGGAGAAGATACTCAAAACTGAAAAAATCCAGTCAAGAAAGGGGCAGAAGACATGAACAGAGATTTCTCCACAGAAGACATGCAAATGGCCAACAGACACATAAAAAGATGTTCTAGATCAGTTGGCATCAGGAAAGTACAAGTCAAAACCATAATGAGATGCCACCTCACACTGGTCAGAATGGCTAAAATGAACAACTCAGTAAACAACAGATATTGGCAAGAACGGGGAGGAAATTAGAACTCTCTTACACTATTGGTAGGAATGCAACCTGGTGCAGCCACTGTGGAAAACAGTATGGAGGTTCCTCAAAAAGTTAAAAATAGAGCTACCCTGTGGCCCAGCAATTGCACTACAAGGTATTTATCCAAATGATATAAAAGTGCTGATTCAAAGGGGTACATGTACCCCAGTGTTTATAGCAGTAATGTCCACAATAGCCAAACTATGGAAAGAGCCCAGATGTCCAGCAACAGAATGAAAAAAGAAGAGGTGGGGTGTGTGTGTGTGTGTGTGTAACTCAGCCATCAAAAAGAATGAAATCTTGCCATTTACAATGTCGTGGATGGAACTAGAGGGTGTTATGCCAAGTGAAATAAGTCAGTCAGAGAAAGATAAATACCACCTGAATTCACTCATATGTGGAATTTAAGAAACAAGACAGATGAACATAGGGGAAGGGAAGGAAAAATAATATGACAAAAAACAGAGAAGGAGAGAACCCATAGAGATGCTTAACTATAGGAAACAAACTGAGGGGAGGCAAGTGGGGTAATGGGGTAACTGGGTGATGGACATTAAGGGAGGGCCTTTGATGTAATGAGTACTGGGTGTTATATGCAATTGGTGAATCTCTAAATTCTATTCCTGAAAATAATACACTATATGTTATTTAAATTGAATTTTGTACTATCAGTTATTTTTTATTTTTTTCCCCCAAATATGTTTATTTTATTTTTTCAGTGTTACAAGATTCATTGTTCATGCACCACACCCAGTACTCCATTCAATACGTGCCCTCCTCAATACCCACCATCAGGCTCACCCAACCCCCCCACCCCCACCCTTCCAAGACCCTCAGTTTGTTGCTTAGAGTCCACAGTCTTTTATGGTTCTTCTCCCCCTCTGATTTCCCCCCATTCTCCCTTCCCTTCCTTCTCACAATGCCCTCCATGTTTTTCTTTATGCTCTGCATGTAAGTGAAACCATAAGATAATTGGCTCTCTCCGCTTGACTTATTTCACTCTTCATAATCTCTTCCAGTCCCGTTCATGTTGATGCAAAAGTTGGATATTCGTCCTTTCTAATGGAGGCGTAATATTCCATTGTATATAAGTACTATATCTTCTTAATCCATTCATCTGTTGAAGGTGATTTTGGTTCTTTCCACAGTTTGGCGATTGTGGCCATTGCTGTCATGAACCCTGGGGTACATGTAGCCCTTCTTTGTAATGCATCTGCTTCTTTGGGGTAAATGCCCAGTAGTGCAATGGCAGGGTCATAGGGTAGCTCTATTTTTAATTTCTTGAGGAATCTCCACACTGTTTTCCAAAGTGGCTGTACCAACTTGCATTCCCACCAACAGTATAAGAGGGTTCCCTTTTCTCCACATCCTCTCCAACATTTGTTGTTTACTGTCCTGTTGATTTTGGCCATTCTGACTGGTGTAAGGTGGTATCTCAGTGTGGTTTGGGTTGGAATCTCCTTGATGACTAAAGATGATGAACATTTTTTCATGTGTCTGTTAGCCATTTGTATGTCTTCTTTGGAGAAGTGTCTTTTCATGTCTTCTGCCCATTTTTTGATGTGATTATCAGTTTTGTGAGTGTTGAGTTTGAGGAGTTCTTTATAGATCTTAGATATCAGACAATAAAAAAATTTTTAAAAACCTGTACTGTCTTTTATACATAAGCCTATGTATAGCTTTATATACTATACCCACCTCTGTGACCTATTTAACTTTAAATACCAATTTATATCCTCTTGTTTTCCATCTGAAGGCTAATCTTTCAAGTGTCCCAGTCTTGTTTAAGCAGAATAAAACCATCACTTCCACCTCTAGGTCCTTTCATGTGATGATCTCCTGTCTACAGAGTTATTAATTTTTAATATTTTAATGATAGAAAGTAAATTAAGGATGCTATTCTGTTTAGTAAACAAATGGAGCCACCAATTCACTGAGTAAATATTTATTGACTGCCAACTGTGTCCCTCTCTCCAAATTAATGGGTGAAAGAAGGAGGAAAAAAAAGCTTAGCAACCCTAAGTCAATATGCTAGGGAGTATTCCTTTTGTTAAGGCTGCTCTATAATATATTCTCTTAGCAGCTTTAGATAGGATGGGCAGTACATAGCAACTGATACTGCTTTAGATTATAATTTTTTATTTTGTTTGCAGCTTCTACAGGTTTTTTGAATTTCATTATGTAGTCTGTCAAATGCGGTGAACATGTAAAGAGGTTTGATAAAGGTTTAGATAAATACATTGATATCATTGGTATATCATGACATATTATTAAAGAGACCAGAGATAACTATTTCAAATTTTAGTTTAAAGAATAGAAAGATAACATTATTATATATCTAAGATATTAAGTCCATTTTCTTGAGAATGTATTATATTTGGTTTGGAGGGCTATGTATGAAACAGTGTGGCCAATTATAAATTAATTGCTTTCAAATTTTAAAACACTGTTTTACAGCAAACTACCAGAATTGTACTCAGTCTCAAGAGAAGCTGAATGAAGATATGATTAAGTAAGTCCAAATAAAATGTTAATATCATGTTTATTGCATGCTGCTTTATTCAGTACTTACAAGGAAAAAACTGAGGTTTGATCATTAATATCACATGTGAGTGATTAAAGCAAATGAGTCATTTTCTTTCATTAGATATATTAAATATAACTATTACATAAATTTTTA
The DNA here is from genome assembly GCA_028646535.1 of Procyon lotor. NCBI lineage: Eukaryota > Metazoa > Chordata > Mammalia > Carnivora > Procyonidae > Procyon > Procyon lotor. Next base: position 45,552,295 of record CM053614.1, on the reverse strand, counting down.
TTTGATTTGAAAGGTTCGTATGTAGGTTCACATGCTTTAAGTTGTATTTGACAGAATTTTCATCAATAGAAAATTCATTTTGGAATTTGCATTTTTAGGCCAATTTTGCTTTCTAGAACTGAAGGTACATATCCTAAAAGCTAAAGGATTTGTTTTTCTTTTTTTTTTTTTTAATTATTTTCCTTACAAACCTTATAAAAATATGCTACTTCTATACACTTTAAAAACCAGAAACTCATGTCCAACAAATAGTAAAAATAATAAAATAATTTTAAAAATTAAAACAATAAAGTTTTATTGACTAATTTTGGAGACTAATTTTCAGACTATTAAAGTAATGTATTCAAACTAAAAATTGTAAAATCTGGGGGCCCCTGGGTGGCTCAGTCATTAAGTGCCTGCCTTTGGCTCAGGTCATGATCCCAGGATCCTGGGATCGAGCCCCATGTCGAGCTCCCTACTTAGAAGCCTGCTTCTTCCTCTCCCCCTGCTTGTGTTCCCTCTCTCGCTGTCTCTCTCTCTCTGTGTCAAATAAAGAAATAAGATCCTTAAAGTAAAATAAGTAAATAAAAATGAAAAATAAAAATTGTAAAATCTGAAGTAAATAATTTATAAGGATATTCAACTTTTGTATTTTGTATGTTGCTGTATTCAGAAGTATCATTTTCTTTGTCATGTGTTAAGTTTATTAGATGCTGCTTTACTGCATATGTTCACTGGACTTTCATAGTATCTTGCTAAAATTATGAGAGTTTTTGCTATAGACATAAGCAATCCCTCATTTTTCTCCCAAAAGTGAAGCCTGAGTGTTGCACAACCCAAGGGACACCTATCACATTGCAGTGACTCCCTGGGCCGTAATTCTTGACCTGCGCTGTCCAGCATGTTAGCCACAGCTACATATGGTTATTTAAATTTGAATCAATTAAAACTGAATAAAACCTAAGTATTTAGTTCTTCCTTCTCAGTCACATTTCAAGTGTTCAGTAGCCACATTTGGCTGGTGCCACCTTGTATATTATGAACATTATCGTTGAACATTAATGTTCAACTGTATCCTTGTTTTATTTACCAAATATTCTGGAAATAATTGAATATTTTCTTGTTGAATCCAAATCATAATGACTAAATAGTCCCAAGATTATTGCAAGTAAATACGATGCCTCTTCTTCCCTCAAGAGTTAGTTGATTAATTCCATATGAACTTCTAAACAACTTGTTCCCTCCCTTTTGCTACTTCTGATATCTTTCATAGTCTACTTGAAAATAAAGGGGCAAACTATATGACCATGGTTGCATTAGATTTAGTTTAGTTGCATTTCATGTAAAATCCATTATAATTATTAACTATGATAAAAATTATTTCTCTCATGTAAATATCTGAACGTAGGTAGTCTATGTATGAAACGTAAAAGCCATTAGGAACTTGATACCCTCTGTCTTTGTACCAGTCCTATCACCACATCCAGTTTAGCAGGGCATATTGCCACTACAAATAAAATGGAGGTTCTATTGTTTAGGGAGAAGATAAAACTGGTTATTGGCTGATAGCAATTTCTGCTGCATCAAATAGTGGCCTAGAATAATTCCTAGATTGTGTACAGTGAGACTGTTAATAGGTGACACATTGTAAAAGGAGATGAATGTTCATAGTTAATTGGTCTGAGACAGTTGAATTGAGTTGAATGAAAGAATAGAACAAAATTAAACAATTTCCTTACTTTTTTATTTTTTTGATATGTTCATGCATATTATCAGTTTCTAAGGAAGAATGATGCTAGGTATACAAGTTTTCCAAATCTACTTGAGAACCATTTTTCTTCAGAAATATTGCTAAAGTGATTCAGATTTTAAGTTCAGGATTCAGATCATGGATTCAGGATTCAGATCTTGGGCTCTGTCACTTTTTAACTATAGAAGCTATTGGGTAACTTCTGTAAGCTTCGGTTTCTTCATCTGTAAAATGAGATGTTAATACTTCCTGAAGATTCAATGAAACTCAGATATGTCAAGGGACTGACAAATTTAACACAAAATAAATGCTCAGTAAATGAAGCCATCAAATCAACCTTAATTTGCCTGCATTTTTGAATCAGAAGACTTAGACCATAAAGGTAGTCTCATTTCCTGATGCAAAATAAAATACCCGGGCTCTGGGACTACTGAGGTTTGTTCTCTTGGGACTACTGGGATTTCTTCTCCTGGATACCGTAGTTTGGAAGTCTGATTACTGGATAAATGAAGGGTTAATAAGTATAGTATCTTCCTTTTGAAATAAATTGAATGTGCTGCTTTCTTTGTTTTTAAGGAATAGTCTCTTAAAAAGTGTATCAGTTCTTCTGTAAAAATTATTTTAATTACTTTTTCTGATTAAATGCTTAATAGTTTCATTGTACATAGTGTAAAAAGGTAAAAATGCACAAAAATAAATCACTCATAGTCCTACCACTAATAGATAATGAACATTAGTTTTAGTTCATATTATTACAACTTTTTTTTACATGTATGAGTATGCATACATAATTTTAATATAATTAGAATTATACTGTTCATATGATTTTAACAGCTTTATTGAAGCATAATTTCCTTATCATAAAACTCAACAGTCCTAACTGTATAATTCAGTGATGTTTAGTAAAATGACAGAGTTGTGCAACCATCACTGCAATCCATTTTTAGCCTGCTTCCATTACTCTGCACAGATCTCTCCTTTGTAGTCAATCCCCATTCCCACTCCCAGCCCCCAGAAAACCACTTACCTGTTTTCTATCTCTAAAGATTTCCATCACCTGGACTTCGCATGTGTAGGGAAACACATAATATGTAGGGTATCTGGCTTCTTTTATTTATTAGCATAATGTTTTTGAGTTTCATCCATGTTATAACATGTGTCAGTAGTTTATTCCTTTTTATTGCTTAGTAGTAATCCATTGCTGGGGTACACCTGCGGTGTTTTATCTGTTCACTAGTTGATGGGTATTTGGATTGCTTTTGGTTTGAGGCTATTTAAAAATAATGCCTCTACGAACATCAATTTAGAAGTCTTTCTGTATGCATGCGTTTTTATTTCTCTTGGGTAGATACCTAGGAGTGGAATTGCTGGGTCATATGGTAAGTTATGTTTGTCTTTTTAAGAAACTGCCAGACTGTTTTCCAAAGTGGCTATACCATTTTGCTTTTTCACCAACAATGTGTAAGGGTTCCGATTTCCCCATATCCTTGTCAACATTTGTTTATCGTCTGTTTTTTTTATTATAATCATGGTAGTAGGTGTGGAGTGTTATCATATTGTGGCTTTAACTTGCATTTCTCCAGTGACTAATAATGAGCACTATTTTCATTACTTTTTAGGCATTCATATATTTTCTTTGGTTAAATGTCTATTCAAATATTTTGCCTATTTTTTAATTGTGTTATTTGTCTTATTACAGAATTATGACAATTCTATTTTCTAAATTCTAGATATAAGTTCTTTGTCCTATGTGTGATTGGCAAATACTTTCTTCTAATCTGTAGTTAGTCTTTTCATTTTATTAAAGGTTTCTTTTGAAGCACAAAAGTTTTAAGTTTTGATGATGTACAATTTACCAAGTTTTTCTTTCATGGATCGTGCCTTTGGATGTAAGAATTCTTTGTCTAAACCAAGATCATGAAGGTTTTCTCCTACATTTTCTTCTAGGACTTTGAACATTTTAGCTCTTACACTTAGGTCTGTGATCCATTTTGAGTTTATTTTTGTGACTGTTACAAGGTAAAGTTCCAACCTTTTTGCATATGACTATATCCATTGGTCCCAGCACTATTCCTTGAAAAAATTGTCTATTTCCTTTCTCCTTTCCCTTGGCACCTTTGCTAAAAATCAATGTCCCTATATAAGGATTAGTTTCTGTTCTCTCATTTTTGTTGCATTTATTGATATATCTATTCTTATGCTAGTATCATACTGTCTTGATTAGTGAAGTTTTAGAAAATAAATAAATAAATAAATAAATAAATAAATAAATAAATAAATAAAATCAGGGTTGTAAGTGCTCCAACTTTGTTCTTCTTAAAAATTAACTTGACTCTTCTGAGTTCCATTCATTTCTGTGTATGTTTTAGGATCATCTTGCCAATTTCTGCCAAAGAGTCTACTGAGACTTTTGATAGGGATTGTATTGAATCTGTATGTCAATTTCAGGATATTGTCATCTTAACAACATTGAGTCTTCCAGTCCATGAACATGGATTACCTCTCCATTTATTTATATCTTCTTTAATTTTTCCCAACAGTATTTTGTAGTTCAGTGTTCAGATACTGCATTTCTTCTTTTGATTTGCTTTTATAACCCATTTTTTCTTACAATATTGTAAACATTAAAAAAAACAGTCAACTCTTATTATTTGTAATAGTGTTTTTTTTTTAAGATTTTATTTATTTATTTGACAGAGAAAGAGAGAGATCACAAGTAGGCAGAGGGACAGGCAGAGAGAGGAGGGTAAGCAGGCTCCCTGCTGAGCAAAGAGCCTGATGCAGGGCTCGATCCCAGGATCCTGAGATCATGACCTGAGCCGAAGGCAGAGGCTTTAACCCCCTGAGCCACCCAAGCGCCACTGTAATAGTTTTATTAAAATTGTCATGAAACTGAATTAGCAAATATTAAACCATTGTTACTAGAGTAGATACACAGTTAGGTTCCTGTGACCCTCTGGTCACATTTTCATCATTCAACACAAAACCTCAAATTATTTGTATTTCTGTTTAAAGACAACTTATTTAATATATATTGTTGATCCATTAACATTGAACTCATAGCCAGTAGCTCTATAACTCATGCCTGAATGACACCTATCTAACACATATTTTCATACTTAGGAACACTAGACAGCACTTAAGCATGCTGCCTAAGAGTTATTTTAAACAGTGGAATCATCAAAAATTAAACAAAAACACAAAAATCAGAAAAAGGTGGTACTACATAGACCACAAAAATGACACTTGTTCACAGTGTGAAAGCTGAAACAAGAAGGCAGAGTGTTGCCTTGTTCAGCCTCAGCTGGGACAACTGAGTTGTTGTACAACTCAGTTTTTTTATACTCTGTGTGTGTCCATGGGTAACAATGAAAACATCTGAGTATTGATTTGGGGGTTAAAAATAAGCTTTAGTGAGCAAGCAGATTTGCCAACACATAATCTGGGAATAATGGGGAACAATTGTATGTTCCTCCGTGTTTTCTTTGATACTTCACTTTCCTGGCTTTCTATGTACCATGTTGGCTACTCCCCAGCTTGCTTTTGCAGGTTCTTTCTCTTCATCCCAAATTCTACCATGTCTACCTGAGCTCATTCCTTGGTCCTCTGTCTTTTTTTATCTACACTTAATTTTCTTTCTCTGTGGGTAGTCTCAGTCAGTCCTTTGCTTTAATTACCACCTATAAGCTGATGATTTTCAAATTTATGTCTCTAGCCCAGACCCTGCTCCAACTATTTCAGACTCTCATTTTAAGCTTCTTACTTGACCTCCGCTTTGATGTTTAATAGGCTCCTTGGTCGTAATGTATCTAAATCAAAACACATGTTAGTACCTACAAATCTATTCCATTCCCAGTTGTCCACAGCTGTACATGGCATACCATTCACCCAGTTGCTCAAATCAAAATCTGAGGAGTTATCCTTAATTTCTCCCCTTCCTGCATTACTCACAGTTAATACATTGGCAGTTTCAGTTTGCTGTATTTCCAAAATATAACTAGAATCTGTCCATTTCTCTGTATATCAGCTGCCACCATTTTCATCCAAGTCCCTATCCTTCTCATACTGGCCATTGCAATAGCCTCCCAACTAAACTGCTTCCATTTGTTTCACCTCCATTCATTCTCCATAGAGGAGCCAGAGTAATCTTTTTAAAAGTTGAACAGATAAGGTCATCCTGTGCTTAGATTTTCCAGTGGGCTACCTTTTTTCTTAAAAATAGAAGCTGTGCAATGCACCATGGCTGCCCTACAATATTTGCTGAATTCTCTGACCTAATCATTTCATACCAGTTTGGAGTTCTTTTGTTCCTGGAACATGCTAATTTTTTAATTATTTTTCTATTATTATTTTTCTCTCTTCCTAGAAAACACTTTTCTTGCTCTTTTTATGACTGATACCTTTTGGAATCCAGCTCTAATATTACTTCCTCAAAAAAGTTTTTCTTAACCACTCTTATCTGCACTAGCTCTCCCAACCCACCTTTACTCACTGGTTATTCTGTGACTTATTGCCCTGTGTACCTCCCTCATAGAACAACCTAAAATTCTTTTTCTATATGTATTGTTTGTCTCCTCCCACCAGAATGTAAATTCTTCATGAGTAGGGAGGGCCTTATTATCTTGCTCATGACTGTATCTCTAAAACCCCACACATAGTGGGTACCTAGTATACATTTTTTAAATGATTCCATTTATCTGGTCTCCTATTAGATTGGTTTCAGCTTTTCTTTATTGTTGTTAACTACCATGACCATCCAGCTAGATTAATCTTTTTATATATTTCCTTATGGCAAATTCCTAAAGTTGAATTTTGTATTTAATAATATATATATTTTTAAACTGTTTTGTACAACTATCTTTTGACAACTATCATTTCTTCATCTGCCTGTTCCATGTACAGCTATCTTAATTACTTCAATGTAACTTTCCAAATAAAAGTATTAAAAATTATTGAAAGAAGATATAAATAGCAAATGTTTTAAAATAGTAGTTTCTAGTAATTTAAGAGAGATATATTCTAGACTAGGGAAACCTAGAATTTTGTGTTTGATGTACTTTACATCTCATGGAGATTTATTTTGAGCTATTTTATAGGTTCTAACACAAATTCTTTCAACTATTATGATAGATTTCATTTTTTTTATATCAAAGGGAAAAACTGCACTTGAGTCTCACTAACAATTCCAATAATCTTTTTTCAGGTTGACTCTGTATTATATTGGAATAGGAGTTACTGCTGTGGTTTTTGGCTACATGCAGATTTCCTTTTGGGTTATGACAGCAGCACGACAGACCAAAAGAATTCGAAAACAATTTTTCCATTCAGTTTTGGCACAGGACATCAGCTGGTTTGATGGTTGTGACATTGGTGAATTTAACACTCGCATGACTAAGTAAGAGGATTGATGTGTAGTATGTCGTCTTTGTTTTCATATATGCTATATCAGTGACTTAACTACATTTACTTACTTGTTTCAGTGACATCAACAAAATCAGCGATGGTATTGGAGAGAAGATTGCTCTGTTGTTTCAAAACATATCCACTTTTTCTATTGGCCTGACAATTGGTTTGGTCAAGGGCTGGAAACTCACCCTGGTGACTCTCTCCACATCACCACTTATAATTGCTTCAGCAGCCATATTTTCTCGGGTAGGCAAGATGGCTAAATGCAGTGTTGACTGGAAACAGGAGTGTGAACTACGTTTTTTACCTAGTTTGTCAAATAAGGCATTTCTATTCATTTCCTATGTCTTAAAGTGGAAAGAGATACTAAACATCACCAGTATTTTGATTTTGTTCACTATAAATCACTTTTTTGTCTTCAAGTTATTGGATCAAAATGAGGTTAATTTTACTATCTTACTAAAAAAATTCCTCTTCGTTTAGTAGCCTAGTGCAATTTCAAATGATAGCATGGATAGAGAATTACGGGAGAGCCTTATGTGTTCTAAATTTCCAGATAAATGTGTGCAATTCATTTCACTAGAACAAAATCTTTGCAGTCCTCAAGCGTACACATCACCCACCGTTGCTAGAATGTGATCTCTGAGAGCAGCACGAGTTTCCCCAGAGCATCTAGAACAGGACTCGGTGCCCTGCTACCCCACCTTATCCCTCTTGTCCACCCCTCTCACAGCATGTGCGCCCTCATCCCCAAAACAAACATACTATTTGATCTGCTGGAGGAGAACCGTGGCTAAAAAGCACGGGTACATTTTAGGCTTGGAGAAAGAAATTATGTAAGGATTTTTTTTATAATACTGAAATCTCTATAAAGGGCATGGTGATTCTATAAACTGTGTTAGATAAATACATTATATGCAGCTGTGGTCGTTAAATAAGCAACACTATGATTAAGATAACAGCTGTGAGAAATGGCTTAAAATAAGCAAATACGTTGAAGCTTAAAAGGAACATGATCAACTCGAGTCATAAACACTTTTTCATGTCAGCCATTTCAAGTTTATATTTTTTATAAGGTTCTTGAATTACATTGCAAATGTCTGCTAATGTCTACTTTTTGTACTTTAGAAATCTGTTTGAACTTTTTAAACAAATTATGTATTTTCATTTTAAATTACATTTCTAGCACTATTGTGAGTATACCATAAGACATTAATCTATTTATAACCTGGATTTGAAACCAATGCTCTTTGTTAAGTCCAAAAACAACCAATATATCCCTAATATCTCTCTCCAAGTCTGGCAATTCTACCAATGTATATATCCATCACCTAGATTGGAGGCACAGTGCATTCTTAGGGATGGATGAGGTTTTTAATTTTGCAAAGCTAATTGTTCTTTATGGAAATCAAAGCCATAAAATTCACTGAATTTATCTGCTAACATTATACAAGTTCAACTAAAAAAATTGCAGCAATAAAAATATTCTATGGCTAAATAATTTCTTAACAGACTTCAGTGTTTAGGCAAGAAATCTTTATCTAATGAGACTTCTAGTATTGACCTTATAGCCCTTGTAAAAATCTTCATCCCCAGCATATTTGAAATGAGGAAACCCCCTCAAAAGGAAGATTGCCCACTATGTGTTACTGAGATCAGAGCTTAAACTTAACTGCCCAGGAAAGTAAAGTGGATAAGAAATTTAAAAGGAACAACAGTGGGAAATCTAAGTTCTGCTATTATATTAACTGGTTGTAAAGAAGCAGCAAATAAAGGTCAAAGCTATCCAAATAACTAAAGATGCCAGGATGGGTGGTTTCTAGCTTACTTTGATTTATTTATTAAACATTTGCTATGTACAAGGCTTTTTGCTAGGTGTTGCTTCCTCTCCAGTGATATATATGTGAATTCAGAAAATAATGAGTATTATTCAGTTTATGCTACCTTCTTTAACAACTGTCTAAGTGTGTCTTACGTAAAATCATCTCCAATTATGTGGAATTTGTTTTGAAAATGAAATTTGTTATGTGAGTAGGCAATAAAGACTTACAGCTCAGAGGTCACTTTCCTCCTATCCCATTTGATTGAACAATTGTGCTAAGCTAAATGAAATCCTTCGCTATTAGAAGAGTAGAAAGGGAGACGTATAATAAAGAGATACATTCTGAGCTTAAATTTTTGAAAAATCAGGTAAACCTGCCTATATCAACAAGCATGATATACTCCTTCCTCTCTGTCTCTTAAATTTCATCTCTTTTATACAGATACAGTATTTACTAGGTAGCCTGCATTATACAGTAATAGCTTCAGGAGTCATACTCCAGATATATGCAGGATCATATTCTTCTTCCTGCTTCTGTGACCCATAGCCTCCAGAAGACTTGCTTTTTACATAATAACAAATCAAGTCAAATTAAGCTTACTAGTTTCCAAAGTGCACCCAAAAAGCACTGTGTCCCTAATACCCATCTCCAAATCAAGTCTTTCCCAGTTTTATTAATGTAAGTACCCAGGTTCTAAGCTTTTAAAAATACAGAGAAGGAAGAGTGAAGCTCTACTTGAAGAAGGCAGAGTAGAGATTTAGATTGAAGATTTACTTCAGACTAAGCTTTCACTGCAGTGAGACTTTAAAAAGTCAGTTAATATCTCTGGCTATTGCTTTCCCAATTTGCAAACTGAGAAAGTTAGATGAAATGATCTTAAACCTTTTCAATAATAAAATTCTGGTGTTCTAGATTCTACCTGAATTAAATTCTCTGCACGTTGTTACTGCCTCAGGATCATTTATTTGGTTAACTGTGGTCCTGGTTTATTACAGATAATCATCTCACTGACCACTAAGGAATTAAATGCCTATTCCAAAGCTGGGGCTGTGGCAGAAGAAGTCTTGTCATCAATCCGAACAGTTGTAGCCTTTGGGGCCCAGGACAAAGAAATTCAAAGGTCTGTTCTTTTAATTATGACAATATTTCCTTGGTTTTAGTTTTCCCAAAGTCAGTTACATTGCATTTTGTCTTTTTAAGGTATACACAGAATCTAAAGTATGCAAAGGATATTGGCATAAGAAAGGCTATAGCTTCAAAACTCTCTCTTGGTGCGGTGTACTTTTTTATGAATGGAACGTATGGACTTGGTTTTTGGTATGGAACCTCTTTGATTCTTAGTGGAGAACCTGATTATACCATCGGAACTGTTCTTGCTGTAAGTCTTGTTTGAGAGCAAAGGTAACTGGCCTATAGTCTTCTTATCTAGAGTTTAGTAAAAATTTGTCTTTGAATGACAATAAATATCCAAAAGTTTATTCATCCAGTGTATCTTTAAAAGCCCCATGCTTTTAGAAGAATCCTAAATGAATTTTCTACTGGGATATAGAATTTTCTTAATCCAGCAGTCAAAAAGGCCAGTCTCTAGTGAGACTTTCTCCTTTCAAACTTGCTGAGGTAAGATAGCACTCTACATTAACCTTGTTGAATGTCTTCCCTCTGGAAATACTCTGTAGATCAAACTCTCCTGCCCTTCCTCCGTCCTTCAGCTTATGGTAATGTTAAAGACAGACCATCTGCAGCTCTGTCCAATATCACAATTTAGAGATTTTTTTTTTAACTCTTAGGGGTTTTGCGTTAAATTTTAATTTATTCAGTTATCCTCCCAAGTTTCAATAATAAACAGTTCAGGATTAAGAACAATTTGTCTTGCTGAACTAAATTGATCTGGTCTATATACTTCAGTTCTCATTTGGCCTTCCCATTCTATGTAGATTTCTTTTCTGTCAACTAAAGTTATCTTTTGGATTTGAGACTTTCATCATTAAAATTTGTATATAAATGAAACTTGAGCATGAAGAATTTAGGACACATCCTCATTTCTCAATTTATGTTTGACTTCAGGCAAATGACTTGCTAAACCTTAGCTTCCTCATTTGTAAGACAGGGAAAATTCCTCTGGCTTATGGGAGTCTTTCCTTATTTTACTTTTTGCAAACATGTGTCTGTCTGAAAATGAAAGATATCCAATAATACAAGAATTCAGAGAAGTTTGGACAAATAGTATAATGTCTCTATGCTACTGAAATCTGTGACATTCTTCTCTATAAAGTTTAAGGGATCAACCAGCAAGGAGCAAGTACAACTCATCTCCTCACTCGACCAGTAAGCACTCCACAGTAAGCAAATTTTCCAACTCAGACTTCCCAGCAGGTGATAAGAAGACCATGGGACAATCACAGTTGTTCCACATTAAGAAAAAAACCATCATACTTGAATTAATTTGTGTTTCCTTTATGTTTAGACAATAACTTTCATTCCTTCCCACCTAATATCTCTAATAGCTCTCTGATCTCAACCATGTATACACTTTATTCTGTTGTCTCTCTTACATAATTCAGGAGGGTAAATATTATTTCCTTGTTCCTATAGGTGTTTTTTAGTGTAATCCATAGTAGTTACTGCATTGGAACTGCAGCCCCTAACTTTGAAACCTTCACTATAGCCAGAGGAGCTGCCTTTAATATTTTCCAGGTTATTGATAAGGTAAGACTTCAAACTGCTTTGAAAGATAACTACCATTACTACAAGAATGAAACCAAAAAATTGACACACTTACTTCACTAAAACAAAAAGATGGGAAAATCCATGTTGGACAATTGGCTATAGAAAGAGATTGTTTTAACTCTTCTAAAAGGACATTGTGTTTTATTGAAACCTTCATGTCTAACTCAATATACATCTGAAGCAGAAAAGAAAACATTGTAAAAGAAAACCATCTTTAAACTATTTTTAGGATATAGAGTGTCAGCTTAGTCCATTGAAGATTTCTAACATTCTCCTTGTTTTTCCAAGAAACCTGCAATAGATAACTTCTCAACAACAGGATATAAACCAGAATGCATAGAAGGAACTGTGGAATTTAAAAATGTTTCTTTCAGTTATCCATCAAGACCATCTGTCAAGGTAGTTTAATTTAATGATAGAATTGTTCAGTCTTCTGGTATTATCCTATCCTGGCTAAGATCTTAAGAGATTATGTAGGATCGTTTTTACCAAGATTTTGCTACTTTTCTTTGAGACTTCAGGAGAAAAAGAAAGAGGATAAAGAAAAAAGAGAGAGAAAGGATAGAAGGGAGGGAGGGAAAGAGAAGGCCAAAGCCGTGAGAGGGAGAGAGCAGGAGGGAAGGAAAGATAGATGATGGGTAATGGACCAAAAACTCTGGAAGAGCTTGTTACATTTTGCAGCCTTTTTTCTGCATTGAACTGACTAAAACATTTTCAACTCCTTGAAATTTCTTTACTCTGCATTTGGGAGCACACCAAAATGCCTTGGATTGATGGCATCACCTATTGGTGGTCCCTGGATATTATCCCACTCAACAGAGACAACTCATATTAACCTTCTGGTCTCTGACCTGGAGGAATTATGCACATGTTGTGCCTTTCCCTTCCCCCTTTCTTAAGAGCTCTACTGCACCAGCATTTGTGTCTCAGGTACTTTCTTCCTCACTTTTAGATACATATACATATTCATGTGCATGAGCAGGCACACTTGCAGCACAGAGTTTTTCCATCCTCCATCATTTAGACTTTGACATGTTCCTGTGAAAATATTTACCTGTCTTGGGGCGCCTGGGTGGCTCAGTGCGTTAAAGCCTCTGCCTTCAGCTCAGATCATGATCTCAAGGTCCTGGGATGGAGCCCCGCATCGGGCTCTCTGCTCAGAAGGGAGCCTGCTTCCACCTCTTTCTCTTCCCCCTCTTGTAATCTATCAAATAAATAAATAAAATCTTTAAAAAAAAATTAACTGTCTTTTCTTTTTCTTTTCATTTTCTGTATTTCTCCAAAAAAGGTAGTTAGAGTTAAAAATTGCAAAGACCTATTTGAAACACCTATTTCATAGGAAAAGGAGACCTTGGGGCAGCTGGGTGACTCAGTCCTTTAAGTGTCCACCTCTTGGTTTTGGCTCAGATCATGATCTCAGGATTCTGAGATTGAGCCCCATGTTGGGCTCCATGCTCAGCATGAAGTCTGCTTGTCCCTCTCCCTCTGCTCCTCCCGTTTTTATTCTTTCTGTCACAAATAAAACCTTAAAGAAAAAGGAGACTATTATTTTAAGTAAAATTGATAAAAATTACTAATGCCATAAAGCTTTAATACTGTTTAAAGTGCCCCCATGCCCCCTGCATAATTTGCATCCAGAAAAGTTCTATCTACTCCTACTTTATTTTTCTTTAAGTCTTTGATTTGAATTTCTCTTTTCAAAGCTCTTTATTTTTTTAAATATTTGTTACTTAATTACCATTACCAGAGAAGTGTTACTTTCTACCATTTTTCTTAACATGAACACAGCATTTCCAACTACATTTGGGTTGGTTCTTGAAGATTTAAACACCAATTTGCATTAAATTGTATGGTAAGGGGCGCCTGGGGGTCTCAGTGGGTTAAAGCCTCTACCTTCAGCTCAGGACATGATCTCAGGGTCCTGGGATTGAGCCCCACATCAGGCTCTCTGCTTCCCCCTCTCTCTCTGCCTGCCTCTCTGCCTACTTGTGATCTCTCTCTCTCTCTCTCTCTCTGTCAAATAAATAAATAAAATCTTTTTTTAAAAGATTGCATGGTAAAGTGCTCTCTGGGTTTTAAAAACTGTTTTTAAGTGAACTTTTGAAATATGGCCCTTTTTTTAAGCTAAAGAATGAATAATTTTAAACAAAGAAAAAGTCTACCACTTTTAAATAAACAAAACACAGATTCTTGGGAAGCCTGGTATGCTCAGTCTGTTAAGTGGCAGCCTTTGATTCAGGTCATGATCCCAGGGTTCTAGGATGGAGTACCACTTCAGGCTCCTGGCTCAGCAGGGAGCCTGCTTCTCCCTCTGTCTGCCGGTTCCTCCTGCTTGTGTGTCTCTCCCTTTATCTCCTTGACAAATGAATGAATGAATAATAAGTAAATATTTAAAAACAACAACAACAACACAAATTCTTCCAAGGAAAGTACAGAAACCAACTCCGGAGTGAAGTACATATGGGAGAGGAGATACTCCCACCAGGAGTCCCCAGTTTCTCACCTCCTTTACAGAACTCTTCTCTGCTTGGCCCTTTGAAAGTTTTATGTTTAGCTTATTTAAAGGGTCTGTTTCTTTACAAATAGGGAGATCAAAGTGATAAGAGTTCAAGGAGAGATTCCCATGTTTTCTGGATGAGTACATGTAAATGCAAGCAAAAATAGGTGAGAGTTTGATTGCTTTTGTCATTTTGGTAGGGTAATTATTTGTCAGGCTTCTCTCACATTGAAGTTCTGTAGGACACTAAAAGCTGGTAGCAACTCTCAGTGATTAAGAAAAATTTTTTAAAGTGCTGCACCATGAGAACTGCTATAAAGGAGGGTTTCTAATGGTGGAATCCCATTCATGGGAGCACCTAAAGAGTCTTCCTGTTTGCTTTATTTTGCAAAACATTTTGTGATAATATTAAACATATTTTTTAAGAAATAATTTCCTTAAATAGCTCATGAAAGTACTTGGCAAGATTTCATTCAATTGTTGTAAATTAGAAGATAAAAGCTTTCACTAACTTGGCAGTCATTAAATTGATATAAATTGAAAATGTAAACAGTTTGCTGTGGCCAGTTAATATTCTATGAGTACTCTTAATCTAGATCCCCTCTTTATATAGAGAGGTGGTAAGAGATTTTTTTATCATTTTTTAAAGTTATGTAAGTTTTTATTATACATGTACATGAAACAAAACAAGATCTAAATTTATTTTTAAGTGTCACAGAATTCATTTTCTGTTTATAATTATACATTAAATCTCTGAAAATATGTGAATCATATTTTCACATACCCACTTTTATAGAATTTTTCTCCCTATATCCCAATAGATTCTGAAAGATCTGAATCTCAAAATCAAGTCTGGAGAGACAGTAGCCTTGGTTGGCCCCAGCGGCACTGGGAAGAGTACTACAGTCCAGCTTCTACAAAGGTTATATGATCCTGACAATGGCTTTGTAAGTTCACCTAGCAGAATCATTTGTAGCACCTAGCAATCATTTAATCACATGATGAAATTAGGAAATACCTATAACAGAGAGCTTACAGCTATATCAGTTTTTAATTTTTAACATTGGCTTTTCTCAGTCAATTCATTTTCTTTCCTGCATATCCATTCATTCACCAAATACTTATTGAACACTACTGTGTGCTAGGCACTGTTCTGGGTCCTGGGGAACAGTGATGAGCAAAGCATAAAAACCTCTGCCTTCATCAGGTTTACACTATATTAAGTAGAGATGGACAAATAAAATAAGTAAACCATATAGTATGTTAGAAGGTGGTAATAGCTGTGGAGAAAAATAACATAATTTGTAGTACCCGGAATTTACAAGATTATCAGTTTCTCAAAACATCCCAGAAGAATATCTGTAGCAATTATGCTCTTTCATTTTTTCTATTACCCATAATATTGCACTTGACTTTGTTACCCTTGTAAATAGCATAGAGAATAAGACTGTGATAGTCATAGAAGCATAATTCTTAATGCTTCTCTTAAGATTTTCAGCTAAATCTACCTTGCTAGAGCCTGGTTTCATTTAAATTTGACTTCCTAAGTTTTCATTTGGAGTATACTAGATTCACATATCCATGCTAATACTAAATAAATAAATTATTGGATAAGCATTCCCTACAGAAAGCAGTTGCACAGAATACCCATGCCCAGAGAGAATACTAAAGTTGGTGAGAAAGATAGGCTCTGTAAGTTATAATTATCAAACCTTGGCTCTCCCACTGGAATGTTTGGAGTAATCGGTAATGGCACTATCTATGAGAAAGACTGTGTTCATTTACTATTTTTATACAAATGAATAAAAGACATTTTTGCCTTTTTCAGTGAAATGGGCTGTTGAGGAGAAGAAAGGGAATTTCCTAGGGTCACCTGGCTGGCTCAATTGAAAGAACATATGACTCTTGTTCTCAGGGTTGTGAGTTGAACCCCAGGTGGGAAATAAAACTTTTAAAAAAAGTGCATTTCTTAGAAAAATATGCAAAGGTCACATCAGTCTTAAAATAACAAAACTGAATTGTTACATGTGTTGACATGATAACATTTGTGGCTGCTATAGCATGTATCTGCATAGTAACTCATTTTTTTTTCTTAGAGTTAAGATTTTCAGGAGGTTTGACAAGATGTTAAGCCAGGTTTTTGACATTTTATTAGTTCCCATTTATCAGAAAAATCTGTTGACAATATACATATTATAAATATTTTATCAAAATAAGTCTTTGATCCCTGAAATACCCGGCTTCTCAGCTTACGATTTGAACTACTAAAAAAGACTCTAAACCTGATGCAATATAAGGCATCACAACCTGATTCATTCCTTTGGTTTGGCAGATCACGGTGGATGGGAATGACATCAGAACTTTGAATGTGCACCATTATCGAGAACATATTGGAGTGGTCAGCCAAGAGCCTGTTTTGTTTGAGACCACCATTAATAACAATATTAAATATGGACGAGATGGAGTGACTGATGAAGAAGTTGAGAAAGCAGCAAAAGAAGCAAATGCTTATGATTTTATAATGGCATTTCCCAATGTAAGTACACTATGTAGCCTGTGGTCTTAACTTAGAACTTAGAACTTAGGTCTTAAAGCAGGGCAATATTCCAAAATAAGATAACAAAACAATAACTTGTACAGAGTAGGGGGAGTATGAATAACTGTTGGATTGTCCTAGATGAAACATCTATAAATGAGAAAGCCTGGCAGCAACCAGAAGAAGAAATGCATAATTGAAAGGTCAGATTTTAAAAATCATATTTAGTTCTTACTGGTTCTCACTGCAACTGGAAAAGAAAAGTAAATGAATATATAACAAAGAAATATGAGACAAAATCATCAGTCCAAGCTGAGAATTGCTGGGTCTGCAAAATGTTTATATGTAAGGCCATCTTGTGGCTAAAAGTGAGAACGTCACAGTGTGGAGATTGGTTCTCTGAGAGGGCAAAAGGACAAAACTAGGACCATTTTTTTAGAAGTACATAAGGATCATGGGGGAAGAGAGGAAAAAAATAAAACGAGATGAAACCAGAGAGGAAGACAGACCATAAGAGACTCTTAATCTCAGAAAATAAACTGAGGGCTGCTCAGTTTTAAAAGTTTTATACTTTTTTCATAAGTAATACATTATTCATTCATAAAATTTTAAAAAAGAAAAAAAAGGAGTACCTGAAGCCAATATTGGACAAGAAATATAAAATCACATTTGGAAAAAAATAAACTAAAACTCTTGATAATAGTTTATATCAGATCCTAATGGATATTTAGAATTGATAGTTATAAAACCATTCCTTTACATTTCCCAAGGTGTTCATTCATCAATATTACCTTGAAACTATTGTGGGGAGCATCCTGTGAATTACAAAAGGATGAGATTTGAAATTAAAATACAGAATAAGGGGTGCCTGGGTGATGCAGTCTATTAAGCATCCGACTCTTGATTTCAGCTCTTAGGGTCCTGAGATTGAGCCCTGTCGCAGACTCTGTGCTCAGCAGGGAATCTGCTTGAGGTTCTCTCTTTTTCCCTCTCCCTCTGCCCTATATCTCCCTTTCTCTCTCACTAAATTAAGTATGTTTTTTAAAAAAATACAGAACAAAATTCTACTATACCAAAAGGCAACCATAACGGAAAAGTTTATTTCAGTGGATTTATTTTACAAACCATACTCCATGAGTCATAATAATTTTGTTCTTTCTTTTTCTTCTAATAAAAACTTCTGTTATGTCATTAATTACTTTTTATCTCCATTATGTAGGGTCATAATTGGAATAGCAAACTCATTAAGGGCTTGAGGTCATTCTTTGCCTTGTAGTTTGGGAAAATAGACTTCCTTTCTTTGACCTTTTGGCACTTTCATTGACTTCCTTTCCTCAAACACCAAGGATTTTCAGTTTCCCACTTGGAAGTAGGAAGTTTTCTGGGACCTCTTAAATCATACCCTGTAAGTTACTACTTGCCTTTAGTAAAAGGCCAGTATTTACACAAAGATGTCCCTTGCTGTAAATTTTATATAAATCTTAAAGATATAATCCAAAGAACAAATAAAAGATACTGGCTTATCATGATGGAAATTAAGTCCACAGCCATGATTGACCAGAGAAATAATAATAAACACAATAACAAATAAAATTTCCAGAAGTCCTCAACAGAAAAATTGAGGAAATTGGTGTTTAAAAATAAATGTCATTACTTCTATGTTATGCACATATTTTTAAATTAATGTATTAGAATTAACTGATATTTCCTAGCCTTTTCCCATAAACAGTCATAAAACTGGTTAAAATATATTAGGCATAGGAATATTGTTTCCAAGCATTGGACAAGAGGTAACACAAATCTGTGATCCCTGAGAGAAAGGACTCATGAGTTTGCAGCATTCCACATAGGAACAAATCTCTGACCCCATCTCTGTGAACTAAAATCCAGACAGAACATGGCATTCCACTAAACTGAAAGGCAGAGATAGAATTTCACAGCAGCTTAAGCAACTGGAGAGGCAATGAAAGAGCTGTGGAGTTAAGGTATGGGGATAGAAGTCCCTGTAGGCACCCACTGGGAATCCTTAGCTGAGGATAAGACTCCCCAAGGATTACCAAAGAGCAACTGCTACAAAGCTGAGAGTATAATAGAGATACTACAGGTCAAGGAGTGTGATGGGGATGTTGAAAACACAGCCCAACCAGAGTGGAGCGATAATATTAACACCTTTTTAATACCGCAGGCATATAGCTGAGGTACCAAAAAAGGCCACACCTTAAGAGTAAAGACCATACCTTAGAGTATGCTGACTCTAGACCTGCCCTAACAAATTCTAAAACCAAGCCTTGACAAGATCCCCAGAGGAGATACAACTTATAGGTTGGGTCCTACCAAGTTTAGAGATTTTCTGCAGATTCACCCCAACAAAGCATAAAACCAGGATTACACAAGTTCAGAATGATCCATCAGGATTTGAATTGCTTACTAGAACAAAAATCAACTTTGTTTTCAGAAGAAAAGAGAATTCAGAGTTTATCCAACATAACATGCCAGAATTCACTATATATTCTGCCACAGATACACAAAGAAACACGAAACTATGACCCATAAGCAAGAAATCATAATCTAAATGTGTATGCACTTAAGAAAAGCTTCAAAATGCATGAAGCAAAAACTCCTACACTTGAAAGGAGAAACAGACAAACCCACAATTTTACTGAAACCATCAGTACTTGATAGAACAAGTAGGCAGAAAATCAGTAGGTTCAGGTAATCAGATGACCTGAACAATGCTCTTAACCAACTAGCTCTAACTGACATTTATAGAACACTCCACCCTATAACAGTAGAATACATTGTTTTCAAGTACACACGGAACATTCACTGAGATAAACAATATTCTGGGCCATTAAAAAACAGCAACAACAACTTTGCAAGTTCTAAAACAAAATACAAAAATGTTCTCAGACCATAATAGAATTAAAGTGTAGAAATCAGTAACAGAAATATATCTGGGAAATCCACAAATGTTTTGACAAGATCAGGTGCGTTCAGGGTGGTATGGACATAGACTAGAAAATCCACAAGTACTTGAAAATTAAATAACTCATTTTTAGATAATTTATGAGCTGAAAGAGGAAGTTTCAATGAAAATCAATGACTATTTTAAACTAAATAAAAATGAAACTGATAGTATCAGTACTTGTAGAATACGGTTAAAGAACTGAGAAGAGAAATTATAGCCATGGGGTGCCTGAGTGGCTCAGTAGGTTAAAGCCTCTGCCTTCGGCTCAGGTCATGATCTCAAGTCCTGGGATCAAGCCCCACGTTAGGCTCTCTGCTCAGCAGGGAGCCTGCTTCCCCCGCTTTCTCTGCCTGCCTCTCTGCCTAATTGTGATCTCTCTTTCTTTCTGTCAAATAAATAAATAAAATCTTAAAAAAAAAGCAAGCAAGAAAGAAAGAAATTACAGCCTTAAGTTCTTCTTTTAGGAAGAAAAAAAGATCCAAAATCTGTAAGTGAAGCTTCTAATTTGAGAAACTAGAATAAGAAGAGCAAGTTGAACCCAAAGCAAGCAGAAGGGAAATAATCAAAATTAGGGCAAAAATCAGTGAAAGCAAAAACAGAAACATTAGAAACAATCATTAAAATCAAAAGCTGTTAGCTTGAAAAAATTAATGAAATCAGTAAAACGATAACAAGTCTGATAAAGAAGCAAAAAAGAGGAGAGAAATTACCAATGTCAGGAATGAAAGATAGTATACCATTATTGATCTCAAGGAGATTAAAAGATTACAGATTTAGTATGAGCAAAGCTATGCCTATGAATTTGACAACTTAGTTGAGGGTCAATTTACTGAAAGACACGAACTACCAAAACTCAAAAAGAAGCAGGTAATTTTAGTAAGACCTGTAACTATAAAAAGTTGACTAGATTTCTAAATAGAGGCAACAGCTACAAATGAAAATAAAATTAAAAGTGTCATTCAGAATAACATCAAAAAATAGTAAAACAGAACAAATTTAAGGTTTAAATCTTCTATATGAAAAATATGAAATGTTTCTGAGAGAAACTAAATATCTAAATAAATAGAATGTAACTTATTCATTGATTTAGAGATCCAGTATTTTTAAAGAAATGTGTTCTCCCAAAACTGATAAATCTGATGCTATACTAGTCAAAATCCCAGTAGTCTTTTTTTGTGTGTCTAGAAATGGACCTGCTGATTCCAAAATTTATTTGAAAATTTAAAAGACCAAGAAAGCAAAACAATTATTTAAAAACAAAAAACAGCAAAGCTGGAAGACATAAAATAATTTTAAGACAGCCATTAAGGCAGTGGAAATGGCACAACAATTAACATGTAGATCAGTAGAAGAGACTAGAGCCCAGAAAAAGACCCACACATATCTAGTCAAATGATTTTTGATAAAGCCAGTATTAATTTGTTTGGGGAAAAGAAAGTCTTTTCAACAAACAGTGCTGGAAAAATTGGATATCCATATGAGAAAAACAAATGAAATGTGGCCCTTACCTCATCCCATACACACATGTTAATTTGACATGTATCTTAGATCAAATGTAAAATCTTAAACTATCAAGGGGCACCTGGGTGGTTCAGTCAGTTGAGTGTCCAACTCTTGATTTCAGCTGAGGTCATTATCTCAGGGCATGTGATTGAGCCCCAAGTCAGGCTTACCACTCAGCAAGGAATCCGCTTGAGATTCCTTCCCTCTGCCCCTCTTCCCACTTGTGCTCACACTCTCTGTCTCTAAAAATAAATTAATCTTAAAAAAACAAAAAACTTAAAGTATCAAACTTCTGAAATAAAAACTTAGGTGAAAAATCTTTGTGACTTTGAAGTAATCAAGGATTTCTTAGGGGAGCATTTATTATTTAAAAAATGATAATTTTTTTTATCTTTTTACCTTCTGAATAGTGTATTTTAAAAGGTTTTAATTTCAGTAAAGTTCAAAGATAAGACAGAGTGAAAAAAATACTCACAATACACAGATCTGACAAAGGACACACACCCAGGATACATATATAGAACTCTTATAACAATAATAAAATGATGTACAAACTCGAACAGATATTTCAAACACACAAAAAAAGAAATAGACAGTATACACACGAAAAATATTCAACATTATTAGTCAACAGGGAAATCCAAAGTAAAAGCACAGTGATATACCATTCCCCACTTGCTAGAATGGCAAAAACTAAAAAGAATAACAGTAATAACTTTTGATGAGGCTGTAAAGCAATTAAGTCTCTTATTCATTCTGAATAAAGTAAATTGGTACAGTTATCTTAGAAAGAAATTTGCCACTTTATTATAATGTTAAACATACACTTATGACTCAGCATTCTATTCCTACATGTTTTTCCGAAAGAAATGAAAATATGACCATAAGAACATTATGTACATGAATGTTCGTAGCAACTTGATTCATTCTGTTCAAAAGTTGGAAACAATCCAAATGTTCATCAGCAGCTGAATAGATAAGCAAATTGTGATTGATATATGATTGTTCGATGAAATATAAGATTTTTAGTACATTTTGAATTTCAAATAAACAATGAATAATTTTAGAATAAGTATATATTGTATGAGATATACTTATGATAAAGAAGTATTCACTGTTAACTAAAAATCAAAATTAACTGAGCTCCATGGTTTTTTGTTTTTATTTGTTTCTGTTGAATTTGGTAACCCAAGGTAGATTCACATTGTATGAAGCACTACTCAGAAATAAATAGGATTGAAAAAATAATAATAAAATTTAAAAACATTAAAATTTAAAAAAAAAAGAAAAGAAAGAAATAGGAGTGAAATGCTGATCCACACATTATGGATGAGTCTCAAAAATATTATGCTAGGTAAGACAGACCAAAAAAGTACACACTGCAATTATAGCAAGACTGCAGGACACAAAAGTCATTTTCCTATGTATCAACAATGAACAAGTGGAATCTGAAATTAAAAGCACAATACTACTTATATTAGCATCCAAAACAATGAATTACTTAGGTATAAATCTAAAAAAGTATGTACAAGAACTATATAGAGAAAACTACAAGTCTCTGATGAGTGAAATCAAAGAATTTTTTAAGTAGAGCGATATTCCATGTTTGTGGAGAGAAAGACGCAATATTGCCAGATGTCAGTTATTCACAATTTGATCTATAGTTTCTGTGCAATTCCAATCAAAATCCTAGCAAGTTATTTTATGGATATCAACAGACCAATTCTAACATCTGTATGGAGAGGTAAAAGACCCACAATAGAGGACACAATATTAAAGAAGAACAAAGTTAAAGGACTAACTTTAAAACTTACTATAAAGCAATGAAACAGGAGGGGATGGGGAGGGAGACAAACCATAAGAGACTCCTGGACTCACGAAACGAACTGAGGGTGGCTGGGAGGCGGGGGGGTAGGGATAGGGTGGCTGGGTTATGGACACTGGGGAGAGTATGGCTATGGTGAGTGCTGTGAAATGTGTAAGCCTGACGATTCACAGACATGTACCCTGTGGCATACATTATGTTAATAAAAAATAAATTTAAAAAACTTACTATAAAGCTACAGGAATCAAGACAGCGTGGTATTGCTGAAAGACTAAGCAAATAGTTCAGTGGAACAGAATACAGAGTTTAGGAACAGAATCACATAAATATAATCAACTAGTGTATGACAAAAGAGCAACAGCAATACAACAGAGCACATATGTGTTATTGCTCATTTCAATGAACAAATGGAACAGCTGGACATCCACATGTAAAAAAATATATCTAGACACAGGCCTTATACCTTTCACAAAAATTAACTTGATGAATCATAGACCTAAATATGAAATGCAAAATCATAGATCTTTTAAAGATAACAGGAGAAAACCGAGATGACATGGGTATGTCAAGATTTTTTAGAATCAACAGCGAAGGCACAAACCATGAAAGAAGTCTTTGATAAGCTGAACTTTATTAAAATTAAAACTGTTCTGCAGAAGACAATGTTAAAAGCATGAGAAGATAAGCCACAGACTGGATGAAAGCATTTGCAAAACATATATCCAATAAAGGACTATAATCCAAAAATATATAAACAAATCTTAAAATTCAACAAGAAAACAACTTGATTTAAAAATTGGCCTAAGATCTTTTTTTTTTTTTAAAGATTATTTATTTGACAGAGAGAGATCACAAGTAGGCAAACAGGAAGTGTGGTGGGGGAAGCAGGCTCCCCGCTGAGCAGAGAGCCCAATGTGGGGATCGATCCCAGGACCCTGAGATCATGACCTGAGCCGAAGGCAGAGGCTTTAACCCACTGAGCCACCCAGGTGCCCCTGGCCTAAGATCTTCATAGATATTTCACCAAAAGAGATACACTGACAGCAAATAAGTGTGTGAAAAATGTTCCACATCAAATGTCATCAGGGAAATGCAAAATAAATCAATGAGATACTACTACATGCCTTTTAGAATAGCCAGAATCCAAAACTCTGACAAGGATGTGGAACAACAAGAACTTTCATTCATTGCTAGTGGGAATATAAAACGGTATAGACATTTGGGGAAACGGTTGGTTTCTTATAAAACTAAACATATTCTTATCATATCATCTAGTAATCATGCTCCTTGATGTTCACCCAAAGGAGTTGAAAACTTAGGTTCATACAAAAACCTACACACAGATGTTTATAGCAGCTTTATTTGTATCGCCAAAACTTAGAAGCAACCAAGATGTCCTTCAGTAGGTGAATGGATAAATAACGATATGTCCAGACAATGGGGTGCTATTCAGTGCTAAAAAGAATGATCGATCAAGCCATAAAAACATGGAAAAATCCTAAGTGTATAAGTGGAAGAAACCAATCTGAAAAAACTACATACTGTATGATTTCAACTATATGACATTCTTGAAAAGGCAAAACTATGGAAACAGTAAAAAAGATGAGCGGTTGTCAGAGTTTAAGGTAGAGGTGAGAAGAACAGGAAGAGCACAGAGGATTTTTAGGGTAGTGAAAATACTCTGTATGATACTATAACAATCAGATACATGTCATTATACATTAGTCCAAACTCATAAAATGTACACCACCAAGAGTGAATCCTAATGTCATCTATGAATTTGGGTGATTATGATGTGTCAGTGTTCATCAGTTATAACAGAAAATGACAAACATCAGTTTGATGATCAGGTTCATCAGTTATAACAAATGTACCACTTTTGTGGAGGATGTTGGATGGGGGGACATCCTGTGGAATGGGGGACATTGCATGTGTGTGGCATGTGTGTGTCAAAGGTATATGGGAAATCTCTATACCTTCTTTTCAATTGTACTATAAACCTAAAACTGTTCTTAAAAAATAAATCAAAAGAAGGCATGCACTGTATGATTCTATTTAAGTTCTAGAAGTAGTGAAATTAATTTATAGTGATAAAAATCAAATCAGTGCATGGATTTATACTGGAAAGATTCATAAGGGAACCTTCTAGGGTGATGGAAATATTCCATATCTCTACTGGGGTGGTGATAACATGGCTATAATCATTTGTCAAATCTCATAGAACCGTATCCTTAAAATGTGTGCATTTTAAGTGTATAAATTATTTCTCAATAAGGCTTGTGTTTTTTTTAAAGGTGAAGGTCAGACTCTAGAATAATCAAAGTTTTAGAGACTATTTAAATTTATAACCTTGAAAAAATGAGCTTTGGGTCATGGACATAATCCAATACAATATTACTGTTTCATTAGTTCTAGAAATTATCTCCAACCTCAAATCTGTAATGATATCTACTCTGCTAAAGATGTATATCCCAAAAAGTAAAAAATAGAATAAACAAAAGAGGGCCTAAAAAGTGTTCCAAGATAGAAAAATATTTTGAGAAGTTTGTTTTTGCATTAATCTTCTCATACTTTTTTCCAAAATATCCAGGAAGGGAACTGTAGGTAATATATTAAATTGTTAGTAAACTTTTTGAATAATAGTTAAGAATGTAGTTGTATTACTGTGGTTCTTTTAAAGATATCAGTGCATTCTAAAACTGTCTTTAAAAACTTTGAAAATTGGTTCATATTATTGTTAATCTACCTAAAAATTCTTGATGATTGTACATTCTTTCTTTCTTTTTTCTTAAGATTTTATTTATTTGTCAGAGAGAGAGCATAAGCAGGGGAGCTGCAGGCAGAGGGGGAGAGAGATAAGCAGACTCCCCACTGAGCAAGGAGCCCAGTGTGGAACTCCATCCTGGGATCCCCGACCCTGGGATCTTGACCTGAGCCAAAGGCAGACACTTAACCTATTGAGCCACCCAGGTGTCCCATTCTCATTTCTTTTAGTACTAGCCAAATTTTTCTTGGGTCCTCTCTTTACTAGACTCTTTTTTTTCCAAATAATTGTTTGTTTTTGTAAAGAACAAGTCAAAAGTCAAAAGCAGCCAGGCTGAAGTAGTGATTAAGCTGGTATTAAAACATAACTGTGATTGTCATTTCCTGTTCAAATGATTTGATCATGTTGCCTTCTGTTTCTGTCCTCTTTCCAATTTTTCAAATAGAAATTTAATACGTTGGTAGGAGAAAAAGGAGCAAAAATGAGTGGAGGACAGAAACAGAGAATCGCTATTGCTCGAGCTTTAGTTCGAAACCCAAAGATCCTGATCTTAGATGAGGCTACATCTGCCCTGGATGCCCAAAGTGAATCAGTTGTTCAAGCGGCACTGGAGAAGGTAAGTAAGCAGATCATTTCTTATATCCATTGTCCTGGTTCAACACTGTTTTTAACACAAGAAAGTATGGCTCTGCAGTACATTATTTCTTGAGTTCAGAGCTGTCTTTAAGATATTGATAAAGAGTGTTCACCCTTGTAAAAATTTCTACATAATGGAAGTGATTTGGATGAGAGAAGAAGATGCCATTTCTGGTGCTAAAAACGCATAGGAGGCTGATATCTCCAAGCAATCATCCCATATATGGTATATATACATCCCATATTGGAAAAGCCTCTTTTCCAATAGCTCTGCACTTTACAGCCCCCCATAATGACCCCACACCACTACCACCATCACAGCTATAACCATATCCACTCTTAGCCTCTTCTATACACACCTCTGGGTTCTCTTCTGTGACTACTTTTCTTTAGTGCAACCCCAAAGAGTTCTTAATTTCACCTCCAGTGGAGAAGCACACAGTCTGGTTTTCCTCCCCTTGAACCATCCTCCTCTAAGAGCACTGGACCCTCTAACTTCACATTAACCTCCTGTTTCCTGCTTACTGCTGACATGCTTCAGGACCACAATGCAGGGATGGTCCTTTACCAAATTGCATTGCATTTGGGAGAGTAATTGGTGGCAGTGATAGGAAAAACCATTGAATACTTTTTTCAGTGGGCAACCCTACTTTTATTTTTTTAGATTTATTTATTTACTTGAAAGAGAGAGAGCAGGGGACGGGTGGCAGGAGAAGGGGAGAAAGAATCTCAAACAGACTCCCCACTGAGCGTGGAGCGCAGGACAGGGCTCAATCTCAAGATCCTGAGTTCATGACTTGAGCTGAAATTAAGAGTAAACTTTTAACCAACTGAGCTGCCCAGGTATCTCCAACCCCTTTTTTAAATCATGACCTTCAGACCCATCAGAAGCCTTAATGATACATATTACTTTGAGCTTGTTTGAAAATGTGTTGTGTTTTTCTGCCTAAGAAGATTACAGGCTTTTTCTTTTTAAATACTAACTTTGTGCAACGAGAGATGGATACTGGCTGCCAGAGTGCCCACTGCTTATTGAGTTATCTATTAGTTAGTATTATTACTTGCAAGTCAGATTGTATACGTTTTTACTCTTGTTTCTATCCCAAAACAAGAGTGCCATGTGTTGTTCATGATATTTCTTATTTCCATAAAGTAAACAAGTGATAAGAAAGTTCATGTTTATTGTAGACACTTTGCCAATTTGGTTCATTTTGATAGAAAAGAAACAATGATACCCTCAAGGGCATGACTGATGCTTTATTCATTTTTTTATATTAGTAACTAGGACCAGACTATATCTATAGAATGCAGTCAAATTGTGTTCAGTGATGATGCTTAGTTCTTTAGGGCTTGAATGTACAAAAGTTTATTACACTTAACATAACCATCTTTTAACTTACATAAGATTTGCTTTCATTTTATTGAGATATAATTAACAGATATATAAGATTTTTAAAAGCATATTATAGTAGGCTCCAGCATTGTTTAAAGGTTAAGTGCCCATTGCCTTTTCATCCAATGTGTTAATCACTTCAGGCAATCAGAACTTGCTCAAACTTTTAAAATAATAAGACTTTTAAAATAATAATTGCTTGGTAACATAATAAATTAATAAAAGATTTTTTTACTACTGGTTAAAATGAAATCTATTTCATAATAAGAGAACAACATAAAATATAAACCATGATTACAGTTATATACAATCGATGTAAGTGCGCACAAAAATGAAGACCACATATATAAAAATACCGACAGTTGTATGGCAGAATTATGAGGGAATTTAAGTTTTTAAAAATTCATTTACTATATTTTTCAGTTTTTAAAGTGAGGGGATTATTGACATTGTGGAGATGTGTAGGTGTGAAACTTCTTTAAGTAGGTTTTGCTGGTCTTGTGGGATGGAGGTAAATGATAACAAATGGGGTGACAAGTAACACAATAAACTGAGTATTTATGCCTCAGTTGATTGGAAAATGACTCAGCAAAGAGAAGAATTAAAATATAGTAAAGTAACAAGAGCTCCAGTGCCATGAGAGTCCTCTGTACATACCACACAGAGCGCAGTTGTGGAATCAAACCTTTGAAGAGGTCCAGAGGTCCCTACCTAAGAAGGGAGGGCTTTCAACAGATCTCATTTCTGCTCATCTAAGAACTCGCAGACCTGCTGCATAATATGGCCTAAACTACAACAGTTAGCAGATTTTTACAGCTCAAAATACTTGTAAGCTACTAACCAAATAAAAAGGGAACAATAAAATGTATCCCTTCTTGTTGGTGAATGCTACAACCACCTTCCTCCACACCTAGCCTTCACTTGTTCTTCCCAACCCGACGCCTCCATTACCTTCATTGCTTTCACCTACATCAAGTTCTAGAACAGTAAAACTAATCTGTAGTGATTAGTTATCTTATCTAAAGCAGTCACTTATCTAAAAGTAGTCAGTTAAGTATCCAACTCTTGATTTCAGTTCAGGTCCTGAGATCAAGCCCCACATCGGCTCCCCACCCAATGGAGAGTCTGCTTGAGATTCTCCCTCTCCCTCTCCCTGTGCCCTTCCCCACCCCACCTGCGCGCGCGCACTCTCTCTCTCTCTCTCTAAAATAAAAACAAATAAATCTTTAAAAAGAGTGAAAGAAAGAAAGAGGAAATCAAATCAATAGTTTCCTGCAAGAGAGGGTGGGTTTAGACTAAAAGAGCGTCAGGCGTCTATCACTCTTGTCCTCAGTTGGATTATTGGAGTAGCTAACCTCTTGCCTCAGCCCATGCCCATGCAATCTGTTTTTAACACAGCAATCAGGTGATGCTACTAAAATGTAAGTCTGAACATGTCATGTTCTGCTTCACAACCTCCCATGGCTTCTTAACTCACCCTTGACTCTGAGTAAAAACCAAATTCCTTACAATAAGCTACAAGGTTCTATGATGTCAGTCTCCAAACTGCTTCTGGAACCTCACATCCCCAACATTGGCTGCTCTTTAAATGTGCCATAGCACTACTTATCTGCTAACAAACTATGTGTGTTTTTGTTTATTTTGTTTTCTGTTCTCCACTGGAATGTAAACTCAGTGGTGACAAAGGCTTTTGATAGGTTAACTGCAGTGTCCCCAGCACTAAAATGACGCCTGGTCCTTAGTAGACAGCTAGTAAGCATTTGTTAAATGTATGAGTGTTATACAGAATGGTTTCAAAGCCTGAAGTCCTATTTTCTGGATTTCTTAAGTTAGGCTTGCTGCAAAGTAGTTTTGCTTCAATTATCTTGTTCATGAGGGGGACCTAGAGTCAGTGAATAAAGATTTATGCTACAGGTTATATGGTTCCACTCTGCTGCTGGTTTGGACCCAGCATGCCAATGCAGCAGGCTTCCATTCAGTCCCAGGAGAGGAGGGATGGCAGTAAAAACCTGTAGGCCCCTGGGGAAGCAGAGGAAGCCCACACTGACTTTGGGACAAAGCCTGTGAAAGCTCTTTGAAATGTTAAAAGTGGTATGCAAATCTAGGGATAATTATTACTAAGGGAGGGTCAGCTACACCACATCAATGGAGAACCCTTAAAAAGACCCTTTGCTAATTATGAGGGAAGGGTTTCCATTACAGTTTTATTCTTTGAGGAGACAGAGCTGCTTTGTTGCAGACTTCACGGGCTTTTCTTTATCATTACTGTTCTTTCTCACTGTGATGCATTCTGTTGATCTTCCTCAGAGGCCCCTTAACATATTTATATTACTTGGAGAACTGAACAGTAAGAAAATTGGTATACTGCATTAAGCTGTGGGGTACTTTATTAAATTAAGCCTAAAGAAGTGGTTATCCGAAGTTAAAAATAGGTTCATTATTACATATTTTGGTGCATCTTTGTCAATTAAATATCTTGCTTTTTATATGTAGAATTAGGGATTTATTCATTTTTTTCTTTCTCTGTCTTTCCTTCTTTCTTTAACCATTTGTAGCAACATTATAATAGTTGAGAACGAGGGGAATTTCTGCAAGGGGATTTCCTTGGCTGGAATTTAGCCAGAAGAACGAAGGTAGCATAGAGACTATCTCTTTCTAAAAGCATCATGAAACACTTTATAAGCCTGCCTAATCAAGCTCACATTTGTTAGGCTTGGTGTTAAACGATAGACCACTGATTTATTTTAGGGTAGTGCTTTTCCCTCCTTGATAGATCAGGTCCCCATTGAGAATCTAAGAAAGGGAAAAATAAATCACTGTAACTCCCAGAAAAATCTACAAATGCACTTGTACACCAAGATTTACATACAATATGTGAAGGAGAAAGGTATTAAATGGCTGTGAATAATTTTATTATCATAAAATTAAACTTTCACAGGCTTTGTCCCCTGAGGCCATTCATGAGTCATTATTTTCGGCATAAGATAGGAACAAAGGGGTGAAAGTAGCTAATCGTTATAAGAAGCCAATGAGATATGAACATTTATTTTCCTATTTTGCAGATTTGCACACCGAAGCACAGAGAGGTTGAATAACAGGTAGGCAACAATGAAGCCAAAATGTAGACCCAGACATGTTTCTTTAGCTCATTCACATAGCCACCATGCTATATTACCCCAAGATTATCCATCCGCTAGGGACTTAAACTAAACCTTAATCTAGATCACCCTTCAAAACTAGACTCTTATTAAAGATAGAATTACCATATGATCCAGCAATTCCACTTCTGGGTATATACCCAACAAAATTTAAAAAAGGAATTCAAACAGATATATGTATACTAGTGTTCAAGCAGCATCATTCACAATAGCCAAAAGGTAGAAACAACCCAAAGGCTCATTGACAGATGAAGAGATAAATAAAATATATGTATATACAATGGAATAGTACTCAGTCTTAAAAGGGCAGGAAATTGTGACACATGCTACAGCATGGATGACCCTAGAAGATAAAATGCTAACTGAAAGATGCAAAAGGACAAATATTGTGTGATTGCATTTATATTAGATACTAGAATAGTCATTGTGTCTGTTGTCACACAATAGTCATTCTGTCTATTGATAGACAGAAAGTAAAATGGAGGTTACCAGGGTCTAAGGGAAGAGGAGAAATGGGAAGTTATGGTTTAAAGGGGTATAGAGTTCCACCATGGGATGAAGAAAAAGTTCTGGAGTTAGATAGTGGTGATGGTTGCACAACAATATGAATGTACTTAATGCCACTAAAATGCCACTAAATTGTACACTTTGAAACAGTGGAAACTGGTTAAAATTTTATGTTATGTATATTTTATCACTAAAAAAATTAAAAGAATAGCAATCTAAGCCTGAATATAAAAGAATAGTGACACAAAAGGAATTGACCTCTCTGATCCAGGAGGACCCAACCCTTAAAAATGTTTAGAATGGTAAATTTCATGCTATGTATATTTTACCAGAGTCTGAAAAAAAAAACAGAAAAAGAAAACACTAGGCTTTTTCTAAAACCACATTGCCTCCTTGGGAAAGAAACAACCCATACCCAAATTGAGGATCCCATGTCAGCTTATAATAGACTCACTTTTGTCCCCTTAAGCTGCTTATTTTGATCCTATTGTATATATAGCTCATGAGTTTTTCTTTCACAAATGGTTTTAAACCATTATTACTCAGCAGGACATTTCAGAGTCTTAAAAAATATAATAAAAAGCCTTAAAAATATAGCAAAACATTTTCCATGATACAAGTAAGTATCTTGGTGATTTCTGTAAATTTAAATTATTCCTAAGCCTCATCCTCCCCCACAAATAAGAAAACCTTCTATATAAGATATTAATTTTTCTAATTGCTACCAAATAAGATATCTCTAATATATTATTTATTGGTCAGTATTTTGGGCTAGATAAGATATTATTCCCTCTTGGAAGAAAGATGAGTTAATTATTGTAGCATTTTCTCTTCTTGCCCACCATTTACTTCATCATTTACTTTTTATTGCTCCACAGATATTTGCTTAATAAAGTTAAGTGAAGGAGAAAGGTATTAAATGGCTGTGAATAATTTTATTATCATCAATTATTAACTTATTTATTAATTTATTTGTTAACTTATTTAGAAGGGAGAATGGAGATATTTCAGGTTATAAAAGGAAAACATAGTATAGAGTACTATCCCATATTCCTAATTAAGTAGTACATATGGCCTCACCTCATCAAAGAGTTTAGATTTTGAATGTGTTTTACTCTCCTAAAGAGTCTTAACCTAAGTGTGTGTGTGAAATATATATATATATATATATATATATATATATATATATATATATATATTCTGACATGAGTAGATCCCTGCAAGCTGAAAGTAGGAGGCGTGTCACTTATTAAATATGGTTTCTAAGGGGCTGATATTTTGCTATTTGCCACTCCATTTTACAAAAGAGAAAGCATTTTTGGACAGGTGAAGTGACCTGACAGTAATTCTACATTGTCAGCTATGGAACCAGTGTTGACTCAGAAGAATGGCAAGCCAATTGACTTTCAACATCATAATAAGGTAGTTAAGACACCAAAAATCCTGTGTTTCCTTAAAACTGCCATAAAGACCTTTTTATAGCAGGTGGTCAATTAAAATTCAGTAGCTCAAAGAGATGGAAATTTGTAAAACAATAACGAGAGGTTTTTTTGGACTGTATTCTTGGAGTACTAGGGTATAAGCGTTTTCCAGGAGCCTCTTTTTTTTTTTTTTTAATTTATTTATTAATTAGAGAAAGAGAGAGAGAGAGCGCACAAGCAGGGGGAGGGGCAGTGAGAGAAGCAGACTCTCCACTGAGCAGGGAGCCTGACACTGGGTTGGATCCCAGGACACTGATATAATGACCTGAGCGAAGTCAGACACTTGACTTACCTGAGTCACCCAGGTACCCCTCCAGGAGTCTCTTGAGGAGTGGAGAAAGGTAGAGAGATAGGGTGGTTGAGCAGGTAGGGCTGTGCACCACCACTCCAAAAATTCAAATGACAACTATTAATCTCTATGGTTAATTTAAATCTGTTAAGCTTCCACGTGTGCTTTTATTTGATAAAAGGATTTTGCAGCTTAAAAAAAAAGAATTTGAAGACCACAAGACTGTATTGCGTCATGAAGTATATGTCATCAGTGAGCCCCAAGTTCACCTGAGCCAGCCTGCTAGGAGACAGTCAGTGGGAACTTGCCTTCCATAGGTTTCCCACCCCTCACTTGCTGTGGGACATGAGAACTCTTGAGTTTACCGGCTTCAACAGAGAGTATATTACCCCTGTTAATTGACCCACTAGTCAAATTCAGACCCTCTCAAATGCTCACAGCTTTGCATTGTTCTTTCTTTTCCTTTTGCTAACCTTTATTCAAGGCACATGACCACCACTGGTGAAAAGCTAGCTAGCCCCCTCAGGCCCTTATCTCTGCCCTAGCATTTCCATGAGGGATGTTTTAAAACAGCCTCTATTTCAAAGTGCAAGCTAATTACCTGGTGATTTATTGTGCATAGAATTGCAAAGTAATCTAAAAAAAAAAATGCCAGCAAAGTGTCAAGTAGAGACCTACCTTCCTGTTGGCCTTTTTCTTGTTAAATACCTAATTTTAACTTTGTTTAAACTATGAAGAAGGGGAGAAGGTACTAGGAAGTTCTTTCAACTTGGTACTCTCTAGAAGAACTAATAGCAACAAAGACATACTGAAAATCTACCACATCTTCTCTGAGACATCTGAAAACAGTGGAATGGATTCTACTACCTCCCTTATTTTACAGTACTTCTTGTTAAAAAACAAAGCATCAGCTCAAATTTCTTTGATCAGTTTTCTAAGGGGTCTTGACTTCCAAAATTTCTCCCATGTTTTAAGTCTGAAACAATTAGTGTTGTCTCCTATGGCTAATATATCAGTTTTAGGTCACATTTATGATGATGTAGTGGAGTTTTATTTTTGTAGTGCACTTCATAGTATCTTGAGTGTGTAAGATAATTGGAAGCCCATTTTATGGGTTTTTCAGAACATAGGTTTTTTTTTTTTTCCCTTATTTTGTAATTTTTTAAAATGACCTCTATTTCCAATGTGGGACTCAGATTTATAACCCCGAGATCAAGAGTCAAATGCTCTACTGACTGAGCCAGCCAGGGACCCCTAGATTTTTACCTTTTAAAGTGTTAGGCATTTTTGTGGTTTGAAAGACTCAGACACTAATTCATGCTATAATAGATTAAACTGTAATATAATATGTACTTTAATCAAATATTTAGAGTTTAGACCATGAGTCTGGCAGAGTAAAGATGGTACAGATGGGTAAATGCAGTCCTTTCCAATCTGCAGGAACATCAATGCTCACTAAGGCACAACTGCACAAATGTCATCCCTTACTGTCAGTTTTCAGATGTCAGACAACAGCATGATCTTTTGCAAGATAAGTAAACTTGTTCCCTATGTCATGGCTAAGAAGTGAAGAAATATTAGAAATGAGGTCTACAAAAATACCTGTGAAGTGAGCCTCTCATGAAGAAAAGAAGGTCTAGGGAATACAACCTACATCAGGAAACTTCATAATTCTGATTATGTCATAAGGCTGCACACCATTCTCAAATCTTTTTTTTTTTAAAGATTTTTTTAATTTATTTGACAGAGAGAGATATCACAAGTAGGCAGAGAGGCAAGCAGAGAGAGAGGGAGAAGCAGGCTCCCTGCCGAGCAGAGAGCCTGATGCGGGGCTCAATCCCAGGACCCTGAGATCATGACCTGAGCCAAAGGCAGAGGCTTTAATCCACTGAGCTACCCAGGCACCCCTCAAATCTTTTCTAATAGCAGTCTCCTAATTGATTTTACAACTTCCTTTTCCCTACATTTCTTTAGAGTAGCTGTGTTATATGTGCCCTTTTATATATTTTCAGTAAATTTCATACATATTAATTTGCTTTGAGAAGTGTTTAATAGTATTGTGAAATCATTTAGCTAATTGGTAACATCTTACAGCCTCATCAGTAAGGTTTGAGATCTGATTGCTTTTAGAAAATAACATTTGTCACCTCGAGGGAATGTAATTGAATAAATGAGATATGAGCCAGGAGCTTGGGTGTCTGAGGGTTTTCACCTTTGCACTGGTAGTCGTAATGCATGCCTACTCAACAACACCATTCTTACATTCATTCCCCTTTAGGGTTCTGGAGGCCAGTCTCATGGTCTCCCAAGACCCACAATAAAATTGAAGTTTAAATGAGAAAAGTGGGATTACTATAGGCTGAACGTCTTATCTCTAAAAACTAGGCACAGCAGACAAATCCAAATTGAGGGACATTCTACAGAGTATCTGACTGGTATTCCTCAAAACTGTCAAGTTCATAAAAAATAAGGAATATCTGAGAAATTGTCACAACGAAGAGGAGCCTGAGGAGACAGGATGGCTAAATGTAATGTATTGAGAAGGGGATCTGGGAGCAGAAAAAGAATAATAAGTAAAAATTAAGGAAATCTGAATAATGTATGGAGTTTAATGTATGGGTACTGGTTCATTTGTTGTAATAAATGCACCATAGAAATGTCAGATGTAGACACTGGGGGATACTGTATGTAGGATACATGAGTACTGTACTATCTTTGCACATTTTCCCTAAATCTAAAACTATTCTAAAATAAAATTTATTTAAAAAAATTAAAGCAGGGACACCTGGGTTGCTTAGTTGTTAGGCATCTGCCTTTGATTTGGGTCATGATCCCAAGGTCCTGGGAGCCTGCTTCTCTCTTCCCCACTTGCCCTGCTTGTGTTCCCTCTCTCGCTGTCTCTCTCTCTGTCAGGTGAACGAATAAAAATCTTTTAAAAATAAATAAATGATAAATAAATAGGAAAAATTAAAATAAGATAACTAAAGCAAAAAAAATCACATTTTACCAATTTTATTTTACCATTCATTAGGATGTTTCTGTATAGCAAGGCTTAGAATTACCACATACAATAGGAAACTGAGGAAAACAAAAAACAAACAATAAAAACTCTCTTCCCAATTATCTTGCACTCGTTAGTTTAATAAAATGTCTATATATTTAGCAATGTGAAAAATAAAGGGAGCACTAAGCATTTTAGGGTTTTTACCTCTTTTCTGAGGACTATGTTATACATAAATATAATCTAGAGAAACTCATATATGCTTGTAAGTGCCAATTAACAACATAATTATGTGTACATTATCAGACCTTGCAGCAATTAAGAAAAATAAATCTTCCTACCTGCAATAGTTAGTTGCTCCTCAGTCCACTGTATCATTACATTTGCATTCCATTCATTAAAATGCCTCAATCCCATTCAGAATTCTTAGAGAACTTCAAGAATGGCCAACGTGGGTGCTATAGAGATGCTTCTTTTGTTTGACTTTTTTTTTTTTTAACTTTTATTTTATTTTTTCAGTGTTCCAAGATTCATTGTTCATGCACCACACCCAGTGCTCCATGCAATATGTGCCCTCCTGAATACCCACCACCAGGCTCACCCAACCCTCCAACCCCCTACCCTTCAAAACCTTCAGTTTGTTTATCAGAGTCCACAGTCTCTCATGTTTTGTCTCCCCCTCCGTTTTCTCCCAATTCACCTGTCCTTTCCTTCTCCCAATGTCCTCCATCTTTTTCCTTAGGTTCCACACGTAAGTGAAACCATATGATAATTGACTCTCTCTGTTTGACTTGTTTCACTCAACATAATCTCTTGCAGTCCTGTCCATGTTGATATAAAAGTTGGGTATTCATCCTTTCTGATGGAGGCATAATATCCCATTAGATATATAAGCCATATCTTCTTTATCCATTAGTCTGTTGAAGGACATCTTGGCTCTTCCACAGTTTGGCTATTGTGGCCATTGCTGCTATGAACATTGGGGTACATGTGGCCCTTCTTTGCACTTTATATAAAAAACCCAAAAGACTCCACCCCCAAATTACTAGAACTCATACAGCAATTCAGTAATGTGGCCGGATACAAAATCAATGCACAGAAATCAGTTGCTTTCTTCTACACTAATGATGAAATATGGAAAGGGAAATTAGAGAATCGATTCCATTTACTATCACACCAAGAACCGTAAGATACCTGGGAATAAACTTAACCAAAGAAGTAAAGGATCTGTACTCGAGGAACTACAGAACACTCATGAAAGAAATTGAAGAAAACACAAAAAGGTGGAAAAGCATTCCATGCTCATGGATCGGAAGAATAAACATTGTTAAAATGTCTATACTGCCCAGAGTAGTAATGTATCTTTTTTTTTTCCTATGGCTACTTTTAAGATTTTCCTCTTTATCTCTACTACTAAATAATTTTATTTTGATATACCTGGGAGTAGTTTCCTTCACGTTTCTTGTGTTGAGCTTCTTTAACCTGTGGGATCATAGCTTTCATCAAATGTAGAAACATTTTACCATTGTTTCTTCAAATATTTTTATCCTACCTCAGGGATACCATACATTAGGCTGGTTGATTTTGTCTCACACCTCGCTGATATTTTCTATTTTTTATTCTCTTTTCTCTCTGTGTTTAATTTTGAATAGTTTCAACTGCTGTCTTTGAGTTCTCTTGCCTTTTCTTCTGCAATATTTAATTCAGCATTCCCATCCACTATTTTTACATAGACATTGTATTTTTCATACCTAGAAATTGATTATGGTCATTTTTATAGTTTAAATGTCTCTACCTAATTTTTCTGACATATGAGATAGAGCTACAATAATTATTTTATTGTCTTGTGTACTAATTCTTATATCTGTATTAGTTCTGGGACAGTTTGATTAATTGCTTTTTCTTCTCATTATTAGTTTTATTTTCTTGCTATTTTACTTGCCTATGTCAAAAATTGTGAACTTTATTTTGTTGGTGCTGGTTTGTTTTTGGTTTTTTTTTTAAAGGTTTGTTGAGAGATGGAATTTTAAGTTAAGTTTGATCTTTTGTTTTGTTTTGCTTTTAATTTTTGTTAGGCTAGATTAGAGCCATGTTTAGTCTAGAGCAAATTATTCTCTGCTATTGAGGCATAACTCTTTGTATTCTATGCATTTTGAAATTTTACAAGTCATGCTGTTTAGAACAGACATGATTTCCTGTCCTTTATGAGTGCTGGGTGTGGCATCCTCTAATCCTGTCAAACAGCTCTTTCTCCAGCTGCTTCTTCACATTCTTCTGCAGTCACTTCTCTGCTGAATACTTGGGAAGAGTCCTCTAACGATGTAAGTTTTCTTTCCAGCATTTATTTCCCTCTCCCGCATTCTTTCCTGTGAATTCTTGCTGCCTTGGTCTTCCCAGACTTAGCTCCACTCTCTTAATTCAGTAAGTAAACCAGGTTCCACCTATATTCCTCCTTCCTACACTACACCCTGGAAACTCTTTCAAGTCAATAATCTGAGACAATTACAGTATTCACCTTCTGTGTTTTAATATCTCAAGGATCACGGTGCTTCG
The DNA here is from genome assembly GCA_028646535.1 of Procyon lotor. Taxonomy (NCBI): domain Eukaryota; kingdom Metazoa; phylum Chordata; class Mammalia; order Carnivora; family Procyonidae; genus Procyon; species Procyon lotor. Next base: position 45,513,496 of record CM053614.1, on the reverse strand, counting down.
CTGCCTGATGTTGAGTGTTTTGAAAACCAGTTTTCCGTATATTTTTCCGGTTGTTTTCTTGGTTTCAGATGAGAGGGTAAATCTTATTCTTTTTTCTTTTTCAGTCACTATAATATATAATTTGTTTCTGTAAATCAAGGAGACCAATAACCAAATAGAAAAAAAAACCTGTTAATACCCAACTTTTATATCAACATAGACAGGACTGGAAGAAATTATGTTGAGTGAAATAAGTCAAGCAAAGAGAGTCAATTATCATATCAACTTCATATCATGTCAATTTCACTTACCTGTGGAGCATACGGAAAAAGATGGAGGACATTGGGAGAAGGAAAGGAAGAGTGAATTGGGAGAAAACGGAAGGGGAGATGAAACATGAGAGACTGTGGACTCTGAGAAACAAACTGAGGGTTTTGGAGGGGAAGGAGGTGGAGCGCTGAGTGAGCCCTCTGCCTTCCTCAATACCCCCTGGTGGTGGGTATTGAGGAGGGCACATATTGCATGGAGCACTGGGTGTGGTGCATGAACAATGAATCTTGCAACACTGAAAAAATAAAATAATTTTTTTTTTAAAAAAAGAAAAAAATACCTGTTTTCAGGGGGGAAAAAACCCCAAAATAGACTTTTAAGCATGTGAAAGAATGCGTAACTTCATTAACAAGAAAGTGCAAATTATAGTTGCAATGATATGCCTGTTTTTCACATATCCAAAATACACTTGAGGGGAGGAAGTTGTAGGGAAATAGACATCCTCATACATGCTATAAGAATACAAAATAAAAAAAAAAAAAAAAAAAAGAATACAAAATAATATACCCCTATGAAGGCCAATTTGGCATTTTCTATTTTGGCATTTTCTACTAATGCTATTAATATAAAAAAAATGCTATTAATATATTTATCCCTTGACTTATCAATCTCACCTTCAGAATTTTTCCTGCAAATATATTAGCACACATACAGAAATTATACTTGCATACATTATAGCGTTGTTTGTAATACAGAAATCTGAAATCCGAAAATAACCACAATGCCCAACTATATGAAATTGGTTGGATATTACGGTCCATCTACACCATGTTACACCAGGAAACTCTCTATGTAGTGATAAGAAAAAGTCTCCACTGTATACTATTAGGTTTTTTTAGGTGCCGAATAATGTGTGTAGTGTGCTAACTTCTGTGTAAGAAAGAATAGGGCGTACATAGTTGCATTTGCTTGTATTTTCTTTTTTTTTTTTAAAGATTTTATTTATTTATTTGACAGAAAGAAATCACAAGTAGGCAGAGAGACAGGCAGAGAGAGAGGGAGGAGCAGGCTCCCCGCTGAGCAGAGAGCCTGATGCGGGGCTCGATCCCAGGACCCTGAGATCATGACCTGAGCTGAAGGCAGAGGCTTTAACCCACTGAGCCACCCAGGCACCGCAATGCTTGTATTTTCAAAAGTGAACATTGTAACTTAAAAGCAGTGGCCTATGGGAGGGGAAATCAGAAAACCAGGTTGAAATAGGGGATGGGGATTAAGCAGTGCACTTGTCAGTGATAAGCACTGGATAATGTATGGAATTGTTGAATCACAGTATTGTACACCTGAAACTAATAAAATCCTGTTTTAAAAAAAGAAAATCAAGTGAAGTAGGACATGCATGGAAGGAAGAATTCTCGATGTCTACCTTTTTATATATATTGTTTTGATTTTTGAACTATGTGAAGGTGTTGTCTATTTTATTTTTTTATTTAAAATTTTTTTTATTAAGTAATCTCTGCCTAGCGCTGGGCTCAAAATCACGACCCTGAGATCAAGAGTCACATGCTCTATCGACTGAGCCATCAGGCACCACAAGTATTATCTATTTTTATGTTTTGTTTTGTTTATTTTTTTATTTTTATTTTTTTAAAGATTTTATTTATTTATTTGACAGAGAGATCACAACTAGGCAGAGAGGCAGGCAGAGAGAGGGGGGAAGCAGGCTCCCTGCTGAGCAGAGAGCCCGATGAGGGGCTCAATCCCAGGACCCTGAGATCATGACCTGAGCTGAAGGCAGAGGCTTAACCCACTGAGCCACCCAGGTACCCTTGTTTTGTTTTGTTTTTTTAATTTTATTCTTGATAGCCCATCTTGGGTTGAAAACAGAAGTCTGTCTTTTTTTTTTATACAACTTACTCTTCATTTTTTGAGGCACTTCTTTGGTACTATCCTTTTCCAAAATACTCGCTTTTTTTATTTTTTATAAGATTTAGAAACCACCCATCTTTTAAATCGTATATAATAAACTGTCAGAGGGTATATTTATAAATATTGTTTTGATGAAGTATATATTATAGAATCAAAAATAGCTCTTTTGGTATGTATGCCCAGTATGTATAAGATCACTCTTAAAGATTAGTAATTCTCATCAGTATCTGCATTTCAACAGAGGGTGTTTAAATAGGTATACTTCGTTCATACGTAAAACTGTTATAAACATGTATACTTGCCAAATGAAGGCCTGTCTTTAGTGCTGGTACAAGGTATAGGAAAAAAATTTGCAAGGTATGGGAAGCAGTCAATGCAAAGGGCTTTAGTCACATTAACAGGAACACATCATGTCACAGAGATGCAGCAAAGTTTGTGGACTTAAGAGTATTCAAAGACCTGAGTTATGTTGTAGCATTGCTACCTACCCTCTATATGGACTGGCACCCATTGCTTAATCTCTGAGCCCCAATTTTCCTATCTCTCAGAAACCTACTTTCCCTGACAGCTCATAGGACTGTGAGCAAAACCAAATAGAGGAATGTTATAGAACCTTATACACGCAAACATTCTTTAAAATATGTTTTCAAAAGAATTATTTTTGCCATCAGTAGTTAATAATTAATCTGTAATATTGTTTATCTCATTGATGAATGACTATTTTATGGCCTTCCTACTTAATTATTAAAGATAACAAAACTAGGGGCGCCTGGATGGGTCAGTCAGTTAAGTGTCTGCCTTCGGCTCAGGTCACAATCTTAGGGCTCTGAGATAGAGCCCCGCGGTGGGCTCTCTGCTCAGCAGGGAATCTGCTTTTTCCTCTCTCTTGTTGTTCTCTCTCTCTCTCAAATAAGTAATAAATAAATATTTTTTTAAAAAGATAAAACTAGTGTGAGTCACCTGAAATTAAAATTATACACACACATATATAACATATATATTTAATGTTTAACATATTTATATTCAGTTGCCTTAAGGAGTAAAAAGATAAAGTAGCAAATAATTCAGCATATCATGTCTATATTTATTCATTACAGCATCAGTCATTTTTACCTTAATCATTTTGCTATGTCTTTTATCTCAAAAACATGGTAAGATTGGCCTCTAGGGAAAAAAATAGAATCTAAGTTTTGAGAAAGCCCTTGAATGTCCTGTATCCATAAGTAGATACAGAGTGTTGGGTAATTTGTAAAGAACAAATATGATTTATATAAACAATTTCCCCATTCCGAAACCTCCAGTAAGTTGTATTCCTTAAAGAAGAAACATTACTTAACATTGCTTTATATGAACTAGCCCCAAATATTCTGTTCCTAGGCCCATGACCTTCCATTCTCACACACTTCTGCTATATGTGAACCTCAGTATTTTTTAGAAATCCATGTTCTGTTGGGCCCAAATGCCTGGTCTTGCTGTTGACTCTGTCAGAATTGCCCCTCCTCTCTTTTTCCCACTTGGCAAACCTCTGTCCATTCATTAAGACCTTACTCAAAAGTCATCTATTTGGCAATGTTTCTCTATTCAACTAAACAGTTAATTACTTCTATGCTATAATATTTTTACATAACTTCTGTTGTATACTTATTACTTTATGTTGTAATTTCTTTTTTGCCCCCCCTTATTAGCTCTCTCTGTCAAGGGCTTTGGAATTGCCCTCAGTGAATACTCGAGGGTCTGCAGCTTGAAGATATTTGGTTAATAATTTAAAATCAGTTATTTCTGGGCTGGCTGGGTGGATCAGTTGGTTAAGTGTCTGACTTTTGATTTTGGCTCAGGCCGTGATCCCAGGATCATTAGATTGAGCCCAACATTGGGCTCCATGCTGATCGTGGAGCCTGTTTAAGATTCTCTCTCTCTCCCTCCCCAATTCCCCATCCCCTCAGGTGCATGTGCTCTATCTCTCCCTCTTTAAAAAAATAAATATATATATAATTATATATATATAATTTCTTAAGAACTTCCCGTGTGCAGGACATGGTACCAAGAACATTAATCTGCACAATACCTTAAAACATAGGTAGCATATTTCCTCTTTTAACAAATGAGGAAACTAAGACTCGGGGAGGTTAAATATCTAGTCTGACACCACAAATCCAGAAATTAACAGGAAAAAGATTGAAACCTAGGCTTTGTAATTCCAGAGAACACAAATGATGAAGAAATTACTGAAAATTAGGTTTTTCTGGGGTGTCTGGGTACCTCAGTCTTTTAAGCATCTGCCTTCAGCTCAGGTCATGATCCCAGGGTCCTGGGATTGAGCCCCACATCAGGCTCCCTGCTCAGCAGGCAGCATGGTTTTCCCTCTCCCTCTGCCACTCCCCCTGCTTGTTCTCTCTCACTTTCTTTCTGTAAAATAAGTAAATAAAATTGTAAGAAAAAATTTGGTTTTCCTTTATAAACATGATACACTATATATGAGATTGTTTACCATTTGTAGTTAAGAAGCATGTAATACAAGTTATGTCCATCATTATATATGTTAGTATCTATATTATGAATTGTTATTGAAACAGTAGACTCCATTCCTGTGTCATGAGTCTTCTTAGTCTGTTGTTCATAACACTTCCTTAGCTATTCATGCAATGTGATGATCTGCTTTCAATCTAAAAAATCAATGGAAATTTGATGCTAGTCATATCTGATTATCTCATTATCTCATACTTTTAGAAAAGAAGCATGAAATAGGACTGCCGAAGGAAGAAACAACTATCTGTATTATATAGTATATATACTATATACTATACTATACTGTATTATATTATATACTATACTGAATTATACAGTATATATACTATACTATATATATATATACAATGTAGTATCTCCTATCCCCTGTGTGATAGGAGATGTAGGTTAAATATAATACACATTTAGATGCTTTGAATAATAATTATAGATAATGTTAATTGAGTCATGACAGGGAGAGACTCTACCTTGGAAAGATGTTAAACTATCCTTTTTTTCCCCCTTTTTTTATCTGCCTGTTTTAAGGACTCTTAATATCTATGCTTGACACAAACCAGCAAAGGTATACCTATTTGGAAACCTTTTTAGTTTTATCGTGGTTAGGGCCAGCTACATAGTTTGTGAAGCCCAGTGAGAAATGAAAATGTGGGACCTCTTAATCAAAAATTGCTAAGAATTACAAGATAACAACAGCAGAGCACTAAACTAAGAGTGAGACCCTTTTAAGCACGGGGCCTTGAGCAACTGCATAATTCATATAGCATGAAACTGGTCTCCACTGCCACCATGACTAGGAGGAACTTTTGGCTGTGATAATAGTGAGTTACCCTCACTTCTGAGCTTTAGGTGTCATTTCTCCTTACTAACCTGAATTATAACATTCTTAGTTGGCATGGTTGAGTACAAAACATGCATACCTGCACACACACACACACACACACACACACACACACACATACACACACATCAGGCATGTATATACCTATATTGAATATGTATATATGTATGGGTACTCTTTTTTTTTTTTATGTATGGGTACTCTTTTTTTTTTTTTTATGTATGGGTACTCTTGACATAAGTATATTTTTACATGTGTATGTGTATTTACAGATGACTATATTTCAAGAACCAAAACTAGTAACAATATCTGCTTAATGAAGAAGCCTAGTTTTGATGATTTGTAGTATTTCTATCCCCAATCCTATTTCCCTAAGTAATTTTAAAATTAAAGTCCAGGTAGAATACCCAAGTTAGGTAGTTAATCACCTCTCTAATGCCATTTGGAACCTGAATGATATATATGATTTCACTGGAACTTTTTTTTTATTTAAATTCAATGAGCCAAGGTATAAATACATTGTTAGTTTTGCAAGAGAGTTCCTCTTTCTCCAAATGCTCACCGATATTTGTTGTTCCCTGTCTTGTTAATTTTAGCCATTCTGACTGGTGTAAGGTGGTATCTCATTGTGTTTATGATTTGTAGTTCCCTGATGGCAAATGATGTGGAGCTTTTTTCATTGTAATGTAATATGACTAACTCCTCATATATAGAATAAATAAACAAGTCCTGAAAATTAACAAGAATGAGACAGTTCCAACAGAAAACCAAGCAAGACCTGACAATTCACAGCAGAGAATATCCAAATTGTCACCAGCCATTTGAAAAGTTGTTCAACTTTATCAGTCATCAGGGAAATGCAAATAAAGCCACAATATGATAGTACCCATCTCCCAAACAGACAAAAAATACCAAGTATCAGTGACTATAGAGTAGCCATAACTCTCCTGCATTTTGAGAGTTTATAAGTTGGGACAACCACTTTAAAAACCTGTTTGGCAGAATCTAAAAAACTGGGCAGTTCTTCTCCTCAGTATGTAACTACTAGAATTCTCTACGTATGTTCATCCAATAAACACGTATAGGAATCTTTTCATAAGAGAAAAAAACCTGGAACTATCAAAATGCCAATCAGTAATAGTATGGGTAAATAAATTGTGATATATACAAATGGAATTTTGCTCAGTTTAATGATCTGGAACTATATACAACAAAATGGATGAATATCAAAAAACATAATGTTGAACAAAAATTCACGGACACAGAATGATATATACTGCATGGTTCCACTTATATAAAATACAACAGAAAGTCAAAACTAATCTATGCTGTTTAAAGTCAGAACAGTGATTACCGCTGGTGTGGATAAACAGTAACAGTGATTGAAAAGAGCCTGAACAGAGTTTCGGAGTACTGGTAATGACCTTTTTTAAATCTGGGATGTTATGCATCTGGATGTATTTGGTTTGTCAAAATGCACTGATCCATATATGTAAGATACTTGTGAAAAAGTTAAAGACGTGTATTACCTTGAATTCATACCCAACTAGTTAAGTAATAGCCCCATTTTAGAGATGAAGAAAATAGTGAGTTTAAGTTACTGAATTACTTTTAGTTACTAATAGCCAGGCAACTATTACATAGCTCAGATTAAATGATCTTTAGTTTCCTGTCTAGTTCAAGATACTATAATTTTATAAATCCACCAAATTAGAATCTAATTAACTTTCTGATTTTCTTTTTATTCTAATTTTCATTGGCCTTCCTAATCTATTAAAGTCCAAATTTCTATTTTCACAGATAAGTTTCCTTGGTATTTAAAATAATACTACAGGGGCACCTGGGTGGCTTAGTTGGCTGAGCATCTGACTCTTGATCTTGCCTCAAGTCAAGATCTCAGGGTTGTGAAATCAAGCCCTGTGTCAGGCTCTGTGCTTCATGGGGCAGCTACTTGAGATTCTCTCTCCTTCTTCCTCTGCCCCTCCTTCTTACTTATGTGTGCACTCTTTCTCTCTCTCTCTCTCCTTCCCTCTCTCTCTCTCAAATAAATAAATCTTTAAAAAAAATACTACAACAAGCTTTCTTGAATATTACAGAGTTTATTTGTATTAACTTCATATTTATTTTTTATACTTACTCTTTTGTAGGCAAGCAAAGGTCGGACTACAATTGTTATAGCACACCGACTTTCCACAATTAGAAGTGCAGATCTCATTGTGACTATGAAAGATGGGATGGTGGTGGAAAAAGGAACACATGCTGAACTAATAGCAAAGCAAAGTCTATATTATTCACTTGCAATGTCACAGGTATGTTTATGTGATATAATGCTATGTTGGCAGGGTTTTATTTTAACTTTTCAGAGATCATACCACAGAAGCATCAAATCATAATCTTAGTTTTCACAAAGCATCCAAGGTTTATTTATAATTCCTCAATGAAGGAATTCATTGTGATTAATATCTTCAGCATTGTGCTAGATAATATGAAAATTAAAGAATTAATGGGTACATAGCACCTAATAATAGCCAGGCACATTGAAAATAGGCTTCAAAGCTTGTACATGGCAGATCCAAAACAGTCTAACTCTATATACTGTCATCTTTTCATTAGAACACAAATTTAGCACACAATCTCAGAAAACTTAGTTACAGAGGAAAAGTGCAGAACCCTGTATATCGATATTACAAAATGTAGAAATAACCAAAACTAGTGGGGAGAAGGGGAGCTAGATTACCCATGGAAGGTTTCATCAAGAAGTCTTTAAGGCTGGAAGGGGGAGTTAGAAGAGGAGTAGTCTGCGTGGGTGGAGCAGCAGCACAGAGGTAAGAATGAACTTGGTGTGCAACAAACAGAAAAACCAGCCTTCCTCCCATGAGTAAAAGTGAATGTTGGGAGAATAATCAAAAACAGTTGTATTAGAAAGCCAAATCATGGGGGGCACCTGGGTGGCTCAGTCATTAAGCGCCTGCCTTCAGCTCGGGTCATGATCCCAGGGTCCTGGGATCGAGCCCCGCATATGGCTCCCTGCTCTGCAGGAAGCCTGCTTCTCCTGCTACCATTCCCTCTGCTTATGTTCCCTCTCTCGCTGTGTTTCTTTCTGTCAAATAAATAAAATCTTTTAAAAAAAAGAAAAAGAAAGCCAAATCATGGAAATTCTTAGAAACTAGGCAGAAGAGTTTTTTTTTTTCACTCTGACTTTACTGTGTCAGAATCCCCTAACACAGAGCCTGACACACAGTAGCTATTCAATAAATGCCTGCTGAATGAAAGGATATACACAAAAATGTATGTTACATAAACCACACCCTCTCAGGTAGACCAGAAAGCTTATGGTAGCCAATCAAAAGAAGGCATGATAATGCTGGAGGCACTCTGGCAAATTATTTTTTTTAGGATCCACATTTCAGCATGCCAGGTGATCTCACATAGTTTTTTCATTAGGACACGTTAATATAAATTGTAGGAATTGGGCTATAGCTAACTTCCTCCTTCTGGCCCAGTCTTCTTGGAAGGCAGACCTCTTTTCAAGGGGTCATGTACACACAGCAAATCTCATCCCTTTGCAATTTATTTTACTTCTTCAACTTTCTGATTACATTTTTTATGTTAATATTATTATTCTATATATAAAGGACCTATACAACTCAACACCAAAAAAAAAAAAATCCAATTTAAAAATGGGCAGAAAACATAAATAGACATTTATCCAAAGAAGATGTTCAGATGGCCAACATGAAAAGCTGCTCAATATTACTCATCATCAGGGAAATGCAAATCAAAACTGCAGTAAGATATCACCTCACGTCTGTCAGAATGGCTAAAATAAAAAAACACAAGAAACAACAAGTGTTGGTGAAAATGTAGAGAAAAAGGAAACTTCATGCACTATTGGTGAGAATACAAACTGTGGTGTATTTCCACAGTGGTGGAGCCACTGTATGGTGGGTCCTCAAAAGTTAAAAATAGAACTACCCTCTGACCCAGTAATTGTACTATTTGATATTTACTCAAAAAATACAAAGATACTAATTCAAAGGGAAACATGCACCCCTATGTTTATTTCAGCTTTATTGACAACAGCCAAATTATGGAAGCAACCCAAGTGTCCATTGATTTATAAATGGATAAAGAAGATGTGGTGTACACTGGGTGTGGTGCATGAATAATAAATCTTATAACACTGAAAAAATAAAATAAACATTTTTGGGGGAAAAAAAAGAAGATGTGGTGTATATATACAATGGAATATTATTCAACCATAAAAAATAATGAAATTTTGCCATTGGCAACAACATGGATGGAACTAGAGAGTATAATGCTCAGTGAAATAGAGAAAGACAAATACCATTTCACTCATATGTGGAATATAAGAAACAAAACAATTAAAGGAAAAGAGAGAGAAAAGCCAAGAAAGACACTTTTTAACTATAGAGAACAAACTGGTGGTTACCAGAGGGGAAGTGGATGGGGGCTAAGGGAGGGTAAATTAAATAGGTGATGGGGATTAAAGACCACACTTATCATGACCAGCACTGAATAATGTATAGAATTGTTGACTCACTATATTGTACATGTGAAACTAATATAAAGCTGTATGTTGACTATACTGGAATTAAAATTTAAAACTTAATAAACAATATTTCACAAATTAGAAAATTGAGAAAGTGATGACCCTTCATCTCCTAATGAAACCTAAAACTTCACATTTAAAACCCTAGTTTTCTCCACAATGCTAGAATGAGTTATTTTCAAACATCTGCTGTAAAGCAGTGAAAATTTTTAAAAAGTTTGAAAATAGAATCTTATATTGATTCAAAAACTGCCAGTTCCAATTTTATTTCACATTAGGCCATATTTTCCTTTAAAAATAAAAGTTAGCTGTTATATTCCAGTTGAATTTGCATGATTTTTTTTCCAGAGTAGCCTTAATAAGTTGTGAAATTATGAAGTTCAATATTTTAAAACTAATAAGCATAATAATAAAAGAAAATAGCTACGGTTAAATTAACCCTATTTTGAGATTTTTTTAAAAAACCACTACACTCAGATCTTTCTTTGAAGTAACATGTCTTTATTTTTCATTATAACTAAACAAAAACTCTATTATTGGGTCTTAGGTTAAAGAGTTTCACAATGTAAGGAAAATAAAAATGGTGTGTTTGTAGTACAAATGTAAAAGTACTTAAAACGCCTAATTCAAAATGGATTAGTAGGTCTCTCATTACCTAAAATAAGGTTCATTCTGATAAAACAATACCATTTTTAATATTCAATGAACAACTTCAATATTCTGGTTACTACATAGTAAATATAACATCCATGATATCTACATAGACAGTAACTCATTTCTGAAACTGTAGAAGTGCGTATTTGCCACTATGCCTATAGTGTCCAAATCAATCGGTTTATTAGAATCCATCATGACCCTAAGTACTGAGAAGTTAATGTTGCTAAGAGAATCAATCTCAGGAAACAGAATAGCAGTAGTTAGGCTTATGGGCTCTGGAAACACTGTTAATTAGAAAATCCTGACTCTGCCACTTAATAGTTTTAGGACCTTGGGTGAGTTACTTAAATTCTCTGTGCCTCAGTTTTCTAATCTTTAACATGGGGAAAATAATAGTAACTTATTTATGAATTACTGTATTAAATGAGTCGTTCATGTTAAGTGCTTAGAATCAATGTTGGCCTACTAAATTTTATTATATTACTAATACTAACATTATCCAAACTTTTCATGAAAGTTCAAACCATGAAGATTAATGCTATAATTATTTATCTTGAATATACATGATTATTTCCAGACCTATTCCTTTAGTCATACATGATTTTTTTTTTAATATTTTATTTATTTATTTGACAGAGAGAGAGAGATCACAAGCAGGCAGAGAGGCAGGCAGAGAGAGAGGAGGAAGCAGGCTCCCTGCTGAGCAGAGAGCCCGATGCGGGGCTCGATCCCAGGACCCTGAGATCATGACCTGAGCTGAAGGCAGAGGCTTTAACCCACTGGGCCACCCAGGCGCCCCCATACATGATTTTTTTTGACCTATTCCTTTAGTGATTTTTCACATAAAAATTAAATAAAAACAGGTAGAAATAGATACATACCAAAACTTCCTGTCATCATTGTTTTGTCTAGCAGCCTTCTCAGGAAAAGAACTTGTCTTTGCAAATCATAAGAGACTCCTAAACTCACGAAATGAGCTAAGGGTGGCTGGGAGGTGGGGGAGTGGGGATAGGGTGGCTGGGTTATGGACATTGGGGAGGGTATGTGCTATGGTAAGTGCTATGAAATGTGTAAGCCTGACGATTCACAGACATGTACCCTGGGGCAAATAATACATTGTATGTTAATAAAAAAATAATATAAAATAAAAAAAGAACTTATCTTTGACCTGTTAAAGAAACTTCTTAGAAAAATTTATTATAAAAGGTCAGAATTTTATTTTAAACTTGCCACAAAGTAAATAGCTCTTGAAAAAAGACAAATAAAGGATTTCTTTCTTGGGAAATTTATAGAAAAAAAGAGAAAACGATAGCCTAGAAGAATGTCTGATTAAAGATGTTAGGATACTATAAGGCTGATTAAAATTTACTATACTCTGAAATGCCTGATTAGCAGTTGTTAAGCTTGTCAAAGAATCATAGTCACTGGAAAGCCTTCCATGTGGATATTCTCCTTTGCACCTAAACTCACCTAAGGCTTTTTGTCTCTGCTCCCCACCCTGGTCTGAGACACCATCATCCCAAATGGGCTGCTCATTTCTGTCTTGTCTCCCTTTCCGTCTCTTCGTGGGGAAGTCACAAATTTACTCACACTCACACCACATTCAGATGAGCAGAAAATATGTAGTTCCTTTATTTCACTAAATTTGGTCTCATTTCTCTGAATAGCAAGAAAAGCAAAAGCTAGACTTAGAGCAATCTGGCTTAGAACTTCAGCCTATCCAGTGATTTAAACAGTTTTTTGTTTTTAAGTTAACTTGATGTCTCTGGGATTTCTTATTCTCTAGCAGCTGGTTCTACTGATTGTGCTTTCTGAACGGTTTGGAATGGGCAGCAGTTGCTGGCCTGGAAAGTACTGTCTCCTGAGATCTCCCTCACATCCAGGGCTAGCATCACATTTAAGTGCCTAACTATATGTTATGAATTTAAAAGCTCCACAAAGGGGTAGGAAAAAGGAGTCAGAAAGAGTATGAGTCATCTCCCCCACAAAGCTCTTTTTACTAAAATCCATCCCTACTAGTGGAATAATCGTTTTGAACAAAGGCATTGTTCTTTCCAGTTAATGTACAGGTCTTTGGAAAAGAAAGCACAATAAGCTATTGTTACCTACTAACATTTTAATAAAAGTTGGACTTACTAGCTCTCTACCAAGCCTGAAAACTTTAGCGAGAGTTGCACAGGAATATATCACTTTCAGTATCAAAGGCAATACAGTTTTAGAGGGGTGCTTAATAAAAGTCTTGAATTTTGAAAACATTGTTCTAATAATAAAATATATATTCTTCATTTAAGGATATTAAAAAAACTGATGAACAGATGGAATCAGTGTCTACTGAAATAAGTATCCACTCAGTTCCTCTGTGCTCTATGAAGAGCACCAAATCAGACCTTCCTAACAAGTCTGAGGAATCCATCCAATATAGAGAGGTAATGGTTTAACTATCAACAAGTTTTCTCCACATGTTCTCCAATTAATTTTACTTAATTCTTGTAATATTTAGAATTTATGATAAAATATTACTATAATACTAAGTGTACAAAACATAAGTCTTTCCCAAATTTCACTGTAACGTCACCGTGATGCTCTAAGAAAGTGGCCCTCAAATAAGACCATTAATGTCACGGGTCTTTTTGGGGGCAAGAAAACTCTTAAGAATGAGTTTGTTCTTCTTTTTCTAGTTCCTTTAGGCGAAACAGGAATTGGCTAGTGAAAATTAAGAGAACTCTAAAAAATACAGAGGCAGCAGATAAAAATAGCAACCACTACTGAGGTTAAAATAGAAACCCAAGGAAGAGCCTCATTCTTCTCCCCTAGTCAAGGCTGAGATTCATGCCTTGGTTCAGAGGGCACAGCTTTGGTTCAGTGGATGGCAGAGAAGTTGCTATGGTGGAGTTTGCTGAAACTTACTGGTGGAGTTTGCTGAAAATCTGTCCTGTTGCATGCCAGAACCTGCTAGGTACCCGGAGAAGCTATGGGGCACTGTTGGAACCAGGAGCTGGAGAGGTTGCCCTCTGCAGGAGTCAAGTACAGTTCCATGTGTAAGCAGGTGCAAGCATTAGTGACCTGGCTAAAATATAGACCAATGCTGTCTGGGTCCCCTGGTTACACCTCTCCTGGCCAAGCCAAGAGGTAGAGAAAGCACTTGGTGGACAAACATAGGAGAAAACTGTACTCAGCAGGCTCCTACTCTGACAAAACTGTGCAAGCAGAGCAGCAGAGAGAAAAGCTTATCCTGGAAGAGCCTTCCCAGAAAGCCACCAGAAAGAGCAGGAAGAAAAATTCCCTCCTCCTGCAATGTTTTTCCAGTACCCTTAACAGATAGGGCTTGACATCTTACTAACTGGTAAAGGAAAAATGTTTATAAGGCTAAAGAGTGGATTTGGACCCAAGAGGTAATAAATCAGTAACCAGAATGGAGATAGTTATTTTAAATAGGGGGAATAGCTAACATAATGGCCTGGAGTTGGGGGTCACATTGATTAAGAAGAGAGAGATGGGCAGAGAGTTGTGTAAGATACTCAGGGACCAATCTGTAGCACCTTGTTGACCATAATAATAGTTTTAGATTCTTCTCTTACTCCAAAAGAAAATCATCATGGGTTTTCAACCAGTGGTCCATGACCCATAGGAAAATCTGGATAGAATTCAAAGGCAACTACCCTAAATATAAAAAAAATAATAATAACTTTTTCCCCTATTGTTGATAAAAAATTAATTTAATTATGAATAGAAACAACAAAGTATATTAATATTACCAGTGCCTGTGATGTCACCAATGAAAATCATAGAAATTTTTTTTAAAGATTTACTCAATTTGAGAGAAGGGAGAGAGAGTGCATAGGAGTGGAGGAACAGCAGAGAGAGAGAGAGAGAGGGAGAGAGATTCTCAAGCAGATTTCCCACTGAGCTCAGTCCCAGTGTTGGGCTCGATCTCATAACCCTGAAATCATGACTTGAGCCAAAATCAAAAGTCGGATGCTTGACTGACTGAGCCACCCAAGCACCCCTAAAAATCATAGAAATTTTGATATCACATTACAGTTGTTATAGATATGTTAGAATATCTTCACACATATCACTATAATATCTTGTTATTTAATATGGTAATAATGAAGCACAACTGTAACTATCATAACTTTGAATTTTTTGTTAAATATGTTGAATACTAGATTTCAATTATTAGCTTTCTTTGAGACCTATGGGTTATTTAGTACATTGTTATAAATTCTTCTGGTAAGGAGTCCTCAGACTTCACCAGCTCTCCAAAGCAATTCATGAGACAAAGCAAATTGAGAACTGTTGCATTAAGAGGGTCTTATTCAGAAGAGTGCATGAACTGATTTATCTGATATGGCTGCTATGTGGAGAATGGTACTTGGGAACTAGAGTAGGATCAAGAGAACAGGGCAGGGAAGAAATGATGGTGGTTAAGTAATTGATTGATGGACCTGATTAAAGCTGTCTAATGAAAAATATAGATGGAGAAGCAACTAGGATAGGAAAATTTTTAATTCAGGTAGAAAAGCAGTAGCCAAAAAAGGAGCCTAAAGAATGACTGGAAAATAAAAGGAAAGCCAAGAAACTGGCTTGAATGAACTGATGAATCACTGAAGTCTACCTCTGAAACTAATAATACACTATATAATAATTAATTGAATTTAAATAAAATGACCTTTTAAAAAATAATAGATAAAAAATTTAATTTTCCCTTGTTTCCTAAAAAATAAAAAAAAAAAAGAAAAAGAAAAGTGTTACAAAAGAGGAAGAGCTCATTTGTGTCAATTGCTCTGAAAACCAGATGAAATTAGAGATTTCTGCTTCCAGCCAAGGTAGGTTAACAGGGACTGTATTAATGTTTCTGTTTGAAACACCTAAGAAGTGGAACAACACATGTGAAACAGTTTTCTAACATTGGACATTAGGCAGAACAAGATAGCGATTCCTGAGGGAAGGGAAACAAATGAGGAGAATCTTATCATTGGTCCAGGTTACTGCCTGGGTTGTTTCTAAGCCTTGGAGCTGGAAGGGGAAATACATGCAGAACCCAAGAAGCCAAATTAGAGAGCAGCCTCACAGCAAAGAATGAAAAAAAAGAGAGCTGCTCAAGTTCCAAAGATCTCCATAGGTTCTCCATTGAGTTTTCATCTGAGTACTGATCAGCACATTTAGTGAGAAAACTGCCAAAGACAGAGGAAAGATCTACCAGAAAGGATGAAAGGAACGGTCCTTTTACAAAGGCTCACAAAGGCTCAGGAGTAGTTCTTATTCATTTTTAAGTTTTTATTTTAATTCCAGTTAACATATGGTGTTGTATTAGTTTCAGGTGTACAATATAGTGATTCAGCACTTCCATACATCACCCAGTGCTCATCAGGACAAGTACACTCCTTAATCCCCATCACCTATTTAACCCATCCCTCTCCTCTGGTAACCACCACTTTAAGAGTAATTCTTATTTAACCAGCCAGAGTGAGCAGTTTCTAAATTCATGGGTCATTGAGTTGGATAGTAAGGAAAATATTACCCTGGGGTAGGGGTGGAAATAGCCCCATACTAAATGCAGCTCTGAGCCCAATTGACAAAACCTAAAAGCAAACCTCAAAAGGATCAAACCGTTTCCAAGTAATTTAAATGTGTTCCAGTACAAAGCTCAATAATATATATAAGAATTAAGAAATACTGAGGCAGCTGGCTTGCTCAGTTGGTAGAGCATACAACCCTTGATTTCAGGGTTATAATTTGAGCCCCATTTTGGGTGTAGAGATTACTTGAAAAAATAAACTCTTTGGGATGGCTGGCTGGCTCAGTTCCTTAAGCATCTGACTTTGACTCGGGTCATGATCTTGAGGTGCTGAGATCAAGCCCTGCATCAGGCTCCTTCCTCAGCAGCAAGTCTTCTTGTCCCTCTGCCCCTCCCCCACTCATTCTCTCCCTCCCTCCCTCTCTCTCTCTCTCTATCTCTCAAATAAGTAAATAAAATCTTTTTAAAAATAAAATAAAATCTTTAAAAAAAAAATTCAAAAATACCCAGTGAGTAAAATTTAGTGTCTAGCATCTAATCAAAAATCACCAGACAAGTAAAGCAGCAGGAAAATAGTTCCCAAAATGAAGAGAAACTAAATCAATAGAAATAGACCCAGATCATGACCCCAGGGGTCCTGGGATCAAGCCCTGCTCAACAGGAAGCCTGCTTCTCCCTTTCCCACTCCCTGTGTTTCCTCTCACACTGTCTCTCTCTCTCTGTCTCTCTGTCAAATTAAAAAAAAAATCTTAAAAAAAAAATTTTTTAATAGACCCAGAAATGATACATTTGGTAGAATTAGTTGAAACACTAAACAGTTATTAAAACTATATTTCATATGTTTCCAAAGGAAAGGCAAAAACATTTGAATAAACAATGAAATTTTTTCCCCAAATTTGGTAAAAACTAAAAACTCACAGATCCAAAAAACTTAATAAATTCCAGATACAAGAAACATAAGTTAGACTATGTGAAGGCACATCATAATAAAATTGCTTAAAACCTGGAATAAGGAGAAAAATTTAAAACAGCCAGAGAAAATCAGGATAATATGTATAAGGGGGGGGAGAAAATCACAAAATTCTCATTAAAAACAATGCAAACCAGAAGACAATAGAGTGGTATCTTTAAACTAGTAAGAGGGGGAAAAGCTCAAATTAAAATACTACATGCAGAAAAATTTTTCTCAAAATTGAAGGCAAAGTACAGAATTTTTCAGGGAAAAAAAGGCTGAAATAATTTATCACTAGAAAACCTACAGTACTAGAAATGTTAAAAGAAGGCCTTCAGGCAGAAGGAAGATGATACCAAATAGAAATCTGAATCTATACAAAGGAATGAAAAATATCAAAAATAGTAAATAAATGTGTTACTATAATAATAGTTAATAATGATTAATAATTCCTTTACATAAGCTCCATGTCCAGCATGGGGCTTGAACTCATGACCCTAAGATCAAGAGTCTCATGCTATACTGACTAAGTCAACTACAAGCCATAATAATGTTTTTTAATTATGTTTTTAAAATAATTTACTTTTCTAAGAAAAAAATAACAGTATAAGGTTTATAACACAAGCATAAGTAAAAATGTGTAAAAACAATAGCCAAATGACTAGCAGTGAGAAATGGAAATCTATTTTAAGGTACGTAAATGATATGCAGTGTTACTTGAAAGTAGACTGTGACCTTATAGTAGTAATACTTTGTAATAATAACTTTGATATCAAAGTCAAAATCAGAACAAAAAAAACCAAAAAGCAAAAGAACAGGAATAAAAAGGGTTTTTTTTCTTTCATAATTTTAAAGGGATCAATTTATCAAGACCTGAAAAGAGTAATAAAAATTCACAATTTTATTCAGAGATTTCAGTACCTCTCTTAAATATTGATAAAACAAGTAGACAATAATTCAGCAGGGATATAGATGACTATAATAGCATTCTCAACCAGCTTAACCTAATAGACATATATAAAAGACTCCATATATCAGCTGAAGAATACATATTCTTCTCAAATGCATCTGAAACATTTATCAAGATAGACCATATTCTAAGCCATAACACAAGTTTCAATATATTTTTGAAAATTCAAATAATGCACAGTATATTACTTAACCAACATAGAATTACATCAGAAATCAAAAACAGAGGGACACCTGGCTAGCTTAGTTGGTAGAGCGTGCAGCTCTTGATCTTGGAGTTGTAGGTTCAAGTCCTACATTGGGTGTATAGATTAGTTAAAAATAAAATTGTTTAAAAAAAAAAAAGGAAAGAAAAAGAAATCAAGAACAGAAGGTGTCCTGGAAATCTTGAAATATTTGGAAGCTAAACAACTCACTTCTAAATAATACATGGATCAAAGAAGAAATCAAAGGAGAAATTCAAAAGTATTTTGAACTGAATTAAAATGAAACCAAACATAATCAAAACATACCCAGTATGTAGTGTAATTACACTACTAGGTATTTACCCAAAGAATACAAAAACACTAATTCAGAGGGATACATGCACCCAGATGGTTATAGCAGCATTATCTATAATAGCCAAATTATGGAAACAGCCCAGATGCTCATCAACCAAAGAATGGATAAAAAAGATGTGGTAAATATATACAGTGGAATATTACTCAGCCATAAAAAAGAATGAAATCTTGCCATTTGCAACAACATGGATGGAGTTAGAGAGATTATGCTAAGTGAAATAAGTGAGAGAAAAGACAAATACTGTATGATTTCACTCATACATGGAATTTAAGAAACAAAACAAACAAGCAAAGGGAAAAGAAGAGAGAGAGAAAAGCAAACGAAGAAACAGACTCTTAAATATAGAGAACAAACTGATGGTTACCAGGGAGGCAATGGGTCCACACTCATTGGGGGTGGATTAAATAGGTGATGGGCATTAAGGAGTCCACTTGTCATGATGAGCACCAGGTAATGCATGGAAGTGTTGAAACACTTTATTGTACACCTGAAACTAATATTACACTGCATGTTAACCAACTGGAATTTAAAATTAAAACTTTAAAAAAAATAACTCGAATTTTTTAAAAAAGTATGTGAATGAGATTTAAAGTAGTATTGAGAAAGAAATTTATATAACTAAACACCTATATTATATAAAAAGGAAAAGCTTCAAATTAATAAAGTTACCCCTTTAGAAACTGAAAGGGAAAAAATAATTATAAAGGAAAAAAAATTAGTGAAACCCAAAGCTGGTTTTTTGAGAGTATCAATAAATAGAAAAACCACTGGACTCACTGAACAAGTTAAGGAAAAAGACACAAATTACCAATATCAAGAATTAAAGTGGTGACATCACTACAGGTTCTACAGATATTAAAAGAAAAATAAGATAATTTTGGAAAACATTTATGCAAATAAATCCTACAACTCAGATGAAATGGACAAATTCTTTGAAAGGTACAAACTACCAACGCCCACTCAAGAATAAATTAATTTAAAAAAAAATAAATCAATAGCTTGATAATCTTACATCTTGCATTTGTAGTGAAAACATTTTCCTTAAAGAAAACTTAAGGCCCACTTGGCTTAACTGGTGAGTTCTACCACAAAGAAAATTGAAGAGCTCCTATTCTATGAGACCAACATTATTCTGGTATCAAAATGAGCAAAGATATTACAAGAAAACAAAATTATAGGTGAATATCCAACAATGAACATAGATGGAAAATTCTTAACAAAACTTTAGTAAATCTAATGAGCACTATGTAAAAAGAATAATACATCATCACCAAGTAGGATTTATGTAAGAAGTACAAGTTTGGTTTAACATTAAGAAATTAATGTAATTCCTCTTATTAAAAAATTAAAAGAAAATATCTAATCATCCCAATCAATACAGAAAATTCATTTGACAAAATGCACTGTCTATTCCTGATAACTCTCAGCAAACTAGTAATTGAAAGAAATTGTCTCAACCTGATAAAAGTCATCATCAAAAGATCTATAGCTAATCATTCTCAATGATGAAAGACTAAGATCAAAAATAAGGCAAGGATGTACACTTCCCACCACTTCTAGTCAACAGTGTACCAAATTCCAGCCTGTGCAATAAGGCCAGAAAATAAAAGACGTCAGGATAGGAAAGGAAGATATAAAACTGTCTTTATTCAGAGATAACAGAACTATTTATGTAAACAATCCTATAGAATGCACCCCCAAAAAAGATACTAAAACAGGTAATTGAGCTTAGCCAGGTTGCAGAATACATGATCAATATGCAAAACTTAAAAATAGGAATTGAAATTTTAAAAATAATATATACTGGGGCGCCTGGGTGGCAGCCTGGGTTAAGGCCTCTGCCTTTGGCTCAGGTCATGATCTCAGGGTCCTGGGATCCTGCATCAGGCTCTCTGCTCAGCAGGGTGCTTGCTTCCCCCCCACCCCCGCCTGCCTCTCTGCCTACTTGTGATCTCTTTCTCTCTGTCAAATAAATAAATAAAATCTTTAAAAATAATAATATCATATACAGTGAAATACTTGGGGATAAATTTGATAAAAAAACCTAAGATCCACACACTGAAATATATAAAATATCACTAAAAAAAATGAAAGACCTAAATAAATTGAGGAATATACCATGTACGTGAATAAGAATTCAATATCATTGAGATGTCAGTTCTCCCCAAGATGATCTACAGGTTCAAGGCAATACCAAACAATATTTCAGTAGGCTTTTTTGTAGAATGTAACCAATTAATTCTAAATGGAAATTCAAAAGGATAAAATAAAAAAAACAGTTTTGAAAAAGAACAAAGTTGGAGGATTTGTACTACCTGAGGATTTGTACTACCTACTTTCAATTCTTAGTATACAGGGATAGAAATCAAAATAATGTGCTATTAGCACAAAAATAAACAACTAGATCAGTGGAGCAGAATAGAGTTAAGAAACAGACCCACACACATATGGTTAATAGTGTTTAGACAAAAGTCTAAAGGCAATTCAATAGTGAATGTATAATCTTTTTAAGAAATGATGCTATACCTCTGTATAACTACATACAAAATAGTCATCCTCAATCCATACTTCAGATCACAGATAAAAATTAACTCAAAATGGACTACAGACCTTACTATAAAACCTAAAGTTAGAAAACTTCCATAAGAAAATCCAATAGAAAATCTTTGCGACTTTGAATTTAGCAAAGATTGCCTAGATACAACAAAAGCACAAAGATTTCCTAGATACAACAAAAGCACAATTCATAGAAGAGAAAGAAATGATAAATTAGACTTCACCAAAATCAAGACCTTTGCTATTTGTAAAACACTCTTAAGAGATAAAAAGATAGTCCATAATCTGGGAGAAAATATTTGTAAGTCACAAATCTGATAAAGGACTTATATCCAAAATATACAAACAACTCCCAAAGCACAATAAGAATACCAGCAATCCAAATGAAAAATGAGCAAAATATTTGAATATACATTTTGCCAAAGAAGATGCGCATATAGGAAACAAGCATACAAAAAGATGCCAAACATTGTTAGTCATTAGAGAAGTGCAAATTAAACTGGTAATTGAGATATCATGACACACCTATTAGAATGGTGAGATCTAAAAAGACTGACTTTAGCAAATGTTGGCAATGATGTGAAGCTACCACCGTTCCATATTTTGCTGTTGGGAATATGAAATGGTAAACTCACTTTGGAAAACAGTTTGGCAATTTCTTAAAAAGTTGAGCATACACCTACTACCTGATCCAGCCATTCTAGCTCTAGGTATTTACCTGAGAGAAATGAAAGCATATGTGCACACAAACTTTTGAATATGAATATTCATAGCAGTTTTATTTATAATAGCCCAAAATCCAAATACATGTCAACAGGTGAATGGATATATAATTTTTGGCATATCCATACAATGGAATACTGCTCAGCAATAAAAATTAATGAAATGTTAATTTGTACAATATTATGAATAAATCTCAAAGTAATTATATTGAGCAAAAGAAGCCAGATGAAAAAGAATACATACTGTATATTTTCATTTGTATAAAATTTTAGAAAATCCAAAATAATCTGTAGTGACAGAAAGCATGTCAGTGATTGTAAGGGAAGAGGATTGGCAGCTGAGAGGTGTAGGCGAAGGGGATTACAAAAGGCAGTAGAAAACTTCTGGAAATAATGGATATGTTCATTGTCTTGACTGTGGTAATGGTTTCATGGGTGTACAGTTATGTCTAAACTTACCAAGTTGTACATTTTAAATATAGACAGCTTGTATGAAAACTGTAATAACTCATTATAGCTCTATATGACATTTAAAATGTCATATATATGACATTTAAAATATATGACAATTAAAATTCTTTAGGAGGGCTTGTTTTTTAACTTTTTTTAAAGATTTATTTATTTGAAAGAGAGAGACGCAGGAAAAGGGCCAGAGGGAGAGGAAGAAGGAGAGAATCTCAACCAGAATCCCCACTGAGCATGGAGGCAGATGCAGGGCTCAGTCTCAGGAACCTGAGATCATGATCTGTACCAAAATCAAGAGTCAGACTCTTAACCAAATGAGCCACCCACAGGCTCCCGTTTTTTAATTTTTTAAAGCCCTTTTGTATCTCTCTACAAAATATCTATAATTTCACATACTTTTACTTTTTTTATTTTTTTAAAGATTTTATATATTTGACAGAGAGAAACACAGCCAGAGAGGGAACACAAGCAGAGGGAGTGGTAGCAGGAGAAGCAGGCTTCCTGCCGAGCAGAGAGCCCGATGCGGGGCTCGATCCCAGGACCCTGGGATCAGGACCTGAGCTGAAGGTAGAGGCTTTAACCCACTGAGCCACCCAGGTGCCCCTTCACATACTTTTATATCACATTCTTTTAAAACATGCTATAACCTGAAACATATTTAGGGAGCACAGAAATTTTTATGATCTTACTGAAATTTTTCTTTTTGTCTCATTTTACTATTTTATATCTTTATAACATTATTTAAGTAATACCCATTCATTTAACCTGTTATAGTATATTTTTCCAAAGACAAAAGGATACATTATTCTGTAGGAGTAAGATAGCCTGCCTACATTTACTGTCTCTAATTTACTGATGTTATGTCCTGGGACACTCTTAGTTTCATTACAAAATGAGGTAATTTTTTAAAGAATTTGACAGAAAATCTGTGCTCAGCACTTGACAAAGAGTTAGTATGCAACTTTTTAAATTTCTGTATATTCTTTTGAACAGTCACCTAACTGAAAAGTAAGATGTTTTGTGATGATGATCTCCAGAAAACTTCAGAAGGAAAGATAATAGTCAAATTATTAAGTAATCCAGTATAACTGTGGTTTACCCATCCTGAAAAGACTATGAAGGCTTTAGAATTTTAAAAGTTCTATTTTTCAAGCAATAGAGTTTACATTATAGTTGCAAGACTAATATTATTATTATTTTCCCCAAAATACATTCATTTTATTTTTTCAGTGTTACAAGATTCATTGTTCATGCATCATACCCAGTGCTCCCTGCAATATGTGAGCTCCTCAATACCCACCATCAGGCTCACCCAACCCCCCACCCCAACCCCTCCAAGACCCTCAGTTTGTTGCTCAGAGTCCACAGTCTCTCATGGTTCATTGCCCCCTCCGATTTCCCCCAATTCACCCTTCCTTTCCTTCTCACAATACCCTCCATGTTTTTCCTTATGCTCCACGTAAGTGAGACCATAAGATAATTGACTCTCTCTGCTTGACTTATTTTACTCCGTATAATCTCTTCCAGTCCTGTCCATGTTGATACTAAAGTCGGGTATTCATCCTTTCTGATGGAGGCATAATATTCCATTGTATATATGGACCATATCTTCTTTATCCATTCATCTATTGAAGGGCATCTTGGTTCTTTCCACAGTTTGGCAATTGTGGCCTTTGCTGTTATGAACCCTGGGGTACATGTGGCCCATCTTCGTAATGCATCTGCTTCTTTGGGGTAAATGCCCAGTAGTGCAATGGCAGGGTCATAGGGTAGCTCTATTTTTAATTTTTTGAGGAATCTCCACACTGTTTTCCAAAGTGGCTGTACCAACTTGCATTCCCACCAACAGTATAAGAGGGTTCCCCTTTCTCCACATCCTCTCCAACATTTGTTGTTTACTGTCCTGTTGATTTTGGCCATTCTGACTGGTGTAAGGTGGTATCTCAGTGTGATTTGGATTGGAATCTCCCTGATGGCTAAAGATGATGAATATTTTTTCATGTGTCTCTGTTAGCCATTTGTATGTCTTCTTTGGAGAAGTGTCTGTTCATGTCTTCTGCCCATTTTTTGACATGATTATCGGTTTTGTGAGTGTTGAGTTTGAGGAGTTCTTTATAGATCTTAGAGATCAGACCTTTGTCTGTAGTGTCATTTGCGAATATCTTCTCCCATTCTGTGGGTTGCCTGTTTGTTTTGTTGACTGTTTCCTTCGCTGTACAGAAGCTTTTTATCTTGATGAAGTCCCAAAAGTTCATTTTCGCTTTTGTTTCCTTTACCTTTGGAGACATATCCTGAAAGAAGTTGCAGTGGCTGATGTCGAAGAGGTTACTGCCTATGTTCCTCTCTAGGATTTTGATAGATTCCTGCCTCACATTGAGGTCTTTTATGCATTTTGAGTTTATCTTCGTATATGGTGTAAGAGAATGGTCAAGTTTCATTCTTCTACATATAGCTGTCCAATTTTCCCAGCACCATTTATTGAAGAGACTGTCTTTTTTCCACTGGATATTTTTTCGTGATTTGTCAAAGATTAT
>CM053614.1:45392569-45487947 GCA_028646535.1 Procyon lotor | reverse complement strand
CATCCGTTCCTGATTAAAACTCTTCAAAGTATAGAGATAGAAGGAACATTCCTCAACATCATAAAATCTATCTATGAAAAGCCCACAGCAAATATCATTCTCAATGGGGAAAAGCTGACAGCCTTCCCTTTGAGATCAGGTTCATGACGACAAGGATGCCCACTCTCACCACTCTTGTTCAGCAAGACTAATATTAAAGCAAGAATTACAAACTATTTTATAGTTGTTCCTGAAGAATTCTCTTACTAGGTTCATAAATGTCATTACTTCAAGAGTGAATGCTAAGAGGAAGTTTTAATATATGAAAGGCCTAGTAGTTTGCGGTCTACTCTCCTATTCAAAGTAATTACTCACAACAAAGTTATTCACAAGAATTTTTTAGATTTCTGAAATAAATCCACTATACATGCTGGACAAGAGCAAGGAGAAATCATTATCATATTATTTATCCTCTGATCATCATGACCTCTACCTCCCCATTCACCCTCCACACATCCCAGAAAGAGCTGACAGATACCAGAGTAGTTACTTGTGTTTTACTTTCTCTATAGAACCTGGGATTTTGCTTAATATAATCCTATAATAATACTGAGCTAAACTTAATCCTAAAAATAATCTGAGAAGATAGGAACTGATATCATACCCCTTGGAAAAATGAAGAAACTTTTTGGTTTCTTAAAGTCTTTCTTAAACTTCTTAAAGGCTTGGTGACTTTAAGATATATGCTCAAATATTGCAGCATTTTACTTGTAAATGGGAACCCCAAAACAAGCTTTAAACTAAGATATTAGAAAAAATGTCTCTTAAATAAGTTATGAAACAGGAAAATTTTCAAGCTTGAAATGCTAGTAAAATGTTTACTTTCTGTCTATGCTTAGTTCCTTTTGTCTTATCCTAGGATATAATATTCCATCTAGGTTAACAAAAATAAAGAAAATATGCTTGTCATTTTTTCTGTGAGTATTAGCTGTCAGAATTTGTGAGTTAATCTGTACTTTTTAAATAACAGTAACAGTGAAATACCAAAAAGATAAATAGCACAAATAGTCACTTTAGGGTTAGATTTGTTTACACATTAAGGACATCGAGTAATATGGGTGGTGAAATTTTTCTAAGAAATATTCTTCCACTTTTACTCTGCCATCTATTATATTTGACATTTTACATTATAAATCTGTTTAAAATTAGCTAACTTCTCTAGGTTGCATTATGCTCTCAAACTGGAATTTTAACCAAAGTATTTTATTCATAGACAAGTCTTCCTGAAGTTTCTCTGTTTAAAATTTTTAAATTAATCAAGTCTGAATGGCTTTATGTGGTTCTGGGGACGTTGGCTGCCATTGTAAATGGAGCTGTTCATCCAGTATTTTCCATCATCTTTGCAAAAATTGTAACTGTAAGTAAAGCTAATTTGCTAATATTTTTAACAATTTTAAATAAAATATAGCATGAGAGAACAGACCTGTTGTACTTTGACCCAGCAATGGGGAAACTGGGACTTGCAGTGGATCACCCATAGTATAGGATCCACAATAGGAAGGTTAACTAATGTTCTCAGGGGATAAGCTGGACTCTATTGTGAAGTCTTGGCTGAGCCTTATTGACTGGGCAATCAGTAAAGAAATTACTTTGTTTTCTAATTTTCACTCCAATGCCGTATCAGCATTCCAAAGCACTGAAGCAATAAAATAGACAAATACAACTACTCTTCTTTCAACTAGTCCAAACAATGGCCATTTTTTATTACCAGCCAGCTCAAGGAGAGGAAATAACAAGAGCTTGGGATTGTGCCAAGGGACTCAGGAGAGTTGATGGATTCAAGAACACAGTCATGTTAAGTCTTCAGTCTCACAGATTTGCACAGCTACGCTTTGTCAACATAGATACCAATATATGTATAATTACTAATTTAAGGAACAATTTCTAGGGACATGTATAAAGGTCTCACATTGTAGGCAGTACCTTAAATAGAAGAATATTAAGAAACCTAAGTTATTAGCAATTATTAGAAATAGTAATTCAAACAAACTGGTGGTTTCTTTGAAAATATATTGTGATAATAATAGCAGAATATTCATTGTCTGATCTCATATTTACATAGCTTAAGTGAGAAATTTGACAGCAAATCATTTTTTATCATACGTAATGAATATAGTGGATAGAATAATGGTACACTTCTTTTCCCCAGAAATCTATATATAATCTTGTTCTTATGTTGAAATCCATTCAAAAATTCCTGATAGATATTTCAGTTTTTTCCTTTCTTTAATATTTTCTTCCAATCACCTGATAAAAAAATCTGTTCCTTTCCAGATGTTTGAAAATGGTGATAAAACCACATTAAAGCATGATGCTGCGATGTATTCCATGATATTTGTCATTTTGGGTGTTATTTGCTTTATCAGTTATTTCATTCAGGTAAGGTTTTAATGAATTAAACAAGCTTGAACATGATTATTTTTTATGTCACCTTCTCTGAGTTAAAAATAATAATATAGTAAATAAAATATATATAAATAATGTAGTGACTAAATGTTACAAAGAAATAGAGAAGAGAATTAAGAATAAATATAGATTTTCTTTTTGTTTTTCAGGGATTATTTTATGGCAGAGCAGGGGAAATTTTAACCATGAGATTAAGACATTTGGCATTTAAAGCCATGTTATATCAGGTCAGTGTTTAGTTGATTTTTTCCTTATTTTATTTAAAATGTATTTTTAAATATTCCAACTTGTAGTTTTTCAAGTCAATTTCTTGACATAATCTTTCCTTTGATCCCTTAAAAGTATGCCTTTTGTGTTCTAAGCAGCATCTAACATCAGAGTTCTTATAGTATATTTTTCTAATAGAAGCAAGTTCAAAATTCTTATGTTTGAAAATACAACTTGGGGTGACTGGGTGGCTCAGTGATTAAGCGTCTGCCTTCAGCTCAGGTCATGATCCCAGGGTACTGGGATCGAGCCCCACATCTGGCTTTCTGCTCAGCGGGAAGCCTACTTCTTCCTCTCCCACTCCCCTTTCTTCTGTTTCCTCTCTCACTGTGTCTCTCTCTGTCAAATTAAATAAAATCTTCAAGAAAAAAAAAAAAAGAAAAGAAAAGAAAATACAGCTTAATAGAAAACAGGACTTAGAGTCCTTTCCTTTTTCTTGACAAATCTTTTTTTAAAATGTATAATGTAGTGTTCTAGGATCAGATTGAAAGACCAAATAAAAACTGAGAAGAAGAATTAAGAGCTACAGTATCTCAGGGAACATATTTTAAAAGGAGGAGTTAATTCCTCTAGTTCATCCATGTGCTTAGCTTAAGTTTTTTCACCCCAAGCTTCTGAAAGCAGCCAGTGTCTCTATCCTCATCAGGAAAGTCCTGAATTCAGGTAGCAGGCTCACTGCCAGGTTGGCCTGCCATACACAGATGATCAATCACACCTGTGAAATAACTAAAACTAGGGAGATCAAGTAGTAATCTTGAGAAGTGAATCTTTTTTTTTTAATGCCTTTTGGTGGAAATGGGTGAATTTTTTTTAATTAACATATAATGTATTATTTGCCCCAGGGGTACAGGTCTGTGATTCATCCGTCTTACACAATTCACAGCACTCACCATAGCACATACCCAATGTCCATCATCCAGCCACCCTATCCCTCCCCAACCCCTCAGCAACCCTTAGTTTTTTTCCTCTTATGGTTTGTCTCCCTTTGAGAAGTGAATCTTGGGGGCAAATGGCAGGAATGTCTCAGATCAGCACTTCTAAAATTCTTTCAGGAGGCTATTGGGTTCCCTAAAAGCCAGTATTCATTTGGAGCCCTTTACCACACTTTGTGTCACCAGAGCTCCCTGTACAGGAGCAAATGACCTCCTGCCAAGGTCATTTCTTGTCAGATAATAGAATTACTGTCACCAGCTGAGTCATCAAAACCAGTTTTTACATCTTGTGACATTTAGCAGTACTGCTTAGAGGGCTGCCGTGTAACAAAATTCCTAGGACTTTTTGGTCTCGGGGAACTACAAGCTACAAAATTCAGTAAAGCAAGTGCAGGGTTTCTCATAACAACTTGATGCTCTGAAACAGTTGGTGCCTGACATTCTCTGCTCAAAGGCCTGTCAGAGATAACTGGAGACTCTACTTAATCAAGAAAAACAAAAATATACTTGAGGCATCATAAAACCATTTAATGCCTGCACAACTCACTGAAGTTAAACTTATACTTTAATTTTGTTTTTTATTTATGAACATTTTATGTTCTTTCCTCAAATCTTTGATGAAATTAGGGTGGAATTTGAATTAATACTGTGTTTTACACTTACTGATAATTTCTGCTCATTTTTGTTTTTATGTATGAATTTATGTTTTTCTACATTCAAGGAAATTTATCTTTTTCAATTTCCAGGAATTTTTGACAATGTACCCTGAATGTCTGAATGTTTTGAACAAAAGAATATATATAGAATAAAGAAGGAAAAAAAAAAGAATATATATAACTTTTCCTTTGAAAAGTTTCTGTATAAACTTTGAACTTCATCTCTAAAGGTTCACAGTGTGCTTTTGGTGGAGTCCCAAGTCCAGGAGCCAGTATAACCAGTCGTTACTGTTAATCCAGTATCCTGAGGATTAATACTAGACATTAATGCCCTGCCTACCATTAGCCACATGAATAGCTGGACAGTAACATTCTTGGATAAAGTAACTTCTGCCCATAAGAATGCCCCAATTTATAAACCAAAAACTCTGATCCTTCAAAAAACACACCCATTCAAACAGACACACAGAGACTCTGTGCTATTCAGCACATGTTATTAAATTCCCCTATAAATTCAACTCAGTCCCTGTCAGCTCATTGTTTGTTTTTCCTCTTCATGCTTTAGCATTCTTTTTGCTTCTTATCTTTGCTTTTTCAAATTGGAGGAAGAAAAGAGTAGGGTATTTGGCCTTTTCTTTACCTTCCCAGTTTCAGTTTTGTGTATAGTAAGGGACTCCTAATGCATACTTTTGCCTAACTTGTATTACCTAGGTTTTGTCCTAAGACTTTTTAAGGCTTAGAAAGCATGCTGAGACTTGCACTGTTTTTTACAACTATTTTGAAACCTCATTTGAGGTAGAGGTATTTATGGAATCAGGTGTGGTCTTTTTGTAGGTATAAAATCTGTATTTTATTTGATTACTTGACATCTTTCCAGTTGAAAAGAGTAAGTGTTGCTGACTTCAATGGTTGTAAATAATTCATTGCTCAAAGCTAAGTTTATACTTCTTAATGATAAATACTGACCTAAAGATCTGTTGGATTTCTGAACAGATAAGTATTTTTGCCTATTTCTCTTTAAATTAGATTGGCTAGGGCTTCTTTGGGGGTCTCTAAATCAGGAGATGATAGAATTAATGGTGATCACTAAGGGATCTCAAAAAGCTACTTCCATGGGGCGCCCGGGTGGCTCAGTCGTTAAGCGTCTGCCTTCGGCCCAGGTCAGATCCCAGGGTCCTGGGATCGAGCCCCGCATCGGGCTCTCTGCGCGGCGGGGAGCCTGCTTCTCCCGCTACCATTCCCTCTGCTTGTGTTCCCTCTCTCGCTGTGTTTCTCTCTGTCAAATAAATAAAATCTTTAAAAAAAAAAAAAAAAAAAAAGCTACTTCCAAAAGGATTTGGGGTAACAAGTCTTGAAGCAAGAGAAAAAGGTAATGAGACTCAACTATAATGCTTCAGTTAAATGGGAGATAGGACATGATGGTGGATTAAAAACTCTACCATCTGGTTGCCTAGGTTCAAATCCCAGCTTCAGCATTTCCAGCGATGTGGACTTGGGCAAGTTATTTATTTAATCCCTCAGTACCTTGGCATCCTCATTTATAAAATATGGATAGTTATAGTCTCTACCTCATACAGTTATGATGATTAATTGAGAAAAAACATACCAAATATGAATGCATCATAATGTTACTGTATTTCTTTTGCTTCTAGTATAATCATTGACAGGAAAAAAATGGATTTAATAGTATCAAAAAACCTGATAATCTTACTTACATTTTACCATCAGGAAAAGAAAAAGCAAGCTAATTTTTACTCAACACCAGCTATGTTCCAGAAACTCTAAGTGTTTTGGCATATGTCATCTATGCTGGAATACAGTCCCTATAATACACATTACTGACTTGTTGGAAAGTAATTTTGCACTTCTTGCTGATTGAACATCAGATAATGACTAAAACTCATCATATATATATCCTATGCCTAGTGTGTTATACAAGTACTCTAGAATCAAGAATATAATATTCCATAATAAATTATCCTTTCTAGATTTTTACTTTATATTGTATTCAGAATTTCTTTGTGTGTTCCATGCCATGTTGAAATATAGAAATAATTAGAAAATGTAAAGTTTAAAAAAAAGAAAATGTAAAGTTTATCTTAATTTTTTTGAGTATACAATAAAAAAATAGGTAATGTCTTCCAGTTCAAGAATGCTATAGTTATTATTATTGCTGATGTGTATTCACAGTATGTTAGGCTCTTGAGTGGGGGGGTGTATTTTCGAAGTGGTGGTTAATAGTGCAAATTGTAATCTCTGTAGGATGCCCTTTGGGTATCTTGGATCCTCAACTCTTTGGAACACCTTCCCAATACAGGGGCTTATAGAGTAGTGCTGTCATACTGGGGTTATACCCACCCTTGCTCTTGCCATATTCCTCCATGGGAGCATTCTTCTCACACAACTGTGTGATTAATGCACACACAGCCCTCTCTCTGTTATGCTCCTGTTTACTTAGTTGGCAGAAACATGTAACCTGAGTGTCAGAGCCCTGGCTGAGTTGTAAGCCAACAATTCTTATGCTCTTCACTTACTAAAAATAAGTCATTTTTCAGAGACAGGGTCCACATGATTTTAATCCATAAGAGATCTTAGTGGTTTGAGTGAGTGAGAGGAAACATTCAATAACTAATAAAAGAAAATCAGAATTACTGAGGCTGAGAAGTGCTAAGAAGTGCTATCTCTATTTGCTGTTGAAAATGAAATTGGCTAAAACATTATGCTTTTATTGCTTATATTTTATGACCTACCTCCTTCAGATTGCATGCTTCTTGGCCACAGGGCTTTTACATTGGCTTTTTTTTTTTTGTCTCTTTAGCCTCTCACAATGCCCAGTGCTTTTAAGATCTAGGAAGTAATATGAAGTGTCAGGGGAAATCTTGCCTATGTGGGTCCTAAAGAGAAGGAGATAGACTTTTTATCATTAATCAGTTTAGAGAGGGAGGTTTGGAGATATTTTTTTTATTTCAAGTTTTTATTTAAATTCCAGTTAGTTAACATGTATGGTAAAATTGGTTTCCAGTATAAATTTAATGATTCCTCACTTACAACACCCAGTGCTGATCACTAGTGCCCTTCCCAATACCCATCACCCATTTAGCCCATCCCCCACCTTCCATCAACTCAGTTTGATCTCTATATTTAAGGTCTCTTATGGTTTGCTTTCTTCTCTCTTTTTCCCCCTCCTCCTATGCTTATATGCTTTGTTTCTTAAATTTCACATATAAATGAAATCATATGGTATTTGTCTTTCTCTTACTTCACTTAGCATAATACACTATAGCTCCATCCCCATCATTGCAAATAGCAAGATTTCATCTTTTTGATGGCTGAGTAATATTCGAGTGTGTGTGTGTGTGTGTGTGTGTGTGTGTGTGTGCGTGTGTGTGTGTGTGTGCGCGTGTGTGTGTGCATCCCCTTCTTCTGCATCCTTACCAATATCTGCTGTTTCCTGTGTTGTTAATGTAGCCATTCTGACAGATGTGAGGTGGCAGCTCATTGTAGTTTTGATTTGTATTTCCCTGATGATGAGTGATGTTGAGCATCTTTTTATGTGTATGCTAGCCATCTGTATGTCTTCCTTGGAAAAAATGTCTGTTTATGTCTTCTGCCCATTTCTTTTTTTTTTTTTTTAAGATTTTATTTATTTATTTGACAGAGAGAGAGAAAGATCACAAGTAGGGAGAGAGGCAGCAAGAGAGAGGGGGAAGCAGGCTCCCTGCCAAGCAGAGAGCCCGATGCGGGGCTCGATTCCAGTACCCTGGGATCATGACCTGAGCCGAAAGCAGAGGCTTTAACCCACTGAGCCACCCAGGAGCCCCCTTCTGCCCATTTCTTGACTGGATTATTTATTTTTGGGGTGTTGAGTTTGATCAAACCTTTATAAATTTTGGATACTAACCCTTTATCAGATATGTTATTTGCAAATATCTTCTCTAATTCTGTAAGCTGTGTTTTAGTTTTGTTGTTTCCTTCACTGTGCACAAGCTTTTTATCTTGATGAAGTTCCAATCATTCATTTTTGCTTTTGTTTTCCTTGCCTCTAGAGATGTGTCTAGTAAGAAATTGCTATGGTCAGTATCAAAGAGGTTGCTACCTTGTTCTCTTCTAAGATTTTGATGGTTTCCGGTCTCACATTTAGGTCTTCCATCCATTTTGAATTTATTTTTATGTATGGAATAATAAAGTGTTCCAATTTCATTCTTCTGCATGGCACTGTCCAGTTTTTTCAACACCATTTGTTGAAGAGACTTTTTTCCATTGGATATTCTTTTCTGATTTGTGGAAGATTATTAGTCGACACAGTTGTGGGTCCATATCTGAGTTTTCTATTCTGTCCCACTGCTCTGTGTGTCTATTTCTGTGCCAGTACTATATTGTCTTGATGCCAGTACCATATTGTCTTGTAATACAGCTTTAAGTCCAGAATTGTGATGCCTCCAGCTTTGCTTTTATTTTTCAAAGTTGCTTTGGCTATTTGGAGTCTTTTGTAGTTCCATGCAAATTTTAGGATTGTTTGTTCTAGGTCTATGAAAATTGCTGGTGGTATTCTGATAGGGATTGCATTAAATATATAGATTGCTTTGGATAATATAGACATTTTAACAATATTTGTTTTTGTTTAGATATACTTCTAAATTGTTTTGTGCATTAACTTTTTAAATAGTCTGCTCTTCACAAATTGCTTGCTGAGTAAAAATTACAACTTACTTGGTGGTTTAAAATGACCATTTCTGATGTTGATTATTATACAATATTGTAGCATTGGTAATGGTTCCAAGGTATTGGGCTTACGTTCTTCATTTTGTATCTAATTATAAATCTTTGTGAAGTAAGAAACAAAAGTCTTTGATCCATGGTATTTATAAGAATTAAATACATGGGAGTGGGTGGGCAGGTAAATGCCTTCTGACTTATTACAACAGAATCACAAGTCAGTAAAGAACTTTTTTGATAAGCATATTTTTTTATTTGTTTCTTTTGATAACCACCTGTTAATTCTCCTTTTTCTCTAGGATATTTCCTGGTTTGATGATAAGGAAAACAGCACGGGAGCCTTGACAACAGTATTAGCCATAGATATAGCACAAATCCAAGGAGTATGTATATTGCTTCTTGGGGGATTTTTTTTGCTTTTATTCTTAAATGGTGTTTGTATGTAGTGTGTATGTGTGCAACACACAGATACTTGTGCATATTTGTAAGCTATACTAAGATGACCTGCATCCTTAAGGTGACCAGGTAAGTCTCAGGGCTAACTGGGAGCTCTCAATGAAAGATATAAGGAAGGCTTTCAGTTCTGGATGTTTTTAACAAAACAAAACAAAAAACAGATCTTATTGAATCTCTACATTGTACACCTGAAACTAATGTAACCTTGTATGTCCACTATATGCTCACATAAAAAATAATAAAAAGGGGGGGGAGATTTAGCACATATAATAGGAATATAATAGGATAACCAGAGGACCAAAGAAGATATCAAGAATGAGTTAAAGAGTTCAGAATTGAATAGACAAGACAAGACAAGGTAACCAAATGAAGATGTACACAAAATTTAGAAGTTTTAATAAAAATAAAGTGTAGTTTTTCCTTCTAAAGATAGATTTGTCTTACCAGAGAATACAAGAAATTGGTTACATTTGTGAATGTTCACAAGCATCCATAATGGCTTGCAAAACTAATTTTATGATGTAGAAAAAGCTCAAAAGGAAATCTTCATCTTCATTTCTTCTGAAACTCCTTTTCATTATTTGAAAGGCAAGGTTCTAAATTCATTAGAATTTAAATTTTAAAATAGGGCTGAGGAGATCAATTTTACTGGCATAACTGGGAAAAATGATGGATAAAATTTCACTTAATAGTCAAGTAATGAGCATAGCGTTAATCTTCCATAGCACAATAGAATTACCTGAATGGCAATTTCTGGGTTTAGGAATGACAAGGTTCACTCCCTTGGGGAAAAGTATCCCTATAATTCCAGTTGAATCTCCATTCCACAAAATTTGCTACTTTTTTTTATTATATTCAGTTACCTAGCATATAATATATCATAAGTTTTTGATGTAGTGCTGTTTTTTTCTTTACCATGCTCATATTTTTCTCTTTCTACCTATAATTCAATTTTTTTAAAATTCCAGGGAAACAAGCATTCCTACTAGCAGCTATGTTAGACGTGTATGATATCTTCTCTTTTAGCAAGTATTTACTTCAACCAAAAAAACAAATTAGAACTGAAAGATCAACCTCACTCTCCTTACATTCAATTTTTAACAATAGTGTTGTCTCTCATTGAGAAAAATTAATGAAAATATTTGTCAGCCTGATTACTTACAAGCATCTGGCTAATACCATTCGATGAGGGGAAAGTTTCTTGTTGCAATTTGTAAATGTTGGTCTCATAATTATTTCTGGACAAGTCAGATCATTTTCATTGAATGAAAAGTAATAGCTCAAGATTAAATGGTTGAAATACTGATGGGAGATTTTAAAGCTGTCGAATTTAAAAAGCAGGACAAGCAAAGAAATTTTCCAAGAATGAGACTATGTCTACTGTAATTCACATAAACCCTTAGTTTGCAATATAAAGGCAGATTCATATCTAACTTGAATGAATACTCTTTGTACTGAAGGAAGAATTATTTACCAATCCTATTTGTCCATTATTTATTTTCTCACAAAAACACACTAGAGATGAATTAGGAAATAATAATTCAGGGTCATATTTCCTATCTTTTCAACTTAAGACATATTCCATCTCAGTTTCTTCATCATGCAATTTCAGTTGTTTTATTTTATCAAGTGTATTAGGGTAAATGTTCATAAAATACCTCCTTAATAATAGTAAATATTAATTTAAAACCTTTACTAATGACTAAAAATATATATACCTATTTAGCCATTTTGAGAAACTCAGGTACTTTGAGAGTCATGAGAAAAACAAGTCATAGAACAACATGAGTCCTGAAATACTTGATTGAATACAACCAATTTAACTGATATTATTTCAGCCCAAAGCAATGGCTTATTGCCATATATCTGTCAACAGACTATTTTCTATGTAATATATAGTGTTATTAAGGGTAAAAAGCCATTTTAGATTCTTTGGAAAACTAGGTTTCATAAAACTATAAGGTATTAGTTCTGTATATTTTAGCAACCCTTTTTCATCACCCACAAGTGTTACCTCATTTTTGCCCACAAGAAAGTGTGTTATTCATGCCATAATGTACACTTGATATACCACTGGCAGATACAATGTTAGTTCCAAGAATTCTTCTATCAGAACTATAATTATATTGTCCCAAGAAATCATAAAAATTTCATTTAATTCCAAGAGCCAGATAAATTGATTGGATTCTAGCCAGAGCTAGGATATCATTGCCTAGACAGTGGTGACTTCATTTCCTGATTTAACTTTTTGACATGGAAAGTGTACAAAACAATTTGATATTACTTATGATTCAAACAATGTTAGTCATCATCAAAATGACTCTATCACATTATAAGGTTGGCATGTAATTGCTGTTTTGCCTTACCATTTTAGGTTGAATTCATTAAGAAACATTATCAAGTCTATAGCAAAAGCTAAAGTCCAGAGCCATAGTGATTAAAGGTGATTCTTTTTGTAAAGTAAAATTTTAGTTTCATCCCTGAACTCAGAATATTTCAGTGAAACTATCACTATTAAAGAAACCCTCAAACTATTGTGTGATAAGACAAGATATTCAGCTTCCAATTTTGACAAAAATAGAAACAAAGATGATCAAACAAACATATAAGACCAAATGAACTTCATCATTGACCATACTGATCCAATAATGCGTGATAAATTATTTTTCACAAAATACTTGCTGGTAAGTAATACAGGGAAAAAATTGAGGCTCTCAACATCTTACATTTTCACAAGCTTTGTAGATTTGTCCAAGTAAGCCTTTTTTTCTACTCCACAAGTATTTTTATCACTATTAGTTGTAATATATCTTAGCAGATTCCACTTCAGGTTATACTGACTTTCTTTTCATTTAACTTGTTAGAAAATATTATCACCTATAGTTGATCCATCCACACAGACCATTTATAGCAATCAATTTTTTAGTCAGTTCAGACTCAGCATTGACTCCTTAAAAACGAACAACTGAGCAGCATCAGTAACATATGTCAATCCATCAAGAGCCAGGGAACTCTGTTCAAAAAAGTATATCTGGTTTTGATTGGCTATCAGTGTTGCTGCAGTCTTGTCAACTTTTTGAGCAACTGTTCTCGCCTAAGGGCTGGTTGTCTGATATAGGTTTATGCTTGCTGAACACATTTCTTCCACTTCTCCAATTAAACCTGATTTAATAAACTTGCTGTTCATAAATAATTTTCTTTGCTTATCTAATGAATGAGCCACACAGAAACTTACTTTGGTATCAGCTTCATCTTCACTTTTTAGTTTTATGAAGAAATTCTACCAAAATGAGATTTTCCATTTTAAATTTTCTAAGTTTTCTGAATGTTGCTTTCCTATGGATTAAGAATATTGTAGTGAGTGCTTAGCCTTGAAATGTTGACCTATTTTGTATATTTGGTAGTACTATATAGTGTCATAATAAACACAACACTGTGGCATCTGATGAGAAAAACTAATCCACAGTCCACTATGCCTTAAAAGCAGGACATTCAAGGTCTACTTTTCTCTTCCTTTTTTATTTTTGGATGATGGATATACAATGGTAATTTTTAAAACTAAGATAAAATGTCATAGTACAGCAATTCAAGTGGCACTATATGCTGTCAAATTATAATTGCATCATAGATTTGTAGCACACTGAGCAGCATTACAAAGTGAGGACAGTGGCACATATGGTTACTCTAGCAACTGCTCAACTCTATCATTATAATTCTAAGACAGCCACGCACAATAGGTAAAACAAGGGCGTGACTATGCTCTAGTAAAACTTTATGGACACTGAAATTTACATTTGTAAAATTTTGATGTGGGTCTTTTTTATA
Source organism: Procyon lotor (assembly GCA_028646535.1). Classification (NCBI taxonomy): domain Eukaryota; kingdom Metazoa; phylum Chordata; class Mammalia; order Carnivora; family Procyonidae; genus Procyon; species Procyon lotor. The sequence continues at coordinate 45,474,650 of CM053614.1, read as the reverse complement.
TGTTCCTTATCTCTTAACTTTGTTAATATATGTTATCCAATGATAACTTTTATTCTCATTATCTGCAAAGTCTAACATTTGTGTCAGTTCTGGGTCAGTTTCAATTGATTGGTTTTTGTGCCGTCATGGGTCCTGTTTTGCTTTTTTATGTATCTAGTAAGTTTTGACGAGATGTCACACATTGCGAATGTAACATTTTTGGATGCTGGATATTTTTATATTTCCGTAAATGTTCTTGTTTTGCTCTGGGATTCAGTTAAGTTACTTGGGAACACTTCAATCATTTGGGTCTTAATTTTATGGTTTATTAGGCAGGACTAGGGCCTACTACTGAGGAAAGACCCTTATATATGCTACCCAATGCCCTGAGGACATGAGGACATGAGATTTTCCAGTCTGACTGGTGTGACTGAGCACTATACTGAGCCCTCACACAAGCACTCTCTGCTGAATAGTCAAGGAGGACCCTCTGCAGATATCCAGATTTCTCTTTCTCTGTGCCTCTCTCTTCTCAGGTGTTCTGTGCTGCAAACTCTAACTCCCTTAGCTGGCCCAGATTCTGTTTTGTCTCCTTAATTTAAGGAGTCTGTTGGGCTCTGTCTCAGTTTGCTCACCCTATACTCCAGCCTGAGAGCTCTTTCAAGGGCCAAACTGGAGCAATCATTGGGCTTACCTTGTTTGTTTCCCATCTCTGCCCTTATTTCATATGGGAGGATAAATCCATTTCTTGTTACCCCAGAAGCAGGAATCTTATCATATGGAATTTTATTTTATTTCTACAATTGCATTCTAAGTTTTCTTCCATTTATTTTTTTATACTAGCCATTTCTCTTTGTACACTATAATTTTCTTATAAAATTTGTATGCTTGGGCTGCTTAGGTGGCTCAGTTGGTTAAGTGGCTGACTCTTGGTTTCAGCTCAGGTTGTGATCTCAGGGTTGTGAGATTGAGCCCAGCATGGGGCTCCGTGCTCAGCAGGGAGTCTGCTTGATTCTCTCCCCCTCTCACTCTGCCCTCCCCCCATCTCATTCGCTCTATATATAAAATAAATAAAATATTTTTTAAAAGTTTTATTATTCGCATTTAACAAATTGCCATAGACATATAATAATCCATGAATTGTTATCTAAATATTTAATCATGACCTTCTGCTCTTAATTTCCAAGAAAAACTTAATCTTTGTGCATGTTGCTAAAGAATCTAAGTAAGTTTAAATTTTCTGTGATTCCAGGGCACATGAGTGCCTCAGTCAGTTAAGCAGCTGCCTTTGGTCCTGGGATCAAGCTTCACATCAGGCTCCTTACTCAGTAGGGAACCTGCTTCTCCCTCTCCCCTGCCTGCTGCTTCCCCTGCTTATGCTCTCTCTCTCTCTGCCTGTCAAATAAATAAACAAAATCTTTAAAAAAAGAATTTCCTGTGATTCCAGTCCTAAATTCTTTCCATAGGTACACTATCCTCTAGGTCTTTAGGACTATTTTCTGTTTTCCTTTAGTTCTTGTAGTATTTTTCAAAGCCAGATATGTATTCTCTTCTGTTAATTCTTCCTGGGACAGGAAAAATATATTTAGATTCTTCATATCCTACTGCCATCACCAAAAGGCAAGAAGTGGGAGGAGAGGAATGAGTAAGTATATTCATTTGCTAGGGCTGCCATAATAAAGTATCACAGACTGGATGACTTACACAACAGTAATTTATTTCCTCACAGTTCTGATTGTTAGAAGCCCAAGATCAGGGTGTCAGCAGGATTGGTTTCATTTGGGGTCCTCTGTGCTATCTTTAGGGCACCTGAGTGGCTCAGGTTAAGCATCTGCCTTCACCTCAGGTCATGATCCTAGGGTCCTGGGATCGAGCCCCGCATTAGGCTCCCTGCTCAGCAGGAAGCCTGCTTCTCCCTCTCCCACTCCTCCACTTACATATCCTCTCTCACTCTCAAATAAATAAATAAAATCTTTAAAAATAATAATAATAAAATAAACAGCTGTCTTCTAGCTGTGTCCTCATATGGTCTTTCCCATGTGTGAACACGTCTGTATTCAAATTTCCTTTTCTTCTAAAGATATAAGTTGTACTGGAGTAGGGCTCACACCAGCGACCTCATTTTAACTTAATTACTTCTTTAAAGACCTCATTTCCAAATACAGTGACATTCTGAGGAACTGGGAGTCACAACATGAATTTGGGGGTAGGGAGAGACACAATTCATTCCATAACATACAGCATCGTGTTTCTCCATCATCCCTCAACTCTCAAGAGTCAGAGTGTAAGTCAGCATTAAGTAACAAATGACATTCCTATTTCAGCCTCACAGTTCTTAGATTTAGTTTATAATACCCTAAGTCACTTAAAATAGTTTACCTGTCTGTCTTAGTTTTCATTATTTAATGGTTTCTTGGGTTTTTGCTCTTACTACTTGTTTTTACTTTTTTGGAATTTTCTTTAATAGTTTAGTGAGAAATAGAGAAATAGCAGATTACCAAATGAGTCTTGAAGCTGAAGCTAGAAAAATATTTTAGGAATTAGGCAGAGCCTTGGGGGACACAGGACTTTTTATTGTTTGTTTGTTTGTTTTAATTTTACTTATTTATTTGAGAGAGAGTGTGTGCGAGAGATCATGAGCAGAGGGAGAAGGGTAGAAGGAGAAGCAGACTCTCTGCTGAGCAGGGAGCCTGATAGGCAGGACTCAATCCCAGGACCCTGGGATCATGACCTACACCAAAGGCAGACGCTGAGCAGACTGAACCAGCCAGGTGCCCTACTGTTGTTATTTTAATGATGATACTAATTTGAGGGTACTTTAGTGAAATCTGGTATAATCTTCTAGAGAAGCAATTTGGTAATATCTATCAGGCATGTAAGAGATTATACCCTTTAACATATAACTCTAGTCTAGATATTTAACATTAGGAATTAAAAGATGAGCATAAAGATTTTTCACAATTAAAAGATGAGCATAAAGATTTTTCACAAAGATGCTCATTACATCTTTATTTTTAATAGTGAAAAGCTGGAAGCAATCTAAGTATTTTTTGAAGACTGTTTAATCACTAGGAAAAAGCTTGCAGTATAATGTAAAGGGATAAAAGTAGGATACAAAGCTACATACAGACAATAATCCTAATCTGAATGTGTATGTGTATTTGTAAGGATGTAAATTTTAACATTATCTAAACCTTTTAACAATGGTCATATTTTCATGATCATAACAAAATAAATCTTTTAAAATGTGAATTGATACTGTTGATTAGAGCTCTTTTTCTAGGTAAATGTAGTTTCATTTTTTCATCTGAGCAGCAAAGGAATTTAACATTTCAGTTTATTATTTATCAAGTGTCCCACTAAAAGTTGATTCATAAGACATATAGTTCTCATATAATCTCATATAAAGATATTTCTACTTATTTAGGACTTTTTTCAAAATTTAAGTTACCTTATACCATAATGTTTCTAACTCTTTTTCGATATATCTTGATAATGCTGCCTTAAATCTTTGCTTAGTGAAACCAAATAAAATGCAGAAAATGGAATACAAGATAACGGTATCCAAAGTATACACCTTAATGAATAGTATATATATATAAATCGTTCAACTCAGCACTACTACAGTATAGTGACTAAGAGTGCTGGCCTCTCCATCAGTGTAGAAGAAAGAAGAATGTTGGGTTTTGGAGCCCACATATGGTGGGTTGCACATCCATGTGTGGTGGCAGCCTGGTGTGGGAAAGCCAAACCAGAGCAGAGGGAGAAGGGTATCCATGCAGAAGAGAAGCAGGGGCGGTGATATCAGATTGGTTACATACAGAGAGTTTGATCACATAAATCAATTAAAAAAATGGGAGCCAAGTTTCTCACTGTTGCAGAAGGGGATAACAAATACAAGAAGGAAGAAAGCTGAAAATAACTTCAGAGTGCTGGATTGGAATTGGTGGTATCGATGTGAATTCATGATTCACATAAATAGAGAAATATAGATTTCAGTTCATGCCTGCATCTATACACACACACACACACACACACACACATTCCCCAATTTGTCCACTGATATGCCATTAATTATGAGCACAACTAACACCATATATTGACTTTTAAATAACATAATCCACCAAAATGATAGATTCCAGGAGTAGAGCCTGGAGAATCTTTTTGTGTCAGAAAGTAAGACGTATTCAGAGAATGATAGGGACATGTCAAAGAACAACATACAACATAGACAAAACAGGGCACCTGGGTGGCTCAGTCCATTAAGCATCTGCCTTCAACTAAAGTCATCATCACAGAGTCCTGGTATCTAGCCCCACATAGCATCGGGCTTTCTGCTCAGCAAGGAGCTTGCTTCTCCCTTTGCCACTCCCCCTCCTTGTTCTCTCTCTCTCTCTCTCTCTCTCACTGTCAAATAAATAAGTAATCTTTTAAAAAATAAATAAGATAGACAAAGCATAGTAACTCCTTAGTAGAGGACAGTTTTTTAAGTATGGGTATTATTTAATTTCTAAGTACAAATTCAAAGTAAAAATGTAAGTATGAATCCTAAAAAAGAAAGCCTGTCTTGTTTTGTAAGAAACTATAGTAGGAATACTTGTAAATTTAAAATTAATTGACTTTTTTCCCAAAATCTATCTTGTTATAGGCAACAGGTTCAAGGGTTGGTGTCTTAACACAAAATGCAACTAACATGGGACTGTCAATTATTATTTCCTTCATATATGGATGGGAGATGACACTCTTGATTTTGAGTATTGCTCCAGTACTTGCTCTGACAGGAATAATTGAAACCACAGCTATGACTGGATTTGCCAACAAGGATAAGCAAGAACTTAAGCATGCTGGGAAGGTAAAATAAAGACTTTTTACCATCATTACATTTAAGAGAAAAATAGAAAGTTCCCATATTTATAGTACACTAACTTCCTTTCTTAGGTGTCTATAAAGAGGTGTAAATGTATTGAAATGCATACAAACTAGTTTAGGATGGGGTGTAGATAGGCAATAGTATAATAGGATTTGTGATTTAGAGTGTAGGCTCTAGAGTCAAACTAGCTGAATTACATTTCAGATTCTGTCACTAACAAATTTGTGATATGAGCAAGTTATGTCAACCTTTCTGGACTTCAGATTCTTCCTCTGTAAGGTGGGAATAATAATAATGCCATTTGCAGATTTTTCTAAGCATTATACAAAACACTTAGCATTATTATATGCAAGACACTTAGAATAGTGTCAAGAAGATATTATGCACTCAATAATGCCAGCCATATTACAGTATCAGGAGGGAAGTTGCTAACATCATGATTCCACATTCTTTGTTGAATAATTAAATTTTCTTAAACAATTTTAGTTATTTTTATTTCTGAAAATATAGAGGAAGTAAGAGTTACTGAATATAAGGCAATTTGCTGTTACTGATAGTGCCTAAAATAAGATTTTAGAAACAAGGACCATCTTTATACTGATCAAGATCAACAACATTTTAATTACTGGGAAAATGTTTCTCAGGAACAATCATATTTATAAAAATAATCATTGTGGGCGCCTGGGTGGCTCAGTCGTTAAGCATCTGCCTTCGGCTCAGGTCATGATCCCAAGGCCCTGGGATCAAGCCCCGCATCAGGCTCTCTGCTCAGCAGGAAGCCTGCTTCTCCCGCTACCATTCCCTCTGCTTGTGTCCCCACTCTCACTGTGTTTCTCTCTGTCAAATAAATAAAATCTTTTTAAAAAAAATAATAATCATTGTATTTGAGGTTTAGGGAACATTAGTATTACAGTTTCATAACATCTAAGAATTGAAAGAAATGTCATTTGATCCAACCACTTATACAAAAAAGGAATCCCTTGTACAACATCCCTGTCAAGTGTCCATCTTCTATCCATCCTTTCCCTCCAGTGGCAAGCAGTGCATTACTTTCTCAGGCTGCCAACCCTTGAATAGCCTTTGGATAGTAGACAATTTTTGGTTTTGGTGTTTGTTTGTTTGTTTGTCTGTTTGTTGGTGGCCTTCTGTCCTACCTTCATGGCTTACATCTCAGTAGAGGTCCAAAGCCTGTTTCCCAAAGCAGCCTTTAGGAAACTGCATCATGTAAATACCAAGTCTTCTCTTAGTCATCGGTTCACAGGTCTTTAAGCTGTTGCTCTCATGATATAGTTTCAAAGACTTTTATCACTTGGGTGAACACCCTCTGAATCTGCAAATGATTTTAATACCAGTTGTGGTCTATATCCAGTGACTATCACAGTTGGAACATTATAAGTAACATGAATGTTCATGAATTGGAATGCAAAGCACATGACTCATTGAAATCTGGTTTGTGTGACCCTTGGACCTTTCCACCATGGAAAGGACCCTTTCCACCATGGAAAGGACTAGATAAGGACCCTTGGATTATTGCTTGGGCAATACAGACTGAACTGTTTAGCATATATTTGCCTCAGAGACAGTGAAAAGTTGTTTGGCCCTCTCTGGTGCAAATTATCACAACCTCCAAATTAATGGGGATTAATGGGGCTATAATTAACTATGTTTTACTCATCTTACTTTTTATATCATTAGCTTTAACTTTATATGTGTCCTGCAATTTTTCCTGTTTGGATTATTTGACTAACCCCAGACTATATAGTCAGTAATTCTCATCAAACAATCTGTGTCTCTCTCAGTAGCTTTTAATCTATTTACCAAACACCAAAACTTAGAATAGGGACCAATAAAACATATTGGTCCTTCTTCAATTGTATGTGTAGATTTGGACAAATCATCAACTGTTTTACTTTTCAGACTTAAAATAACTATTAGTTTTTTGGTTTTTTACAGAAGACTATTTTCTAGGATTCTATATGACATTAGTCCTTTCTCTATTATGAAAAATGATCACAAAGAATTTTTTGCTCATTTTCTCCCTGAGGGTTTCAGCATTTTTACCTATTTTTCTTGCATACTATAGTGTATGTTACAAATGGTGGTTGCTTTGAGCTTACTCTAAAATTAATGAGAATTTAGAACAATTCAGAGTCAAAATGAAGAGCAGAATCCAGGTGTCCTGCATACCATCCAGAATCTGGTTCTCTCCTGTAACCCAAGGTATTCTTTAAATAACACTGGGTAACCACCTAGGTCTTCCTCTGTCCCACAGTCTACTCTGCCACTATGGAAATAGAATGCAAAAGCAGAAAGTTTCTCTTTCAAGTCAACGTGTGTTCTCATGTCCAACAAGTTATTCTAAGCCAAAAGTCTCCTCCATTTCAGTTCTCATGTGATTATTCCTTCTTTTCAAAAATTATAGAAATATGGAAAAGCATTGCAGCACCTGGGTGGCTCAGTTGGTTAAGTGGCTGACTCTTGATTTCAGCTCAGGTCATGATCTTAGGGTCCTGGGATTGAGGTAGGCTTCACACTCCGCAGGGAGTCTGCTTGAGGATAGTCTCTCTCCCTCTCCCTTTGCCCTTCCCCATACTTGTGTGTGCTCTCTGTCTAAGGAAGGAAGGGAGGGAGGGAGGGAGGGAGGGAGGGAGGGAAGGAAGGAAGGAAGGAAGGAAGGGAGGGAGGGAGGGAGGGAGGAAAAGAAAGAAGAGAAGGAAGGAGAAAGAGGGGAAAAGAAAGAAAGAGGAAGGGAGGGAGGAAGGAAGGAAGGAAGGGAGGGAGGAATTATATTTAAATTAAATAGCTTTTTAAGTTCACAGACACCAAAATGAGAAATGACTGTAACATACAGCATTTAATAGCCTTACCTATATTACTTTACTGCAGTGTTACTAAGGGTTTTGGGTGCTATTTCCATTTTTGTGCTATTATTTATTTGGTTCTGTCTACTGTCTTTTTGAACTATCTCATAATTTCTTTGCATAATTACATATGAACGTGATGCTAATGTTTGGTCTCTCTGCCTGTGGAACCAGTTTAAATAGATATTCAGTGAAGACTCCAAGGGGACTGAATTTAGATAAGTGTACTAAATCTTTTCAAAATAAATTTTTCTTGAACCTATTATCCTAAAATGTTATTTTCCTATCTTGTTTTTGGGAAAGAAAAAAAAAAAGAAGCTAAGAAAACTTACTGACTTTATGCTATACTTAATATGCCCCCAGTATAAATGACTGGAACTCACAACCAGAGTTTAACCATTACTAATTTTATTTCTTTATTTTATTGTCCTATTTTATAAGATAGCAACTGAAGCTGTGGAAAATATTCGGACTATAGTGTCATTAACAAGAGAGAAAGCCTTTGAGCAAGCATATGAGGAGACGCTTCAGACGCAGCACAGGTGATTGTAGATTCACACTGATTTCATTAACTAACTATAGCTGTCCCTGTAAAGGGAGCCTTCCTGGATGACAACAGTGGTTTGCCTGCCAATTTACTTGCTCTGGAATCTTTCCTGATAATGGTATATCATAATTTCTCATATGACTTCATCAAGAGACTAGAAAAAGCAATTGAGAACAAGCACAGGTAGAATATTTTAGCCCTCCCATGTTGCTATGAACTACTACTAACTATGCACATTTTTATTATTTTCCTGAAACCAAACTAAGGGAATAACATATTCAAGAAAGAAAATAAGATTGCTTAGCCCTTTATATTGAATTTCTAAAATGGTTCACATTTTAAGATGAATGTATATAAGACAAATGGGATCACTCCTTTTAATTTTAAACCAGTCCTCCTTATCACATTTACTTAGTGATACTATTTGTATTACTTTATCAGAGAGATAGCTTTGTATTCTTTTACATTCATGCTTGTGTTTGGTGCCACCCTTTTATTTCCACTACTTAGTGTGCTAGTGAAAGGTTACGAGACAATATTTCCAAATACTTTAAAACCAAATCTCTTCAACTCTTTCATTAGTTGTTCATTCACAGACCTTGTCCATTCACTTGAAGGTAGACAGAGGCAACTTTGTTGCAATCAACTATAGAGTACAGAACTATAGAGAGAAACATTATATTGTCTGTTTTCTCTATAATTCTCATTTAAAAAAAATTCACTTTCTCTTTTATTCTTAGAAGAACGTATATCCCTTAAACAATAATATGTCTAGTCTTCTGTATTCATTACTCTACATTTAAATGAACTTGCTATACCTTGTGCCTCATTACTTAGTAAATTTTGTGCATTTCAGAAATACCTTGAAGAAAGCACAGATCTTTGGAATCTCTTATGCATTCAGCCATGCTTTTGTATATTTTGCATATGCAGTGGGTTTTCGATTTGGAGGCTATTTACTTCTAGCTGGACGAGTAACTCCAGAGGGCATGTTCATGTAAGTTGTGCAAATATTTAAATCCTGTAAATGGGTTATGTACTTAAATTAACCAGAAAGATACCTACCTTATACTTCATTGATCATTTAAATCACATATGTGGGAAATATATGCTAAGAAAGCTTTTAAATATTATTTTGTTATTTAATATCTCTAAGTGCAGTCTACCTGGTAAACCAATACTGATATAGTATCAGTAGTCTGAGTCAAACTTGCAAATGAATTTCTCCCTACTTCAGTTTACTAGAATGTGGGAATATAGGGGTAAAATATGCCTTGTTGTCCTCTATTCCTTCAAGAATTTGTAAGACTTCATGGAACTACCAGGGTGAGATGGCATTATCAAATAAGACTGTACATTTGTGAGGTTGAGTTCTTTACTAAGCAAATTGCTCCAGAAGAAATACATATAAATGATTACTTACCTTTAAAAAATCACATTTGGAATTGATCATGGCATCCCAAAGAGACTGCCTCTTCTCCAGGCATTTGTTTGAGCATAGTTAGAGAATTGATTTACTTTCTAGGAACACCTAACTTCAACTTCTGGAATTAGAAAAATTAATTTTGAGTGTTAATTCTGAACTTCTAAGATGACAGAACGTTGCTGATCTATATCATAAATGTCACTGCTAAATATTTAAAGCTAAAGAAATCTATACAATATTTGACTCCAGAAATAATGTTATATTTTTTTACAAGCCCACCAAAACTTACACATCCAAGCAAGGATCAGCCTCTTCAGAATACTGACTTGGGAGATTACATACCTGTTCCAAACATGCTATCATTTGGCAAAATATGTTGGGAATTCGGCTTTGGGATTTGCTTCCCAAGATTGAGGCACATTCTTTTGAATTCTTCAGTGATGGCACACAGTTGTACTTTGAGGATATATTCAATCTGAGGAAATGACAAAAAGTCATTTGAAGCCTGGACACCTGGATGGCTCAGTCAGTTGAGCATCATCTGCCTTTGGCTCTGGTCATGATCCTGGCCTGGGAAATAGCCCCACATTGGGCTCCCTGTTCAGCAGGGAGTCTACTTCTACTTCTCCCTCTCCCGCTTTTCCCCACTCATGCTGACTCTTTTTCTCTGAGATAAATACATAAAATATTTTTTTAAACAAGTCATTTGAAGCCAATTAATTTCAGAATAACTTGCAATAATTTTTTGCTTATATTATTATGATTATTTATTTATCAAATATTAACTTCCTGGGGGAAGTTTTTTTGCTAGGCACTCAGAAGAAAATAGTCCACGGTTCACCAACCCAGTATTCCTGAATCTTACCTTACTATAAGTCCCATTAGCAGTTTCCTAGAAACAGATTTCCTTGTAAAATGTAATATCTGTATTTGAAATTTCAAGAGAAATTGTAGACTCCTTGTTCTGTGTTTTCCTACACTTTAAAACATTGTGCAGTATTGCCTGTATGAATACAGAAACCATAGTACGACATGTAGTATTGGGTTTCATTCTGATTACTGGGACTAATTTACTTAGATTAACAAGAAGCCAAATGTAGAATCACTTACAGTAATTTATTCAGCTCACCAGCCTACCCTAAATTAGTAAGTTTTTCCCTTAGTTCTAATGTGATACAGCCAATCACAAGCTTAAAAGTTGATTGTATTCCAAAAGTTTGTTTGCAAGCCAAATGTTTGACTGAAAATATATTTTCCTCATTTTGCTCTGAACTTTCTGCAGCCATCTTTAAATCCCTAGGGTCTCATTTCTTCAGGGTTACTAGTCTTTAGTATTAGTTGAAGGCTAGCCAATTAAATATATTCATACTAATGTAGGTTGTCTAATGATTTCATCAGTTCTCACAGAAGAATTTCCATATTTAAAAACCTTTATAGGGGCGCCTGGGTGGCTCAGTCGTTGAGCGTCTGCCTTCGGCTCAGGTCATGATCCCAGAGTCCTGGGATCGAGCCCCGCATCGGGCTCCTTGCTCGGCAGGAAGCCTGCCTCTCCCACTATCATTCCCTCTGCTTGTGTTCCCTCTCTCGCTGTGTTTCTCTCTGTCAAATAAATAAAATTCTTTAAAAAAAAAAAAAAAAAAACCTTTATAGGGGTGCCTGGGTGGCTCAGTCAGTTAAACATCCGACTTGGTTTAGGCTTGGGTCCTGATCTCATGGCTCATGAGATGGAACCTCGCATTGCAAGGGGCTCTGCACTAAGCAGGAGTCTGCTTGGAGAGTCTCTCCCTCTGCCTCTTACTCCACCCAGCCACGCTGTCTCTCTCTCTCTCTCTCAAATAAATAATCTTTAAAAAATAAATTAAATTAAATACATAAAAAAAAACCTGTTGTAAACCAAATTAATTTCAATGGACCTACCTGAAAGTAGTGTAACAAAGCAGTCAGGAGAGAACCACCTTGGCATGCCTGAGTGGCTCAGTTGGTTAAGCATCCATATCTTGATTTCAGCTCAGATCATAATCTCAGGATCTTGAGATCAAGCCCTGCATTGGGTTCCAGGCTGAGCTAGGGCCTGCTTAAGATTCTCTCTTCCTCTGCCCCTCCTCACACTCTCCCTCTCAAAAAAAAAAAAAGAGAGAGAGAGAGAGATAATCACCTAATCACCTCATCTTCACATAAGCAAACTCACCAGGCTACCACATGGTCGCTCTATCATGCTTGCCATGTCTGTGAAAGATGAGTTTATGATGAGTTCCAGCAAATTCCAACAATCATCTCTTCACACTAGTTTTTCTATCACTACTATTTTTTTTTGCTGTATAATCATCTGTCTTAAGAAAGAAATCTCTCCCATGACCCTAAGTCCCCTTCTACCTATTTCCAGTGGCTCTCTGCTCTCCTTTGCAGCAAAACAAATTCCAGAGTAGCCTGTTTTTGTTCTCAACATCTTCTCATCTCCACAGTCTCTGCTAAATTCATTCCAATCAAGCCTTGGTTTCCACCATGCCATTTGTTATGAGTCACCACTGTCCTCCATCTCACCCACCCAGACAGTCATCCACTGTTCATTCTTCCACCTACTTAATTTAACCTTTCAGCAGCATCTGATACTCTCCTTTCCTGAAACATTTTCTTCTCTAGGCTTTTCTTCCTTGTCATTGGCTCTTCCTCCTCTGTTTCCTTGACTGGCTCCTATTTTTCCTCAAAATCCTGCTAATTACAATCATACCTGCAATCAACATCATTCTGTTTCATACATTAATCACTGTAACAGCAAACCTGGATTGAGTCCTACTAATTTTTAGTAATTCATCATGTATTACCTGCTTATTCCTCTCAACTGCTATGTGCAATATGATTCCCGGTTTACAGATGGGGAAAATTAAGACCCAAAAATCAGGGCACCTGGCTGGCTCAGTCAGAAGAGCCTGTGACTCTTGATCTTAGGATCATGAGTTTGAGCGCCATGTTGGGTGTAGAGATTACTTAAATAAAAACTTAAAAACAAAAATAAAAAAGATTCAAGGCTCAAGTTACCTAACTTGCCCACAGTCACAATTCAAGATGCCAGAGGCTTTGTTAGCAGACTTTTTTTATTATTGTCATTATGATTATTGTCATTGTTATATGACATGTATATATATGACAATTGTTATTGTCATTATTACTTATTCTATAGAAAACATTCATAGATCTTCCATAAAAATTTTTTTCAATTCTTTCTTAGTTTTCCAACATCAGAGCTGGGCTGATTCATTTATGTTAAGAATCATCTGAACATAAATGAAACAAGTAACTTGCTTAATGTTATTTTATGACCCTAAAATATAGGGGAATCAAAAGGAACCAATACAAAAACTCCTCCTAACCTACCATACTTCCTGAATCTCTTTTCATTAAATTCATTAAAAAGAGTCATTTTGAAGACATAAGCATTTTAGCTGACAGAATATATAAAAGACTATTAATAAATATAAGGGCAATGATTAATGAACAGTATCACATTGGTATTTCCCAGTACCCTGAGGAAAGGAAGAAATAGGGAGCTGTCTGAGCTAGAGACTCACTGTGGCCCCCAACTACCATGAATGTGTTACAATTGTCCTTTACACACACTAAATTATACCTGGCCTAGTAGACTTGGTGCCTTCCAGAATTTAGGGTGACAGACACTATCTAATCAACTATCTGAATGGAAGTTTACAAAGAAAACTTCCTCCTATTAGAACCCTCCTTAGGTAAAAAGAACTTTGTGCTGTTCTCTAATCAGTGGTTTCCCAACTCAACAATCAAAGAGCTGGTTGAAAGTGCAGATACCCGGGTCTCACCTCACAAACTTAACCCAGAGATTTGTAGATGTGATATAGGGCCAGGAATCTACATTTTAACAAACATCCAGATTGTTCTGAGACATAGGATCTGAGGATCACACTTTAAGAAATATGAGCATAGGAACTAAATTCCAGGCTGCTCTCCATACCCACTTAAAACCTTAGGGTTTTCTTTTGGCCACTACCAGAAACTTTCCTAGAATTACATAAAAATTGGTGAAGTCATATTTTAATTTATTGTTTAAAAAATAAAGGTGTTGGGGTGCCTGGGTGGCTCAGTGTGTTAAAGCCTCTGCCTTTGGCTCAGATCATGGTCTCAGGGTCCTAGAATCAAGCCCCACATCGGGCTCTCTGCTCGGCAGGGAGCCTGCTTCCCCCTCTCTCTCTCTCCGTCTACTTGTGATTTCTCTCTCTCTCTCTGTCAAGTAATAAATAAATAAAATCTTTAAAAAATAAAAAAATAAAGGTGGTTTATTGGGCCAAAAAATGTGAATGTATTTTCATGATTCATAGCTACAGGAATGGGTAAACTCTCTCCATCAGAAATGACAGTGTGCTTTAGAAAAGGAAAATGAACAATTTTAACAGAATCCTTTGATGTGCTCATAATATTAGTTTATCAGCAAGACTACTATCAGCCTTAGCTTTTTCCTCTTTAAAAAAAAAGGCAACATACATTTCTAGTAGTAGAAGCTGTCTTCATCCATCTCTATTACTATAGAAGTTTCTCTGAGATATGCATTTTAAAAAGGTGATAACATTTTCATTCTGCTGGCTTACAGCACTGGATAGGCACTTAAAAAATCTCTTCTTTAAGTTTTCACACATCTGTGTGTAGTAAAACTCTCTCCCTCTGCTTCTGTTAACCCTGACAACATTTTTGATATACACTATAAACATAGAGATTTTGAAAAATACAAAATAAGTTTATTTTCTCCTGTCTGATTTTCCATTAGCACCTTTAGGTTACATTCTAGCTGACTTCCCTTTTGCAATCCAGGTCAGAAACCAGTGTCCAAGCAGAGGTTTTTTGTAACTTTCCATACCTCAACTTCAGAACTTCCCTCTATCTCTGTTTCTTCCTTCTTTGCTCTACATATTGGCAGGAAGCAGGTAGGTAAGAAAAAATCAGGCACAGCAACACTCAGGACAGTAATAATAAAAGCCACAACTTTGAAAACTTGCTGAGAAGCAGAACCAGGCATTTCAGGTGTTGTGGCCTAGTCCTCCAAAAATCCAAATAAAGCTCTTGACAAGAAATCTTTTGGACTTTGAATATTAAATGTGGTTATTGGCCATATAATAATCACCTAAGTGGGTTTTCAATGAATATTAATTGTTGGTTGATGCCTTGAAGTATTAAGGGATAGAAGGAGACAAATTAGGCCTCCACCACCATCTTTTGCTCTGGTAGGCCAAGCAGGCATGGAAGAACTGTGTGTGTCATCATTATAATTGGGAGAACAGCCTTAACTAGCCCAAACAAGGAAAACAGGAAAGTCTTCTTTCAGTGTTCACTGCCATGGCAGCCACCCGACTCGTGCCCAACTCCACCAAGAATAATCCAAGGATTGTCCAGAAGAGAAGAAGACAATATAAGGAAAATAGAGTGATCAACCACTGAAGGGATCTAAAGGAGACTAATCAAGGCAGTTTTGATTATCTAGGGCTCTCTGAAGATTCTAAAATGGGAAACAAGGTGGTAACAAGTTCCAACATGCAGGGAGAGATTGTTCAGGCCAGCTTTCCACTGGAAGGAACACCATGTAAGGGAAAGTACAGTGAATAACCAGGTTCAGGTCCTAGCCCTACAAGTTTATAACTGTATGATCCTGGACAAATGCTTAATTTCCCTGAGCTTGTGTTAAGAAGGGATAAGAGTTCCTGCTTTACTTATCTCCTAGATGATCAAGTGGTTTCATGTATATGAAATCATTCTCTAAAACCCAAAGTACCAAATAAATAAAAGTTGTGTATTTTATCTCTTCCATGTGTTGAGGAAAGAATTTAGGGTGGGAAGAAAAGAATCTTTGGAGTGTTATATGGACATTAGGGGAAAAGAGTATCAGTATGGGTAACGTTATTATGGCCACCTCTGTGAGGAAAAATACTCAGCTTTCCAGTCAAAAAGAAGAAACTTACTGAGTGCGGGCTTCAGAAGTTGTGATTTGACCTGGTGTGCTGATATATCTCTATAGAAGTGTGAGAGCTTATTTGCCAACAGAAAGTGTCTCATTAACTTTCAGTTCTATGAGAGTAATAATAATAACTTAAATATTTGTTGAGCACTGTACTAAGCACTTTATATTATTAATATATTTAATTCTCACAACAGTCTGTAAGATGTAGATAGTCCTATTTATCTTCTGTTTGCCAATAAGGAAACAGAAGCACAAAATATGCCCAAGGTCACACAGCTAGTAAATAAACAGTGGAGTCTGGATGTAGTCCCAGTGGTCTGGCTTCAGAGCTCTGAATCCCCCAGTATACTTACTCTTAAGTAAGTCACCAAAGGTATACGAACTGAGTATAGAAGCAAGATTAAGGGGAGACAAATAGAGGTAAACCAATAACTACGCAGGCTATTCCTATTTGGATAGTTGTGTTAAAATTAGGATTATTCGTTTCTGTGCTTTTTAGTGTTGTTCCTAGACAATATTTGTAAAATTCCAATTTGATTTCAGCAGGAGTGATGGGCAAGAGGATTTCCCCCATTGCTTGGACATGCTTGAAAGAATTATTGTAGTGAGGACGCAATGACAATGGTCCCATGAATCTACAGAGAACCCATAAAACTAGGGAGATCGAAGCCCAGCACCTGAAAATCCTTTCCAGACCTCTTCCTGCTCAATATTCTCCCTCAACCCTGGCCAACTCACAAGGTTGCAGTATTGTCTGTTGTGCAATAAATAGGTTTTGAGTAAAGTTTAATTGCAGTTTAGTTCTTTCTAACTAATTGGGCCAGAATCAGCTAGGGCACATTCTGTAGCAGACCAGTATCAGCCTGTGTTTAGGCAGAACCCACCTGGGAAAAAAATATATAAGAGATTAATGGCCCTGACTCAACCCCCAGATAGTTCCCTTACCACAAAATTGGGTTCCTCAGTATAATCCTCATTAACATCAACCCCCCTTTGGACCTACCCTCCCCTTAACACATACACAATAAAGGCAGCATTGGGGCTTTTGGCTGATATGCTCTCTCCTCTACTGAAACTTTCCTTCCTCTAATGTGCATCCTTCAAGTCATTTATCTCTCATAGATACAAGTTCTAAATGGAAGGCCCTTCTCCCCTTCTCAGTAAACTTCCATTTTAAGAGAAGGACATTTTAACAGGGGCACCAGGGTGGCTCAGTTAGGTGAGCATCCAACTCCTGCTTTCAGCTCAGGTCGTGATCTCAGGTTCCTGGGATCGAGGTCCACATTGGTCTCTAGACTGAGCACAGAGTTGACCTGGGATTCTCTCTCTCCCTCTGTACCTCCCCCTGTTAGCTCTCTCTCTCTGAAATAAATAAAATCTCTTTTTTTTTTTTAAAGAAAAAAAGAGGGACCTAACAAAGACATTGTCCTCTGTATATTTATCCTTAATATTCAAAATTAATTTGGGGGTGGAAATTTTAGGACAGGTAGATATTTTGGCATATCTGAAATCAGAAGAAGAAGGTATTTTCTGTTGTTCTGAGAAGGCTCTATCTCTGTGAGACTAGAATCCAAGTCTCCTGACTCATAATCCAATGATCTTCCCATCTCACTTGCTGACTCTTGGGTCAGACTGAGGCTTAAGTCTAATTCAATTAGATTTTTTCCTTGCATTAAAGGAAAAAAAAAAACCTCTGATGTGTTACTAAACTCAATAATCACTTATATTTATAACTGGATATTAAATATTTTGAATGGCATTTTGGGCTTTAAACAATTTCCATAAACGTTAGTACTAAAAATGTCTTGACATCACAGAACTAATGGCTACAATAAGCATCAGACATCTAAGTAAACTGGTTTTTATATTTTATACTGTGCATGACCTTTGAAAAGACAACAATTCAGGATCTGAGGTTTAGGTCACTGAAGAGATTGCATCAACATCCACCCATTGGTAGGTTCCATCTCCAGAGAAACTCACAAGGAGACCAGAACATGTTTACCTTGCTGTGATCCAGAACGGCAAACAAGCAACTGGGTTCTTACTCCATTAAGGGGAGGAGGTTGGGGGATGGACAAAATAGGTGAAGAGGACTATGAGATACAAACTTCTGGTTATAAAGTAAGTAAGCCATGGGGATATAAAGTACAGCACAGGGAAATATAGTCAGTAATATTACAATATTTTATATGGTGACAGATATAACTAAACTTACTATGGTGATTATTTTATAATGTATAAAAAATGTTAAGTCACTATGTTATATCGCTAAACTAATGTAATATTGTATATCAGCTATACTTTAATAATAAATAAACAAATAACTGCCGCTGGAACCTGTCCAGTCTTAGCTGAATTATACTTTTAGTTCTGTTATGGAGATACGTTATGTTTTATTCTATTAAAATGTTTCCATGGCTAAAATGAAAATGAGAGAAAAATATTTGACCATGGCCACATGATATGCCACATATCTGTGCATATTCTGTATGGTTTCAGACATCATTTGCATACTTACTATTTTATAATTAAAACATGTTTTGAAACTGAGATCACAATCTGTATAACAAACCTAAAAAATCAAAGCTCTTCTTCCAGGCTTGTTAAGGTATATTTTAGTCAGATTTTGTTTCAAGGACCTTAACAAAGTATAATCTCCATGCTTTGCTCTCTTTAAATTATGTAGCACTTCAGGCACATAAACAATGATCTGGCATCAGTTGTCTGTTCTAACTACATTATATGCAAAAAAAAGAATGGAAAATATCTATTCATATTTCCTGTGTAAATTCAGATCTCACTCCTGGAGATTAATCCTTCCTATGGTCACTTGAATTCTCTGTCAAATCTCCAAGCAAGTGAGCCTTATATCAAGGTGGCTAAGAAGTTTTATACTCATTAGTTTAGGGCCTTTGATCTTTGTCTCTAATTGGAAGAGAAACTTTTAAGATTACCTGAGGCTCAAAGGTTATTTTGGTATACAATGCTAGTGCTGATCACTGTGTGGTAGAAAATTACAAAAGAGGTATCAGTGGGGCACCTGGGTGGCTCAGTTAAGTGTCCGACTCTTGGTTTTGGCTCCAGTCATGATCTCAGAGTCATGGCATCGAGCCCCAGGTTTAACACCACACTCACCAGGGAATTGACTTGAGATTTCTCTCCCTCTCTCTCCCTCTGCCCTCCCCCTGCTTGTGTTGTCTCTCTCTTCCTCTCCCTCTCTCTTTCTAAAATTAATTAATTACAAACAAACAAAAGAGATATCATTGTTATTAGTTAATAACTAATATTAATGGGTTGTCTAGACCAAAAGTTTATTTATATTCCTGTGCTTGCTTTTTCCTTTACTTTTTTAGAGTTTTATTGTTTGGAAATGAACCTAAGATTCAAATGCTTTATCTTTTGATAGAATTTTTACTGCAATTGCATATGGAGCTATGGCCATTGGAGAAACACTTGTTTTGGCACCTGAATATTCGAGAGCCAAATCTGGGGCTGCACATCTGTTTGCTTTGCTGGAAAAGAAACCAACTATAGACAGCTATAGTCAAGAAGGGAAAAAACCAGTAAGCATAACTATGATTTTAAATGTCTTCATTATTTATTATACCTATGAATACTCTTATATTGTTTGATAACTTTGCAAAAGATAGTGCTGTTAAGAATTAAAAACTTGTATAAAATAACTGTTATGGCTACCAAGGGAGAAAGGGGTCTTAAGCAGATTTTCATCTCTGCTACTAAAATATATACATATTTTATATTAAAAAATATACTTCTGTGCTCGCTTCGGCAGCACATATACTAAAATTGGAACTGATACAGAGATTAGCATGGCCCCTGCGCAAGGATGACATGGAAGAAAAAATATACTTCTAGTTTATTTGCCTGATGCCTTGAGAATGTTATTGAACAAAGAATTGATTTATATATTTAATTTTATTTAGACAGTCGAAGCTTTAGTCTTGGATGAAGATTTGCATTAGCATTAATTTGGGTTTTTTTCTCTGATAATTTATACAAAGTGAATAATACCTGCTGTTTCAGATACCATATTTTATGGAAAATATAGCTGCATTCAGAAGAGGGGATAAAAGGAACTATATTTATTAAATTCACACATACATAGATACACATATTTAACCACTAACTCTAAAAGACCATGAATATTAAAAGAGAAATAATAGTGAAATTGTATAATTTAAAAACAAGCCTCTTAATAGTATCTTATACATTAAATATATATCTAATTTTAAGACTTTTCTAGACAGTTTGAATTTAAAAATAAGAATAGCCATTAAGTATATACTTAAGAGAAATTTTTCATTTAAAATTATTTCCCTGTTAAAATTTTAACAGTAGATTTATATGTACGATAGCTTAAAATAGTACATTTTCTCTAAAGCTACCTAATTATTAAAAAGAATGCCAGTCCTTAGTTACAGATTTTGAAAAGATCTTGAAATTCTCAAAATAGAATGCTCAAAGGTGCATCATAGTCAAAATAAGATTTCATATTTCGGGCACCTGGATGGCTCAGTGGGTTAAATGCTCTGCCTTAGGCTCAGGTCATGATCTCAGGGTCCTGGGGATCAAGCCCCACATCGGGCTCTCTGCTCAGCAGGGAGCCTGCTTCCACTTCTCTCTCTGCCTGCCTCTCTGCCTACTTGGGATCTCTCTCTCTCTGTCAAATAAATAAAAATCTTAAAAAAAAGTTTTTAAAAAAGATTTCTGGGGCACCTGGGTGGCTCAGTCGTTAAGCATCTGCCTTCGGCTCAGGTCATGATCCCAGGGGCCTGGGATCGAGCCCCGCATCGGGCTCTCTGCTCAGCAGGGAGCCTGCTTCTCCCGCTAC
Source organism: Procyon lotor (assembly GCA_028646535.1). Lineage (NCBI taxonomy): Eukaryota > Metazoa > Chordata > Mammalia > Carnivora > Procyonidae > Procyon > Procyon lotor. The sequence continues at coordinate 45,454,141 of CM053614.1, read as the reverse complement.
CATTCCCTCTGCTTGTGTTCCCTCTCTCGCTGTGTTTCTCACTGTCAAATAAATAAAATCTTTAAAAAAAAAAAAAAAGATTTTATATTTGTCTTTTAGAAAGTAAAAGACATAGAGAGCTTTTTTTTAATCTTGGGATTTAGATGTATAATAAGATTGCTACTTACTTCTTTCAGACCATTACAGTAAAGGGATTGAGTATCTCACAGATAAATGTCTTCAGAGAACTACATTACATGGCCTGGAATATGGAAATGTTTCTTATCAAAGCTGTAAGATTAATTTATTTAGTCATTTTATTTAATATACAAATATTTCTAAATATCACTCCCTGTGCTTTTAAAAATTTAAGTCTGGGAAAACAAAATGTATGAAGATAATCCATAATTTTCTATGGATTTTCTACTATCTACTTTTGCAGATGGATGAAATTTTCCATTATAAAATGTTTAAAATAAAGGTGCCTACATGACTCAGTCAGTTAAGTGTTTGACTTTAGCTCAGGTTGTGACCTTGGGGTCTTGGGATTGAGCCCCAAGTCAGGCTCCCTGTTCAGTGGGGAGTCTTTTCCTCCTCCTCCCTCTGCTCGTGCTCTCTTTTTCTCTTTCAAATAAATAATCTTTTTAAAAAATATTTAAAATAGTAAGAATAAATTTTAAAATATATTAAAGTCTACTAGTGTAAATCTCTCTATGCCTTTTCCAGAGACACAGAGCATACACAAAAATAATGCACTCTTCATTATTCTGTAGTTTCCAGGTTGATTTTGTGAAACATTTTTGCATAAATAATACTCATTTTGGGGGAAAGCAGAAAGCACTGAACAAGCTAAAAATAAGCTACTACAGCACTTAACATTTTGGCATATCTCCTACCATTTCTTTCTTTTGACAACAGAGAATCATTATCAAACATTCTTTGATGCTCTTGTCCTCCACCTACCCCTGTCTTCTGCCTGTATGCTTGGGTTCAGAATATGCTGAGCATGACTACTAAACCTGACTATTCAAAATGCAACTGAATAAGGGCAAGCAAACATGAAGATCAAAAGAACCCAAAATTTTAGAACCAAATCTATAAAGGGAAAGTTAATCATTTAGTGATAGTTCTGGAAAGTCTTTTATAAACATCTCTGATACATATAAGTATTGGTTTACAAATACTTATACAAAAAAGAGATCGAAGCATGGAGCGAAAAATAAACTTTTAGGCATCACTGCCAAATAATAATCAATTGAAAACAAATATAAGCCCAAATTCAAAGCATAATGTATAACTTTATACATTATGTTATAAATGCATAACTGTATACAGTTATAACTGTAAAACCATGGTCCAACTTACAAAAATAACATTTATACATATAGTTTATGAGGACCCCAGCTATTCTGAATTAAGCAATAAAGGTGTGTAAAACAAACTAAATTTTTAAAGATATATACAGTTACTCAGAACATTTGGTCAAACAGCTAGTCTACAGATTAGACAATGTCTAGGTAGTGAACCCAAAGGAAACCAGTGCTTTTTAGGAACTTAGTGAAGTCCAGAAATAACAACAAGAAGTACAGATGTAAAAATCTAAACAAAAATGACAGAAATGATTATGCAGCTAGCAGCTCTATAGAGAGGAATACTGTTGAAAATAAAATGGTTGTGGAAACATGCGTAGTTTTCAAGAAGCACTCAGCCAATGTGCTATAATGCATTAGTCTTTTTAAGTTCTAAACCCTGCCAACTTTCTTCCCCAGGATATATGTGAAGGGAATATAGAGTTTCGAGAAGTCTCTTTTTTCTATCCATGTCGCCAGGATGTTCTCATCCTTTGTGGCTTATCCCTCAGTATTGAAAAAGGGAAGACAGTAGCATTTGTTGGGAGCAGTGGCTGTGGAAAAAGCACTTCTATCCAACTTCTGCAGAGATTTTATGACCCTGTGAAAGGACAAGTGGTAAGACTGATTTTAAATACTGCTTACCTAGGGTTTAGTGGTGCTATTCTTAAACATTCCCTTGGGCTTAATCATCCTTACTGGTTTGAATAGGGCAAACCAAGCAGTAGTTTAAAAAAAAAAAAAAACTAAACAACAACAACAACAAAAAAACACCTCTCTTCCTTAACTAAGTAGACAAGCAAACCAATAACAAAAATGATGGATAGGACTTAGAGGCTAAATACGAAATACAAAGACTCAAAGATTCTTCATTGATGATGGTGGCAGAAATTTTGATCTTAAATTGAAGACAACACAAACAAATGGAGAGATATTCCATGCTCATGGATTGGAAGAACAAAAATTGTTAAAATGTCTGTACTACCCTAAACAAACTACGGGTTTAATGCAATGTCTATCAAAATACCAACAGCATTTTTCACAAAACTAGAACAATCCTAAAATTTGTATGGAACCACAAAAGACCCAGAATAGGCCAAACAATCTTAAAAAAGAAAAGCAAAGCTGGAGGCACCATTATTCCAGATTTCAAGTTATATTACAAAGCTGTAGTAATCAAAACAGTATGGTATTGGCACAAAAATAGACACAAACCAATGGACTATAATATAAAGTCCAGAAATAAAGCCACACCTTCAACAAAAGAGGAAAGAATATACAATAGGGAAAAGATAGTCAGTAAATGTGCTGGAAAATTGGACAGTTACATGCAAAAGGATGAAACTGGACCACTTTCTTACATCATATATAAAACAATTCAAAATAGATTAAATACATACATGTAAAACCTGAAACTACCAACAGTCCTAGAAGAGAACACAGGCAGTAATTTCTCTGACACTGGCTATAGCAACATTTTCTAGATATGTCTCCTAAGGTAAGGGAAATGAAAACAAAAAAAAAACTATTGAGACTACATCAAAATATCCTTTTGCACAGTGAAGGAAAACATCAACAAAATAAAAAGGCAGCCTACTGAATGAGAGAAGATATTTGCAAATGATATCACCAATAAAGGGTTAATATCCAAAATATATGAAGAATTTCTACAACTCAATACCAAAAAGAAAAAAAAATCCAATTTAAAAATGGACAGAGGACCTGAAGAGATATTATTCTGAAGAAGACATACAGATGGCCAACAAACTCATAAAAAGATGCTCAGCATCACTAATCATCAAGGAAATGTAAATCAAAAGCACAATGAGATATCACCTTATACCTGTCAGAATGACTAGAATCAAAAAGACAAGAAATAACAAATGTTGGCAAGGATGTGGAGAAAAATGAACCCTTATGCAGTGTTTGTAGGGATATAAATTGGTGCAGCCACTGTGGAAAAGAATATGGAGGTCCTCAAAAAATTATAAATAGAAATACCATATGATCCAATAATTCCATTGCTGGATATTTATCCAAAGAAAATGAAAACACTAATTTGAAAATATATGTGTGCCACTATGTTTATCACAGCATTATTTATAATACCAAGATATGGAAGCAAACTAAGTATCCATTGATAGACAAATGGATAAGGAAGATGTGGTATATATATATGCAATGGAATATTACTCAGCCATAAAAAAGGATGAGTTCTTGCCATTTGTGACAACATGGATGGACCTAAAGCGTATTATATTATGCTAGGTGAAATAAGTCAGACTGAGAAAGAAAAATACCATATAAGTTCACTTATATGTGGAATCTAAAAAATAAAACAAATGAGGGATGCCTGGGTGGCTCAGTTGGTTGAGCAGCTGCGTTCGGCTCAGGTCATGATCTTAGGGTCCTGGGATCGAGTCCCACATCGGGCTCTTTACTCGGCAGGAAGCCTGCATCTCCCCCTCTGCCTGCCTGTCCGCCTGCTTGTGCCCTCTCTCTCTCTGACGAATAAATAAATAAAATCTTTTTTAAAAATAAATAAATAAATAAATAAATATTAAAAATAAAACAAATGAATAAAATAAACTAGCAGAATTAGACCTCTAAACACAGAGGTACAAACTGATAGTAGCCAAAGGGAAGGGGGGAATGGGCAGAATGAATGAAGGGGGTAAGTAGGAGATAGAGGCTTCCAGTTATGGAATGAATAAGTCACAAGAATAAAGGGGACACGGGGGCATCTGGGTAGCTCAGTGGGTTAAAGCCTCTGCCTTCAGGTCATGATCTCAGTTTCCTGGGATTGAGCCCCACAAGGGGCTCTGCTCAGCAGGGAGCCTGCTTCCCCCTCTGTCTCTGCCTACTTGTGATCTCTCTCTCTCTGTCAAATAAATAAAATCTTAAAAAAAAAAAAAAAGAAGAAGAAAGGGCACAACACAGGAAATATGGCCAGTAATACTGTAATATTGTACTAGACTTGAACGGTGACAGATGCTACACTGGTGAGCATAACATAATGTATAGAGAAGCTGAATCACTATATTGTACACCTGAAACTAATGTAACATTGTGTGTCAACTATACTCAAATTTTTTTAAAAATCAAAGAAAAATTAAAAGTCTACAAATTAAAAATTAAAAAAAATTTTTGATCTTACAACACATGGAATTCTTTTAGAATACAGGTGTTGGAGGAGGGGTCTAATATCTATATCTAGGCTCTCTCTTTATTCTCTTGGTTTAAGACCGAGATGAATTTCCTTTGCCACTCTGATTCAGGCTTCCTTCTGTTCCCACTGGCCTTCTCCACCCACCAACTCAAAAATTTTATGCATGGTTAGGGCTTATCTAAATCAGCTCCATTAAGTCCTGCATCCCGATCTCAAAAAAAAAAATGCAGCCTCTCTCTTCTTAGAATTCCAATGGCTTTTTCTCTCCTGGCACCTTTCTTACTCTTCCTTATATTTAGTTTTTCAATTATCCTCTCCCCCCAACCAGCATTACATCTCCCTCTCTCTCTCTCTCTCTCTCTCTCTTTCTCTATCTCTCTATCTCTATCACACACACACACACACACACACACACACACACACACACACACACACCTTCCTGTTCCACCTCCTCCTCCCCACAAAAAATCCTAAGCCCATAAATGTCAAAGACTGTCATATTAGTCCTTCTTCTCCTGCAATTTACAGGTACTTTTTTCCCATCACAGATTCTCAATGACTATTTGCAAAATAAAATGGTCCAGAATGGTTCTCTTGTTATCAGTGCTAACAATGAATTAACAATTAGTCCAAAATTAGGTAACAGTCATCTATTTGCACATAATGTAGCACATTCCTTACTTTAAACCCTCCAATGATGTCCTACCACAATTGGAATAAAACAGAGTCCATTCCATCAATCATGGTCCTTCGTGATCTGGTCCCTACCTCTCTCCAAACTCCTGTCACTCCCCACCTTGAATACTGTGTGTCAGACTCACTGGCTCCTTTGTGTTCTTTAAAATCACTTATGGCCTTTGTTCTTACTATTCTCCTGCTTGGAATTTTCTTGCTCTGACCTCTTTGCTGAGGTCATGCTTCTTTAGGTACACCTTCCTAGATTACTCTATAGAAAATAATGCATTCACCAACCTCCTTCCCATCCTCCCCACATCCTCAGTCACTCTCAATTCCATTATCCTGTCTTCACACTTTCTTGAGTTGATTATTTGTTAGTGTGTTTATTGCCTGCCTGTCTCTGCTAGAATATAAGCTGCAGGAGGGCAAGAGCTTTGTCTTGCTTACCACTATTTCCCTGGTACCTGAAGAGTCCCCATCAGCTAGTAGGCATGCTCATCAAATGCCAGTTGAATGTTGTTACATGTTCATGTGAATAAGCATGGTTGTGTACAAAATGACATACCTCTCTTTGTGGACTGCTGTATCAGTCTACACCTTCTCTCTTTAAAAAGTAGGGTCCTATTACAGCAGAGGTTGCTCATTTTCCATCTGACTTCAGCACAAAGCAACAGGCTTTACTCTAGATCCCAGGCAAGTCTCTAAACTCCAGGCAAGTCTCTAGACTATGTGGCCATTTGTAGAAATGTCAAGTAAGTTTTGGAGTTGGCATTTTAGTCATTTACACTCTGCTTCTCTATAGTATGATTTACAATCCGTCCTTGGATAGCATTTTACTGTGGGGTGGCTTGAACGCCTACCCTTCTTTTAATTTGTATATGTTTGAATATAGTGAACTGTAACGTGATATAGTTGTTGGATCTTCACATACCATTCTCCATTTTGCTTCTGACAGCTATTTGATGGTGTTGATGCAAAGGAATTGAATGTACAATGGCTCCGTTCCCAAATAGCAATTGTTTCTCAAGAACCTATACTCTTCAACTGTAGCATTGCTGACAACATTGCCTATGGTGATAACAGTCGTGTTGTGCCATTAGATGAAATAAAAGAAGTAGCAAATGCAGCAAATATTCATTCTTTTATTGAGGGTCTCCCTGAGGTAAGAAAAATATCTGAAATCCTGAATTACAAAGCTCCCAAATAAGCCTAAGTCGTTGTTTTTTTGTGCTACTTGAATTAAACTATTTATTTCTTGCTAGCATCTAATATAAAGTTTTATGTAAAAAGCAAAGATTGAGGTTTTCTATGACTAGTTTTTCCAAGACCAAACTATATTAATATGCACTGAATTAATTTTCTTATTTTGATTCTTTACCTTTTATCCATATGCATATACACTCTACTCATATCTATACCACCATCATCCTTCCTGCCCCGAGACTACTCCGGTAGCATCTTAGTCTGTCTTCCTGCTACCAGTCTGCCTCATTATAATGCTTCTTCCTCACAGTAACTAGAGGGATCTTTTAAAAACATAAATTAGATTCTGTCCCTTCCCACTTAAAACTTCCTAATGGCATCCTTTTGCACTTAGAATAAAGACCAGATGTCTTATGTGGCTGGCAAAGCTTTCTATGATCTGGTCCTGTTTGCCTCTCCAGTTCCTTCCTCACCGTATGCTCATTCTGCTCCAGCCACGCTGTCCTCTTTTCTATCACATGAACACACCAAGTTTTTCCCTACCTCAGAACATTTACACTTGCTGTTTCTTCAGCCAGGACCTCCCTTTCTCTGGCTCTTTGCAGAGACCCTACGTGGCCACCTTACTTAGAAGAGTCCCCACCACTCCTGTCACCTACTACATATTTATACCATTGGACTTTTACTCTTAAATTCTTTATTATCTTTCATTATTTTTGTTGTACTATTTCCCAAATTTACCCAACACTACATTTTGCAGAGAATCAGTGTGCTAACTTTTTACAATATACTTTGGAAACCGAGATATTTCCTAAAAGAAAGAATAACTTGTTTCTCAGTGTTTTTAGGTTTAACTATAGTTTATCTTATATCACCACTATCCAAAAAAAAAATATTTAGAGGACACCTGGGTGGCTCAGTTGGTTAAGCAGCTGCCTTCAGCTCGGGTCTTGATCCCAGGGTCCTGAGATTGAGTGCCACATCGGACTCCTTGCTCAGCAGGGAGCCTGCTTCACCCTCTGCCTCTGCCTGTCTCTCTGCCTGCTTGTGTTCTCTCTCTCTCTAATAAATAAATATTTTTTAAAAATATTTAGAACCATAAATAAATCTATTGTCAAAATATCATATTGGGGGGTGCCTGGGTGGCTCAGTCGTTAAGCGGCTGCCTTCAGCTCAGGTCATGATCCCAGAGTCCTGGGATCGAGCCCCACATCGGGCTCCTTGCTCTGCAAGAAGCCTGCTTCTCCCGCTACTATTCCCTCTGCTTGTGTTCCCTCTCTCGCTGTGTTTCTCTCTGTCAAATAAATAAAATCTTTAAAAAAAAATTTTAAAAAAATATCATATTGGAATAGGACATTGGATATCACATCTAGCAGCAATCAATGTAAGTGACCATTTGTTGTAGTGAGGAAGAGACAGCGAGTTGGGATATGACTTAGGAGTTATTTCCAATGTTATGACTGCCTGGATTAGTAATTATAAAGTGAAATAAAACAAGGAAAAGGATTTAAAAGATATTGGAAAAGTGGAATTGCCAAGACATGGCTTAGGATTGTCTGTGAAAAGTGAGCAAGAAAGTGTATGATACACTGGACAGCCTGCTGGAATAAAAGCACACAGAGTGATGAGAGTACAAAGGAAAGAATGATAAATTCTCTAGGAGCTCAGAGAAAATCACACAGAAGATGTTGTTTTAAACTAGGTTTTGAAGAATAAGTAGGATTTCCCAGGCAGAGAGGAGACAAATCCTTATTTAGAAGACAAATAAGCTTACATATACACGTAAGAGTTTTAGGTGTTTGGAAGGAAATAAATTTAAAATCCTGAGCATAAGGCATAAATTGGGGAATTGGCACATGACCAAAACATGAGTAGAGACTAAATGTGAAGGTTCTGATATACTAGGCTAAGTTTGGGCTCAGTCTTATTGGAAATAGGAAACCACTAGACATTTTTTAGGCAAAGACATAATCTGATCAAATTTTAAGGCAAAAAATTGGGGCACCTGGGTGGCTCAGTGGGTTAAAGCCTCTGCCTTTGGCTCAGGTCATGATCTCAGGGTTCTGGGATCAAGCCCCATATCGGGCTCTCTGCTCAGCAGGGAGCCTGCTTCCCCTTCTCTCTCTGCCTGCCTCTCTGCCTACTTGTGATCTCTCTCTCTGTGTCAAATAAATAAAATAAAATCTTTAAAAAAAAAAAAAGCAAAAAATTGCTGCTGAAGCTCAGCCTTTTTTTTTTTTTTTTTTTTTTTTTTTGCTCATCTAGGAGGCACTGTGGCCTTTGTAGTGATGGTAGAGACTAGCATTAAAAGGACAAGCCCTGGTGCTTGACAACATTCTGGATGAGAGCAATGCAGGTCCACATTTTCTGTTCTCCAGTTCCAATTTCCAAAATCTGTTAAACTCTATCCCTTACACACAAATTTTGTTATGTTTTGTGCATACTTATTTGGTGGCCAAAATGGTGTGAAGCCATACATAGTCTTTAGTAATCCTACTTAGAATGAATAATCAAATATTTCTTCACAAATATTCTTATATTTGATTACCACTTGCTTCCCCAGAACTTCTGGGGGTGTTATTATTTATCACATACTAAATATATATTACATATAGTACACACAATTTGTGGTATATTTTCTTCTAAAGTCAAACAAAGAGGGGCACCTGGCTGGCTTAGTTGGGAGAGGATGTGTCTCTTGATCTCAGGGTTGTAAGTTTGAGCCCCATGTTGGGTATAGAAATTACTAAATAAATAAATAAAGTCAAACAGGTTGTTTGCTTTTTTTTTTTTTTTTTTTGAGAGCGAGCAGGAGGGAGGGGCAGAGCAAAAAGAATCTTAAGCAGGCTCCACACCCAGCACAGAGCATGACAAGGGGCTCAATCTCACGACACTGAGATCATAACCTAAGCTAAAATCAGGAGTCAGATAAGCTATCCAGGAGCCCCAAAAACAGAATTCTTAAACAGATACAGCTCTAAGGGCTTCTGGTAAGGGATTATGGACCTGACTGGCAACTCAGGATCAGATGGTGAATAGCAAGGCATCGATTTGAAGTATGCTAAGGGTAACACATGTATACTATATGCCATGGAGATGACCCATAGACATCCAGAAATATCCGCCTAGGAAAGAAGTTGCAGCAACCTGCCTTGCTCTTGAAGGTCCTCTGAGGAACTTACCAGAGGTAGATGCAGGTCTCAGTCAAGCCACATCATGGCTCCTTGAATAAGACTTCAACCACTGAAACCACCCTAAATTCCTCCACAGAGCTTGCATGGATTCCTTAGAATACAGTTGGTTTAGGATTAGACTCTTTTTGATGTTCCCTCCAGAACCCAACTGGATTTTAGCACCAGGTTCATATAGAAGAGCCATTGTTCCTTGAGCATGTCATAAACAGATTGCATATTTCAGAACACTCACAGTCCGTCCCAATGTTTGCTAGAAAATTGATTTAGATTTTCAGTTTAAAGAGGAAACTGAGAGGGCGCCTGGATGGTTCAGCGGTTAGGTGTCTGCCTTCGACTCCAGTCATGATCCCAGGGTCCTGGGATTGAGCCCCACATCAGGCTCCCTGTTCAGTGGGGTATATGCTTTTCCCTCTGCCTGCAGCTTCCCCTGCTTGTGCTCTCTGTGTCAAATAAATAAATAAAATCTTTTAAAATAAATAAACACATAAACAGGGGACTGAGGGGTGCCTGGGTGGCTCAGTTGGTTAAGCATCGGCTCAGGTCATGATCTCAGGATCTCAGGGGCCTGAGATCAAGCCCCTAGTCCAGTCAGGCGCCCTGCTAGTAGGGAGCCTGCTTCTCCCTCTCCCTCTCTACTACTTCCTCTACTTGGGCACTCCGTCTCATAAAAATAAATAAAATCTTTAAACAGGAAAATGAAATTCTGGAGTTCTTTTTTTAAAGATTTTATTCATTTATTTATTTGAGAGAAGAGTGCACCCACACAAGCACGAGCAAGGGTAGGGGCAGAGGGAGAAGCAGGCTCTCCGCTGAGCAGGGAACCTGATGTGGGGTCCGATCATGACCTGAGCCGAAGGCAGATACTTAACCGACTGAGCCATCCAGGTGCCCCTGTAATTCTTCATTAAAAAATGAAAACTTTTAGGGTGCCTGGGTGGCTCAGTGGGTTAAAGCCTCTGCCTTTGGCTCAGGTCATGATCTCAGGGTCCTGGGATCAAGCCCCGCATCGGGCTCTCTGCTTAGCGGGGAGCCTGCTTCCCTCTCTCTCTCTGCCTGTCTCTATGCCCACTTGTGATCTCTCTGTCAAATGAATAAATGAAATCTTTAAAAAAAAAAAAATGAAAACTTTCACTTCAAGTATCTAAAAATGTTTTTAGTTTGGTATCGAGACAGGTGTATATTCACATTTATAATCTGTTCTGCTTAATGATGGACAAAATGACTTCATTTTCATCCAATTAATTCTTTTTTTTTTTAAAGATTTTATTTATTTGACAGAGAGAAACACAGTGAGAGAGGGAACACAGGCAGAGGGAATGGTAGCAGGAGAAGCAGGCTTCCCGCCAAGCAGGGAGCCCGATCCGGGGCTCGATGCGGGGCTCAATCCCAGGACCCTGGGATCACGACCCGAGCCGAAGGCAGACACTTAACGACTGAGCCACCCAGGCGCCCCTCATTCAATTAATTCTTGATGCTAATATTTTCCTACAATCCAGAGAAGGCCAAGAAATGCAAAGTGATTTCTAAGCTAGTATTGTTGTCTTCTTCAGATACACTAGAACAATCCATGTACAATTTAAGCTAGACTGGCAGAAAGAGTTATAATCCATTATCACTTCCACACAATCCTCTCTCAATTTTTGGTTTAGAGTTGGATTCTCTAATTTGGATGGGAACTCTGTGATATGTGGAAATGAATGGCATAGTTTTACCTGATTTTCCTGCCCTGTGATTCCAAATTTAATAAAATGTATGTTAGAAGGCAGGGGTCTAATGTGCTGGCAGTCCTATATAAAAGCACAAAGGAGATAGAGTATGAGTTTTCTCACTCAGAGAAGACACATTTACTGGGCTTTAGTAACTCAGACACCATTGTTTTATATAAAGCTAACAATTGTGTATTTTAAATGGAAAAATGAACTTTGAGGTAAAGTAGTCACATTTATCATAAGGCTGTGTCAGAGGCTCTCTTGATACCCACTCTGCCCAAATAGTACCCCTTGAAGGCAGTCAGATGTGGAGGGAAAGGCAATTAATTCAAGCTTCTCCAAGGCACTAAGACAAAACAAACAGCATATTAAACACTTGTTGCACATTCTCTATGATGCTGCTACAGGATCTACCTGTAGAAGGTTGTATGATTAGACTTGCTTTCCCAGTGGAATCAATCCATCCACATGTTCTTGTCTGGATATCAATAGCATATATTTGTTAGACAAGTGGCAAGGGGTACTAGAAAGCAGTGTGAAACCTTGGAGGGAAGTAGAGTCACTGGGACAATCTAGAAAGCAAGTGGGAGCCTGCTTACACCAACTGAACTGACAGGTCATGATACAGCAGACTACAACAGCTTCAGAATACTCCTCTAGCAGTTTCTTTATTCTTCTGTGGAGGGAAACCCTGGAAAAAAGGTCATTAGTAAGCAGGAGGGCCATGGAAACATTGGGAGTGCTAAATGTCACTATTATGGCCTGAAAAGATGAACAGACTGTCTCAGGATGACAGCCTGATTTACTGCCAGGAAGATAACCTGCAGGACTGAGAACAGAATCCCAGTCCCTAGAGAGATGTGCCCCTAGAGGTTTGGTGAGAGCCAGAGTGAAGAAACCCAGTGATTTCCTTGTTGTTGTTGTTGTTGTTGTTGTTGTTTAATTTTATTTATTTATTTGACGGAGAGACCACAAGTAGGCAGAGAGGCAGGCAGAGAGAGAGGGGGAAGCAGACTCCCAGCTGAGCAGAGAGCCCGAAGCAGGGCTCGATCCCAGGACCCTGAGATCATGGCCTGAGCCGAAGGCAGAGGCTTTAACCCACTGAGCCACCCAGGTGCCCTGATTTCCTTGTTTTTATATACTTTAAATCATTTTGACCTGAAAATAGAAGGTAATGGAATTTAATGCAAAAAGATTTGTGTTTACTGGGAACTTTCTTTCACCAGTAATTTTTTTCTTATGCTTTAATTCAAACAATCCCTTTGTAGAAGCATAATGGCAAAGGTCTGCTGTTTGTGATCAGCGTAGATATGTAAATGAGATGGTACTGTTTACTGCTGGTTTAGCATTTATTTGCAACAAAGCCCAAGAATAGATTTCAGCACTTGTTGGGACACAAATTTTCGAGAGTAGCAAAATTTGAAATATTTAGATGGTTCTCGCCCACAGTTGCCATGCTAATTTAAATAACCAAGTCTTGCTTTCTTAATTGCATGTTCCTGTAATAGAAATACAACACACAAGTTGGACTGAAAGGAACACTGCTTTCTGGAGGCCAGAAACAAAGACTAGCTATTGCAAGGGCTCTTCTCCGGAAACCAAAAATTTTACTGTTGGATGAGGCCACTTCAGCCCTTGATAATGAGAGTGAAAAGGTAACATTCTCTTATTTCTTCTCAGAATACTATATCCAATAAGAGAGTAAAGTATTTTAAAAGAAATCAAGGTCAGTTTGGAGCAAGAAAGACCTAGAGAGAAAAAGAAATCAAGGTCAGTTTGGAGCAAGAAAGACCTAGAGGTCACAAGTTCTCATTAAAGTTTTGGTCTTTAAAAAAAGTTAGAGGCTGGTGGGAAGGTGGGAGGGAATTAGGGCACAGGGCATCTTATGTTCTAGAAAGGTTTTCCCACTTGAAATGACTTCTCAGAAAGGCACAATTCTTGAAATGTTTCTCTAGTCGAGGAAAAAGCCCAAGAAAAATAACTTTCCTATTTTATTATTATTCTTATGATACCAAACAAATTAATAAGGTAATCTGCATGCATAAGAGAGTAATCTACACTGCCATATCAGAGCCTGCTAGTTACTCCATCTTCTGTCGACAATCAGCTCTGTTTGAGAAGAAAACAAGGAAGCAAAGAGATATGACAATAGACCTACACTGCAAGCTCCTTCACATGTTTAATTTTGTTATGTCCTTATACTTTCTTGCACATAGTAAGCACTTACTTGTTAAATGAACATTGGTTGAATGAATGATAACCTTAAAACTTACCAAGTGTTCATTATATGCTATTATCTCACTCCTCACAACTTGATGAATTAGCTTATTTTATTAGCCATGTGTGTTTTATAGGTTAGCACACTAAGGCTTAGAAAAGTTAAGTAACTTCTCTGAATTTTAACAGAGCATGTCTGATCTAAGAGTTTATGTTAACCATCACACAATTGCTATTTGTAAATGATTATCGTTCTTGACTTCTAAGTAGACAGTGTGTTATAAAAGAAAAAACATGATTTTTGGAATAATACATACCTGAGCTGTAGAATCTAGGATTCATCAATTATTAGCATTATGACCTTGGCCAGGTGACCTGGACTTTTCAAATCTCAGTTTATTCATCACAAAAATGAAAATACCTCCCATCTTCTAGGGTTATTGCAGGGACTTAAATTAGGTATCAATCATTGGAATGAATATTTTATATATTCAACAAATATTGGTTTTCAGCCTCCACTCTCATTTCTTCTGTACCTTATAACCCATCATAGCTAAGACTTTAGCCAGGACAATTTTATAGCTAAATTCTTTTTTTTTTTTTATTAATTTTTATTAACATATAATGTATTATTTGCCCCAGGGTACATGTCTGTGAATCTTCGGGCTTACACATTTCACAGCACTTAACAGCACATACCCTCCCCATTGTCCACAACCCAGCCACCCTATCCCTACCCCCCCCCCCCCCCCCCCCCGGCCACTCTTAGTTCATTTCTTGAGTCTAGGAGTCTCTTATGGTTTGTCTCCCTCCCCATCCCTTCGTGTTTCATTTCTCTCCCCCACCCCCCCAAACTCCTGCCTTGCCTATCAAGTTCTTCATATCAGAGAGATCATGTGATACTTGTCTTTCTCTGACTGACTTATTTCTAAATTCTACCAAAATAAATAAACAGAACTTATGAGAAGAAATGAAGTAAGTAAATTAGGCATTCTACTTAGGTGTGGAAATATTACTTTCTGACTCTAAGTTTGGAACCACCTACTTACATACAGACAACCATCTGAATTTTATTCATTATCACAAAACGTTTTCTAATTAGAAGTCTAAATGTGTCTAAAACTACTTTTCCTAGATTTCTATTGAGTATGGTGAATATTTCACAAAGCAGGGCAGTTGCCTTTGGGGATAAGCAAATACACAAAGAATGTTATTAGGTTACCTTTATCAATTTGATTTGGGTAAGTTTATTAGCATCTAAGTCAAGCTAGCAATCATAGGTCCTTTTCTCTTCCAGGTGGTTCAGTATGCCCTCAATAATGCCAGAAAGGGGAGGACTTGCCTGGTGGTTGCTCACAGACTCTCCACAATACAGAATGCAGATCTGATAGTGGTCCTGCACAATGGGAAAATAAAGGAAAAGGGAACTCATCAAGAACTCCTGAGAAATCGAGATATGTATTTTAAATTAGTAAAAGCACAGTCAGTGCAGTGATGCTGTTGGAGTTAGCACATATTTTGATCTTTGTGTAATGCAAAGAAAGTACTTAGTAATTATTTGGCATGCTTTGATCTCTTTTATTACATGTATCAATACCTGGAATCATGCTATTCAAGTACAGACATGTTCTGTGAACACAACTTCTTCACTTCAAATTTTTTAAAGGAAACAAAATTTGCTAAACTCATGTGAGATAATGCCTGCATCCCTCTTTTGTAAAAATGTTCTAACCCATGTGTTTGTAAAGTTTACTATAAAATGAATCTATTTTCCTATCAACTTCAGCTATAAAATTAGGAATATATTCCAAGAGAGAAAAATTATCCAATTAACTAAATTGAAAGATTTAGTAAAGAGAGAGATGTAGCTGGGCTAATATTGTAGGAAGAATGATTTTAACTTGGAGCCTCCAGCATTTTGTAACACATATTAAAGCACTTTGAGCAAGTCCTAGACTTCAGACCACAGGACTTTCTCTCATAACCTCTCTCTCAATGTTTCTTTTAATGAATATCCACTGTTTCCCAAAATTCAATTATATCCCTTTATTAGGGGGATATGGAGGATTACAATGTAAAATTTCTATCAGAATTAGATAGTTATCTTCCAATTTACCAGTAAGTGAAATGCCACACATGATCCATCCTGAAGATTTCATTATTCCAAGCTTTAGTTTTTGCAGAATAAATTACAGGCATATTTGTGTGTGAACACTTACTTAAAATAAGAGCTAGTTTTATTATTGGTGAAAATTTTTAAAAGCCATCTTCTATTATTCAATCAAGTAATTTGTTTAAATTTTACATGTACTTTATATAATATATTATCTAAAATGTCAGTGTAAACAACAATATTGGTAAACCGAGTCATATTTTCCACTTACTTAAATATGTAATTTCACCTAGTGATATTATCTCTATTTTTTATTTTCTTCCACTTACAGTGACACAGCCAGCTTCTCTAAAGTGTACTCTACCAATAATCAGAAATATTGTGAAAAAAACTAAACCATTTTTGCATATGCCACTTTTTTTTAAATGGAAAATATAGGAATTGGGGGCTGAGAACAGATTTGTTGTTTAGAAGCATTAGCAATAAAAGCCTGTGGCTACTTTTTTATTTATTTAAGTTCAATTTAATTAACATATACTGTATTATTAGTTTCAGAATTTAGATGAAGAATTAGACAGAGAATTTAGTGATTCATCAGTTGCATACAACACCCAGTGCTCATTACTTCAAGTGCCCTCCTTAATGCCCATCACCCAGTTACCCCATCCATCCACCTCCCTCCCCTCCAGCAGCCCTCAGTTTGTTTCCTACAGTTAAGAGTCTCTTATGATTTGCCTCGCTCTCTGTTTTTGTCTTATTTTTCCTTCCCTTCCCTTATGTTCATCTGTTTTGTTTCTTAAATTCCACGTATGAGTGAAATCAGATTGTATTTGTCTTTCTCCCACTGACTTACTTGACTATTTTACTTAGCATAATACCCTCTGGTTCCATCCACATCGTTGCAAATGGCGAGATTTCATTCTTTTTGATGGCCGAGTCACTCCAGTGTGTGTGTGTGTGTGTGTGTGTGTGTGTGTGTGTGTGTGTATGTGTGTACACCACCTCTTCTTTATCCATTCATCTGTCAGTGGACGTCTGGACTCTTTCCATATTTTGGCTATTGTGGATATTGTTGCTATAAACATTGGGTTGCATGTCCCCTTCAAATCATTATGCTTGGTATCCTTTGGATAAATACCTAGTAGCACAGTTGCTGGGTCATAGGGTAGCTCTATTTTTAACTTTTTGAGGAAACTCCCTACAGTGTTCTAGAGTGGCTGCACCAGTTTGCATTCCTACCAACAGTGTAAGAGGGTTCCCCTTTCTCCACATACTCTCCAACATGGGTTGTTTCCTGAGTTAACTTTAGCCATCTGACCAGTGTGAGGTGGTATCTCATTGTGGTTTTGATTTGTATTTCCCTGATGCTGAGTGATGGTGAGCATCTTTCTATGTGTTTCTTGGCCATTTGTATGTTTTCTTGGAGAGAAATGCCTGTTCATGTCTTCTGTTGTGGAGATTTTGCTGTTATACATGGATATAGAGATCTAGTGGTTTTGTTTCCAGAGTAAGGTGAGCAGGAGGAAAAGCACGGTACTGTATGGATATGTTTAAAAGCCTTAGAGCAAGAGAACTTCAGGCTTCAATTCTGTAATCTCTCCTAGGTTAGCAAATACAGGCATACTTCATTTTATAGAATTTTGCTTTACTGCACTTCAATATTACAATTCAATTTTTAAAAGTAGGCTTCACACCTAGTGTGGGCCTTGAACTCACAACCCTGAGATCAAGAGTCATATGTTCTACCAACTGAGCTAGCCAAGAACCCTTCGATATTGCATTTTTTTACAGGCTGAAGATTTGTGGCAACCCTGCACTTAGCAAGTCTGTCGGTGCCACTTTTTGATAGCATTTGCTCACTTCCTATCTCTGAATCACATTTTGGTAATTCTTGAAACAATTCAACCTTTTTCATTATAATTATTATTATTATATTTGTTATGGTAATCTGTGATCAGTCATCTTTGATGTTGCTATTGTAATTGTTTTGGATGAGCACAAACTGCATGCATTAAGATGGTGAATTTATTGATAGATTTGTGTGTTCTAACTGCATCATCTACTGGCCATTCCCCCATCTCTTTCCCTCTCCTCAAGCCCCCCTATTCCCTGAGATACAATATTGAAATTAGGCCAATAACCCTACAAAGGGCATAAGTGGTCAAATGAAAGGGAGAGTCACCCATGTCTCACTCTAAAGCAAAAGCTAGATTAAGATGATTAGATTAGATGATTAAGCTTAGTGAAGAAGACATGTCGAAAGCTAAGAAAGGCCAAAAGCAAGGCCTCTTGCACCAGTTAGCCAAGCTGGGAATGCAAAGGAAAAGTTCTTGAAGGCAATTATAAGTTCTACTCCAGTGAACACACCAATGATGATAAATATATATATATATTAGACTTATGGAGTAAATTTTAGTATTCTGGATAGAAGATCACACCAGCTACAATATTTCCTTAAACCAAAGCCTTAGATACAATAAATGCTACATGATTCAGTTTTTTTTTTCATGATTCAGTTTTTGAAGATAGTCTATCAAAAGCAGGTGTGCATTACTGATACTAAAATGAGGCCCACACATTTACTGAAAAGATGACCTGGTTGGCTACAAATTGTTTTTGCTTCAACAACTATATCATGCCATCTTGTCATGAGTATATTCAGTCATCAGTGACCCGCTGGATAGTTTACTTCTATATTAAGCTAGTGTAGGGGTGCCCGAGTGGTCCAGTGGGTTAAAGCCTCTCTGCCTTCGGCTCAGGTCATGATCTCAGGGTCCTGGGATCGAGCCCCGCATCGGGCTCTCTGCTCAGTGGGGAGCCTGCTTCCCCCTCTCTCTCTGCCTCCCTCTCTGCCTACTTGTGATCTCTCTCCCTCCGTCAAATAAATAAAGAAAATCTTTAAAAAAAAAAAGCTAGTGTAAGTCCATAAAAATATTTTATTTCCATTCATATGACAATTTTAATTTTAATTTGATTAACTTTAATTAATTTTAGTCTTTTATTATGATACATGAGTTGCTTTAATTTAATTTTGAAATAATTTGGCAATTATTATTAATGGTAGAAAAATTAATAAAGGCTTGAAAACTGTCTCCCAATGCCTCTATCCTCATTCTTTCACTGTCAGTTCTCCAAATTTCTTCCGTTGACTTGTTCTTATGAGTGAACTTTCTAATCAACCAATGATTCTACCTCACAAACCTTTGGAATAAGAGCTCAGAATTAAAACAATGAATACATAGGACACTAATGGGAAATATTTTCATACAGTAGGCCATATCCAAAGCATTCTATATATACTATTAAACTAACACATTAAGTAAGCTAAATAATAATAAATAATAATAATAAATAGGTTATTAGCTATGACCTAACATAAACTAAGTTGACTTAACATAAAAACACACTACAGCTTATTTTGAGGAAAGGCAAAATATAAAGTAGATCAGTTGGGTAGTTACAGAACAGATGTGACATGGTGTTTTTTCTTTTTACTCACATCTGTGCCACACCTTACCCTTGTTAAATTGTTTATATTCCATGGGTATCTTCACTGTGGGTACCTTCACCTTCAATTTTTTTAATGGCTACCTCTCTCTCCTAGGAAGGAAGGGTGACAGGATAAAATGTGGTGAGGGCTGAGGGCTACCACATTCTGAGGGCTACCAGAAATCAGTGCTTTCTTAAGACCAGGAAGACCTCAAGACTCAGGAATGTGTTGTAATATAGATAAAAGTCTTGTGGGAAATTTGGCCCACAAGGAAAAGGACTTTGGAATTTTACACTCAAGTACCAAATTACTAAATGTTAGTATGTTATGTTAAGGTGCCCCTTAAACATTTTTTTTAAGATTTCATTTACTGGGGTGCCTGAGTGGCTCAGTGGGTTAAAGCCTCTGCCTTCAGCTCAGGTCAGGATCTCAGGGTCCTGGGATCGAGCCCCCCATCAGGCCTCTCTGTCAAATAAATATATAAAATATTTTTTTTTTAAAAATTTCATTTATTTATTTGACAGAAAGAGATCACAAGTAAGCAGAGAGGCAGGCAGAGAGAGGGGGAAGCAGGCTCCCTGCCAAGCAGAGAGCCCGACATATATCTAAGTCTAACATTATCGAGTCTAACATTATCATCATTACATGTTGATGAGAGAGAAACTCACATATCTTGCCTCCCTCCAAGCACTGTGCTTTTTTCTATCACAACATGCTACCTATACTTATTGCTAGTCCAGGATTTAGAATGTGATTGTCCTCTCTTTACTTTTGCTACTGCATTCTGCTATTGCTACTATGTCCTCTTACCCTAAGACTAGGTTTATTAAATAGAAGTTTATACTAAGTTCTACTTTCTTAACCTTACTCTCTTTCCACTAACGTTACATGCTAGCAAAAACAAAAAACAAAAACCAAAAATAAACAAAAAAAAAAACAGCATCCTTCATACTGCCAATATATGAGCTTTCACACACTTCTGACCCAGTGCACTTTTGAATTTTCCTGAATCCATTTCAAACTACTGCTTCTAATGAGCTAATGTTTTTTGAAATTTTTCACATAGGTATGGGACAAGCACTAATTATCTCATAAGTCCTCATATCGACCTTATAATGGCATTTATTATTAATATTATCTCTCTTCAAAGAGAAGAAAACTGAAGCTTAAAGTAAGTAAGTAACTTGTTGAGTCTTGGACTCCAGGAATCATACCCTTGTCTAACTCTAGAGCCTACAATCTCAATCACAGCCCCAAGGACCTTTGTCTACAGTTAATTCGGGAAGATGGCTAGCTGAATGGAGTATGCAGTCATTGCTCACAGGAGTACAATGGGTCATTGTGAGGATCCAACCAAAGTTAGGGCAGGAGTTACATGGTCTAGTAAAATTAACTAGCCACACCCTAAAATTACTCTGTACATCTACACCACTGGAAGAACACTGAATTCAGTGCAAGGTATGAGATCTGTTTTTCCTTTAGTGTTTACTTAGTAATGTCGAAGTATTGTGGATTTGGATGCTTTTTACATGGGCAAAATTGCAGAAATACTAGAATTCCAAGCAAAAAAGAAAAGAAAAAAATTTAAAGAGACACACTTCTTGGACAAAGCATAGTATCTTTGATTATACTGTATGTGGAAATATGCTAAAAAGCATCAGCAATGTAACTGAATTTGTTGGGCATGTTTTCTTAATGACATATTCTCAGTTATCAAGGTTCAGTCTAATCACACTAAAATGTTTTTCTTTTTAACTGAGAATCTATTTAAACAAGTTTATTGAAATTTCAGAAAAGCAAAAGTTAGACGATTAGACATAAAAAATTATAATGAATGCAATTACTGTTACATTATTAGACTGAGGAAAAGAATAGTCCAGTAAACTGATCTGTGTTTTTGTAGGTATAAATGATGGAATGCTATTCTTTATAAGCCAAGTAAAGTTTGTTATTGAATGGAGGTATTTTGTTTGATCAACTTTACTACATCACAGTAATATAATACATGGCTAAAATATTTTCTGAGCATTTCAAAGTCAAGATAAGATTCTCAGAAAAGGATTGAAGTTATTAAATTACCAAAACATTCTGGACGATTGTGAAGCAAAATGAAAAAAAAAAGTGAGAAAGAAAAAGAAAAAACTAAAGAAAGAGGAAAAAAATATTTGAAAACACTCAAATGATAAAAAATATAATATGCTCTTAGCGACCAGCTTAGGAATGGAAGGGGAAAATATTCCATCATCATATCCTCAGAAAACTGACAAAAAGAGATAAAAATTTCAATTAAATTCCGAGTTCCACAGCTCCAGTTCAGGAAGAATTACACCTTTGTCTACATTAGTTTCATAAATTCCTTTAGTCCCTGATTTCCTGGAGCTAAGTGCCCTGAGAAGAGAAGGGTTAATAAGTGACATATTAGCCAAAAAGAAAAGGCCTGGCTCTCACAGATGGTTTGTACAAGGACACCAAAGGAAGGCAAGAGCAAGAGTGGAGTCATCAAGAATAACGGCAAGGTCAGCAGGATTCCTGAGTATAGAAAAAGGAGGAAACCTCCAAAATAACAAAGAGAAGGTAAATACCTTTCATCATAAAATGGGATGCTCTGTTATTAGTTAACAATAATAGATCAATATTATCAGGTAAGCTAGAACTACTAAAAAGTTCACATTCATTGAGCACTCTGTCAGGGACTGTGGGTGAGCCTTAAAGGTATTACCTTACTGACATTAGGATACATTCTATTATTATTCGAATTTTACTAAGTAAGGAAAGTGAGGCATAGAGTAATTAAGGAACCTTCCCAAGGTCAAACACCAATGAAGTGAGAGAATGAAGATTCCACCCAGAAAGTCAGATTCCATAGCCAACACTCAGCTAATCTGTTATCCCACTAGGATGGAATTGGAAATGGTAAGGTACTTTTGAGCTATCCACATAGGAAACAACTTACTATTTGCCTCCTCCTTACACTACAAAAATACAAAGGTACATTCCTCTTTGGTTAACATTCTGATGTGAAGCTAGAGTTTTTCTGCCCACCCACACTCTGAAAAATTCTTGTACACAACCCAATTACAGTTTGGAAGAGTTAGACATACAGCTGCTCCAGCAATAGCACATTTTCCCCGCAACCCTTCAGTCTTCCCCTGCACACACCATACAGATACACACACACACACACACACACACACACACACACAGAGTATATGGGAAGATTAGACACTGGTATCTACATAGATTGTCTCTCATTGTTGAATCATCCCTGCTATCTTTATTTTCAGGGTGTTTATCATAACTCTTTTGTTCCACTTGCAACCCACTTGCTGATGCATCATTCCTTTCTTTGGTTAAGATAAAAAAAGATCTTGACAGCTGTATCATGCAGAAATGAAGACAGATTTACAAATGTAACTGAAAAAAGTAATAACCTATGCATTGAATAAAGTGTTGGCTAAGGTGGAGTGATCAAAAGTGGTTCAGGTTTGCTTAACTATACTCAGGCTACTATTCCTTTTAAATGAATCTCCAAATATTCTAAAATAAATACTGCCTCAAGTAATGAAATTATTTTTATTTTTTTTAAGATTTTATTTATTTATTTGGCAGAGAGAGAGAAATCATAAGCAGGCAGAAGCAGGGGGAAGCAGGCTCACCCACCGAGGAGAAAGCCCAATGCAGGGCTCGATCCCAGGACCCTGAGATCATGACCTGAGCCGAAGGCAGAGGCTTTAACCCACTGAGCCATCCAAGTGTCCCATGAAACTGTTTTAAAACTGGGGTTTTAAGGGACGCCTGGATGGCTCAGTGGGTTAAAGCCTCTGCTGTTGGCTCAGGTCATGATCTCAGGGTCCTGGGATCGAGCCCCGCATTGGGCTCTCTGCTCGGTGGGTGAGCCTGCTTCCCCCTCTCTCTCTGCCTGCCTCTCTGTCTACTTGTGATCTCTCTCTCTGTCAAATAAATAAATAAAATCTTAAGAAAAAAAACTGGGGTTTTGAAATTTAAATTTAATGAACTATAAAGTTCTATATATTTCCTTATTAGCAGGCTTTATGACATTAACTTAGAGAAAATTAAAACATTTGGAGAAACCACTACTAAATCATATCACAAACCCAGCATATATAGAACAAGCATGAGAAATACAAACATCACAAAATTTTGATCATACACTTTTGAAAAGTGAGGGAAAACAGCACCCCCCACCTCTTATGTTTTTCAAGTTGCTCCTTCAGTAAAACTGGAATCTGCACATTGTAAAAGGGAAAATTCACATTCTGATAAGCAACAGTTAACCTTTCTCCTTTCCTTTTTTTTTTTTTTTTTTAGATTTTATTTGAGAGAGCATATGTGCCTGCGCACGCACACACACACAGTAGGGAGGGGCAGACGAAGAGGGAGAAGAGCCCGAAGCCCACTCAATCCCAGGGCAATCTCATTACCACAGATCATGCATGACCTGAGCCAAAGGCAGATGCTTCACCGACTGAGCCACCCAGGCTTCCCAACCCTTCTCCTTTCTTCATGTTAATTTTTATCAATCTAGATGACAGAACCAAAGATAAAAGACACTTTTTTAAATTTACTCAAGTGAAAAAGGACTCAAGAGTACACCTCTAACTCTATAAATTTAAGGTCCATTTAAAGGCTTCAGAGAAGTGCTGAGATGAGTATATTTTTAAGATAAGATCCATAGCCTGCATCAGAATCTCAAAGGAGTTTGTTAACCAAAAACAACAACCACAAAAAGGTAGAAGAACATTGTCCTAGACCCAAAAAACACAGTATTTTTATATATAGAACTAATGAATAAAAAGTATAAGCTAGAGGATGGATAAAACAATTAAATAAGTCCAGTAAGTGTGAACTTATTTTCTCTATTGCACTACAGTTTTAAAAAGCACACACTCTTGTCCTCATTGTTTTGGTCTCTTTTTAATGTGTTTGGAAATTTCTGTGTATAGTTAAAGAGCTATTACTTTTTTTTTTTTTAATTTGACAGAGAGAGAGAGAGAGATCACAAGTAGGCAGAGAAGCAGGCAGAGAGAGAGGGGGAAGCAGGCTCCCTGCTGAGCAGAGAGCCCGACATGGGGCTCAATCCCAGGACCCTGAGATCATGACCTGAGCCAAAGGCAGAGGCTTAACCCACTGAGCAACCAGGCACCCTGGGCTATTACTTTTCTAAATCAATTCAGCATCATCAATGAGCTCTCCGTTGGTTATACACAGCAGAATATTTAAATTTACTTAATAATCAAGTAACTGTATTTGGAGGACAAACTAAATTAATCTTTATCCCCGCATAACAATTTGAGATACAAGTACATTGAACTTCATTCTTGGTAAATACATATAAACTCACACACCAAGGTTTAAGTTATTTTTAACACACTTTGAGCATTTTCTAACATGCCTACATATTGTTAAATTTTTAAATAGTTAATTTTAGAGTCATAAGGGCAGGATGATGGGGTAATTCTTTATTTTTTTCAAATCATAATTTTTCCCTTAAAGAAAGAACTCAAGGAATATTCTACTTTCATTTTAGAATTACAAGTAAGTTCTCAAATTATGACTGTGATTCATGATCATGCTCAAGGCTTATTTTTAACCCAAAGTACTAATAGAACACAAAGTAGGCATTTAGTATTTGTTGATCTGATTTTTTAAATTTTTGAACAAAAGCAAATATATCATTTAAAATATCACCATAAGATACTGTTATCTATACTATAAGTTGAAGCTATATTAGATATGATACATGTCCAATCTACTCACCCTCTTCCTCCTCCCCTCCTCCAACAACTCAAGAGTTTAAGAATATTTTTTTTAAGATTTTATTTTTAAGTAATCTCCTCACCCAGTGTAAGGCTTGAACTCACATCCCCGAGATCAAGAGTCATATGCTCTACCAACTGAGCCAGCTAAGTGCCTCAGGAGTCTAAGACTCGTTAGTGGTTGCATTTAAGCGTTTCTTTCAAGTGCAAATGTACATATCACCTATGTATTACAAAACTTCAAGCTTTCTAAAGAATAACTCTCATTTAGAATTATGTAAAAAACTTAAAAAACCTAGAATTAATTAGTAATTAAATAGAACAGACTTTACTCTTGGATACCATTTCTTCAATGTCCATAAAATATTAACATTTTAAACTAGAATTTTTTTGTCCAGCTATCACAGCTCATTCAAATCAGAGTTATCTATGATGACCATGAATGAATGAACACTCTTTAAAGGTCAGTTCTATGGCTTCATGCATCCAGAGGCCAAAATGTCTAGCTAATTCAGTTAATAAACTATAAAAATCTTAAGTTATTTTTTTGGTTACCCTATAAACCTATATTTTTGGAAGATTTTATTTATTTAGAGAGGGAGAGTGCACACAAGCAGGGGAAAGGGGCAGAGGGAGAGTAGAGAGAGAATCTCTAACAGAGAAGTTGTTTTTCCAAAATCCTTCTGTAAAATGATAGCATAAATAAGGTTCCATCCTGCCACTTCCTATTATTAATCTAGTACTAATAAAAGGAAACCAATTTTCAAATCCTAGTTTAACGAAACTCTATGGTATGAACTCTTGAAGATACTTTCTGCTTCCAGAGCCAACACTTTTTCCCGCAGAATGTTCTCCATTGTCCCAGATCATCTACCTTATTTTGTAGTCAAATTCAAAATTCATTTTTTAAAATATAAAATATATTTTTTGAATTTTGAATTTTGGACTCTAATTCAAAAATTTTGAATTTTGGACTCTAACTCAAAATTTTGAATTTTGGACTCTAATTCAAAAAAGTGCATAACCATGGGGCGTGCACAGGTGGCTCAGTTGGTTAAGCGGCTGACCTACACAACCTCGAGGTCCTAGGATTGAGCCCCAAGTAAGGTTCCATGCTCAGTGGGGAGTCAGCTTGTCCCTCTCCCTCTCCCTGTGCCCCTTCCGCTACTTGTGCTTTCTCTCTCTCAAATAAATAAAAATCTTTAAAACAAACCAAAAAAGGTATAATGATAGAAGGACAATTCACAACAAAGGAAATTAAAATAGCAAATAAACAGATGAAAAAAAGTTTAGGAATCTAAAATTTGCAACTTAAAACATAATGAAATTTATTTTTACTTATTAATTGAACAAAGATAAAGAATTCAGTGCATTTAAAACTAGTTCTTTCAACCATTTCCTGGAGTATAAATGGCTACATACTTCCAAGACAGCAATCTGGTAATCTTTATGTAGAGCCTTTTTTTTTTAATGTATGTATGTATGTAATTGCTACATTCATGTGGAGCTTGAACTCACAACCCCCAGATCAAGAGTTGTACGGTACTTCCAACTGAGCTAGCCAGGCACCCCTCTATCCAAAGCCTTTAAAATGTTCTTATTCCTCAACAATTCCTTTCTCCTCTAGAATCCTAAGGAAATAATCAGAAATTAGAACAAAATATGTATAAGGATGTTCAATCATTAGGAAAGAACTAAATGTCCAGTATTAAGGAAGCAGGTAAAATTTTTATATATGTGGCCCACAGTATCTTAAAACCATTTAAAATTATGTTTGCACATAATTTTTAATAGGGGAATTTATTTTAGTATTAGTGGGGAAAAATAAGTTATACTCTTGTACATATAGGTAAGAAAAAAATCACATAGGAAAAAAGATTATAAATAAAGACAGTTGTTATATCTCAAGAGTAGGGTTACTCTAATTTGTTTCCTCTGCTTCACAATTGCTAATGCTTTCTAGAATATCTTCAGTGAGCATCTAATTGTTTCCAAAGGAATGAATTTTAAAACTTTTATTGAAATGGAAAGTATTTGGATTAGAATGCAGATAATACGATTTGGCAAATTTGCACTTGTTTGTGAATTCCTCTCTTAGAATTCAGAGGAGTAATTATATTTAAAAATATATTTTATATTTTAAAAAATGAATTAGTTTTATTAAAAAAATGAAGAAGGACAAAAAAGGTAGAATGGTTTGTGGGAACCTACTACCAATTTAATTTTCTAAGGAATGCTCATCAAGCTAGCCTACAAAACAAGTTTTCCTAAACTTACCATTTACCAGTTTCTTTGAACCCTCACAGTAATAACTGTGTTGTCTAGTGAAAGCAGAAGCTTTGGGTCCTTGATAAATTTTCTGTTTATAGATTTAAAACTGCATATATTGTTTTTAATGATTTATCTGATTGGTATACATGGCCTGTTAACATTGTTTTTACTTTCCGAGCTATGTGATGGCAAAATGGATAAACCTTAGATGCCAGGTTCGTTCTCTTCCTCAACCCTTATTAGCTTGTACTGTATACAAGCTACACAGACTTTTATCTACCATTTCTAGAGATAATCACAAGCAATAACTATCAAAAGACAAGAAATTATTGGAAAATTAACAGCAAAATGAATCATAAGAAAGAAAACTATTATATTATGAGAAAATGTCATTAATAAATTGTGGATATTACCTCTATTTCCTATAACAATGCTTCCAGAGAAGGGAGAACAGAAGTTCTCCTGGGATAGAGAACTTCAACTTCTGATTCTTGAGTTATAATTTATGGAATACGTAGCAAGGGAATTTGATATATAGTACTGCTGCTACATCTTATCTATGACTTCTAAAAATAATAGGTGTCCATGTTTGTGCAGTTTAATTCAGTCAGAGTTAAACCAGGACATGGGTGTTAAGTACCTGGAATTTACATGACCAAAACTTCAGTATAGGTCTCAACTGTAAGGATCTAATGAGTAGAAATTAGGATTTTTAAAGATACCTCCCTCTTTATAGCATTAATATTACAAAGAAGTGTGGAGATGATGACCAGCAAACATCAGCATAATAATACTTTCTTGAAAGTTAGCTAAATATAATATCTTAGAACACAGGATAGTGCTAGTATTCTAATGCGTAAGAATAACTCAGAAGAAAACCAAATGAGCTGAAAAATAAGAAACAGAAAAGAGTAATAGGAAAGTCAATTTTATAATTTCACCCTGCAGGTAACAAGTAAGTCCTAATTTCATTATGTTCTTAGCATTTTCATGAATAGGTGTGAGTTATTTTGTTTTTTATATTGTCTTTTTTTTTTAGCTTGGTCTTTATGGATACATGAATTTCATTTGAAAAGATGAAAAAATGAAAAATCAAGACATCCAGTTAAATTTTAATTTCAAAAAAACAACAAATCATGTTTAGTATAAGCATGTTGCAAATATTGCATGGGGCATACTACTACTAAAAAATTACTTCTTGTTTATCTAAAATTCACATTTCACTGTGTATACTGTATTTCATCTGGCAACCCTAGGTATAGTAAAAACACATTCTAAATAAAGAATACTTTCCTTTTTTTTAAATGAAACTCCTTATAATCTTACTTATGACAAAAACCCATGCAAATGTATTGTTCCTATAGGAGATATATTTATCTGCGCTTAAAAAAAGGAAAAAGACAACCATTAGGTTTTAATGCTTTCTATACTCTGACAAACTAGTTCCTTAGCAAAAATAACCCTAAAATTTAATTTGAAAAATATGGTGGGAATAAATAGAATCATTAGATTACTTGTATTTTTTAGTTACTACATTAAGGACAATAATAATGAGTAAATAAATCATTCAAAATTGTAGAATAAAAAATAGGTCTAGGCTACAAAGCAAACACTGCTAAGAATAAATTTTTCATAATTTTAAGTGAAACTGGCAAATGTTCAAAATTTAATCTGATGCTTCCACACATGAAAAAAAAAACTGAGCTAGTTATGTTTTCTTATATCTTAATTAACTATGAAAGAAATAAAAACTTTGACTCTAAGAAACTAAACTTCAAAGGCATATCCCTGAGGAATAGATTTCCATGTAACTTATTCTTACATACAGTCTGCCTAGGCAAGTTGACCAAAAAGAGGACAGCAGTCTCCTAAACTACAACCTGCCACTGATTGATGTGCCATACACCATCTGTTGACTTTCACTCTTTATTTTTAAAAAATTATTTTTCAAATCAATACCAATATTGATTTCTTAGGTTTACGTAGTAACATAAAACAATAATAGAGAAAACTACCAGGACTCACAGTACTATTTTTATAATTTTTCTATAAATCTAAAGTTATTTCAAAATGGAAAGTTTACTTTAAAACCTAAAGTAAGAAGAACCGTACCACTGCTTTTGGACTATAATATAAGGAATTCCAAAACAACTTCACAGATATAAATACCATTTCTTTACACTCCTCAGAACGTCACTGGTTCTGATTTTCCTGAATATACATACTAAAAAACTCAAGTAAACATATCACAATTAATAATTATGCCATATACTAAATAAATTATATCGTATGATTTCTACAAAGTATATGCAACTGAAGAATATATGATGATCTGTTGCCAAAATATTTACAAGGTTATTTTACTGCTTGCTGTTCATTACCATTACAACGTTCGATTGTGATAACGAACTAAAATATGTCACTATTGAAGGCCTAGGAAATAAAATACATGTGTACCTTACTGAAACATAACTACCGCAGCTTTAAGCCAAATAGTTATTTATTAGAAGAAAGAGCAAAATTTAATTTGCCTCACAGTACAAAAGCTACTGAATTGTTACCTACAAGAACCTTATTAAAGTTGGGAGAAATAGAATTTAATGTTATTAAAATGATTATTTTCCCCTAAATAGAAATTTTATTTTTTTAAATAGAAATTTTATATATCTTTAGACAAATTCTATTCAAGAGCATTTTTATAACTTAATATTTTTAAAACATTATAAATCAAGATGAGTCTCTTTTAAACACATTTCCACCTGCCACCAGGTTCCCTCCCCCTTACAAAGGCCATTGTTTGTTAAATTGGAAGGGGAAAGAAACTGCTTATGAAAAAAAAAAAGCCAAAATAAGGGATAGGTATGTAGGAGAGAAATGAAGCATTGATCAGTGTAGAAGAATGAGCACAAAACTTCCTGAAATGATAGGAAACCTGATGATAGGGTACCTGCATAATTAGGGACATTAAATTGGGTGCAAAATTGCACAGTACAAATCCTTTACTTTCAGTTGAACTACACAATCATCTGAACTCTAGGGGGGAAAAACATCTACTTTCTTTCTTCTATTTCATTGCTTAAAATGGAGTGGCTAAAACTTAAAGGTAGAAGGATCAGTTCCCTCAAAGACGTAAAGATAACCCTAGGTGAATTACTGAGTTTTTTTTTCAACATTCACACAGAGTACAGAGTGAAACGAGCATAACGTAAATCAGCTCATTGTTTGCACCCTTTCAAATTAGTTGCCAAAAGAAAAGTGAAAACTTGATAAGCAGGCTCCAATTTCTATGTGTTGATTTAGAAATCTTAAAGCTGGTGGGAGCTTAATTCATTTAAAGAAAGAAATTTAAAGGGAAGGAAAGTAAACAAGGAAAATAGTATGCAATGAAACACTGATGTGAATGAGGTAGAAAGGATTTTCTTTAAAAAACAAAACAATAAAGAGTTCCATTGTGCTTTTAAATTACAAATTTAGTTTTCTTTGATTTAGTTTGAGTCTGATTTCCCTTTGAGTATCAAAAATGTCATCATCCATTTAAATATTCAAACTGCTGATGTAGTTTCTCCGTATCTTGTGGGGCGAATTAAAAACCAAAATCTTAAAAATTAAGTTCACATTTTCTAATAGGTAGATGACTATTCTGAATAAAGTAGCAAAGGCCTTTTTTCTTTTAACCTATCCCCCCATGAAAAGTCCATTTCTGAACTTGCAAACTAGATCGGTTCAGAACACTGATTGTGGCAGCTCCCGGTTTGACCCTTTTTCTCAGGATTCGAGCAAAAAAGCCTAATTCACTAAAATAAGTGATGAGAAATGGCAAGACTAAGTTCGTATATTCAGAGACAAGTCCCAGGTGGCTCATCTGCCCTCTTTCCAGGAAAAGGCGTCCCCATCTTTCATCAGCGTTTACTTTGTCTTAGTAGGAACGCATATTTAATCATCAAAGCAAATATTTTCTAACCTTAAAATGTAAGATCTTTAGTAGAGATTTTTAAAATTATTTTTAAACCACAGATATATTTAAATGGGAAAATGTGAGGACAAACTGCTTTGCAGGGGCGAGAAAGGTGAGAGCAGGGAAGGACTATCATCTGCACTGAGATCTGAAAGACACTTGTAGCTTACTTGAGAAGCTTCATTTAGCATTGAGCGTACCGGGAAATTCTGTTCCTGGTGACAGCGCAGTGGGAATTCCCACTCCAACAACCCATGAAATGTTACTGCATAATTATTCACCTTCTGAGGCCCATTAGAACTTATCAGTAAAGAAAGAAATTTAATTTAAACTCACCCCTCTGTGCTAAAGAATGACTGGGACATGAGATCAAAGCGCAAAGCTCTGTCCTCCAGTGGTTTGCAACACCTAGGCACAATAGGGTGAGAGAACGAGGCATTCCAGCGCTTCCCGGCTTTCCGGACCCCGGAGAGAGGGGTGGGAACGTGGGCTCGAGTCGCCGGCTAGTTTGAGGGAGGAGGGTGGTGGCGGCTCCAGAGGTGGTCGCGTCAAATATATCCTGGAGCTTCTGGCGGCCAGAAAGTTTCTCTATCGGAGGCTGCAGGGGCTTGGCACTCAGAAGCCCGCCCTCACTCCTCACCCGCTACGGAGATACTCGTCACCTGAGTTCGCGGATTTAACCACAGGCGCTAGAAGGCTGGACCCGTATCCTGCGCAGGTGTGCTGCTCTGGGAACTCCCTGGATATAAGCAATGAGGAAGAGGTTTATGGTGTAGCAGCATCACAGGGTGCCTTAAATGCATAAAGATGGTGCACGCATAACCAGCAAGAAATGCCAAGTTTAATCCTTGGCATACCTCCAGCGTACAAAGTGGAACCCACGGATCCAAACCTGTACGATGAACTTCCAAGAGGGGAGGGTCTAAGTTCCAGAAGCGCCTCAGAGAGGAGCGGTAGAGAGATTTGCCAGGAGCTGGCTCCTTTCCTCAGGCCGCTCGTGGAGCTGCAGGTACAGTCACCAAGTAAAGCACTTGC
Source organism: Procyon lotor (assembly GCA_028646535.1). NCBI lineage: Eukaryota > Metazoa > Chordata > Mammalia > Carnivora > Procyonidae > Procyon > Procyon lotor. The sequence goes on along the minus strand of CM053614.1, from coordinate 45,422,002 downwards.
AAGGGTGCTCTTGTCCTTCCTTTGCTTCAGTTATCCCCAAAATATCGGGCGTGGAAAATGTTGCTAGCACTCCCCAAATATCTAGCTGCCCAAAGTGTCAAGAGGCAAAGAGGGAGCCGAAAGCCCGGGAGAAGTTGCTGGGTTTTAGGTGCAACGCGGTAAAGAAAAGTTGAGTATTGTTCAACAGGTACAATGATTCTCCCCTCTCTCCCTCTCTCTCTATATAGGTCTATTTTTAAATTTATAGCTATAGCTATCTATCTATCTATCTATCTATCTATCTATCTATCTATCTATCTATCTATCTATCTTCTAAGTAGTCAATGAAGTGGCTATACTGTTCTTTGATTCCCGAAATCAAAAAGGGCAGTTTTTTCACAGCCAATCAGACTTGGTTTTGCTTCCTTTATGATAACAGCGTGGGTAAAAGTGCGGAAGTTCCTTGATTCGAGCCTGGCAAACCAATAATAAAATGACAAGACTAAAACTTCCCGCGGAAGGAGAACACAGCACTTTGTAGAACGCCGCGAGGGATGGGGGCAGGTGCGAGTGAATGCAGAAGTCTGGCCAAGAAAAGAACACCGAAAAGAAGAAGGGCAAGCAGTAGTCGCTAAGAGAAACTTGGGAAGAACGACCTGGGCCCGTCCTTGCCCCGGAAGACCAGAGTGGCACTGGCAGGACGCGGCGCAGGGCCTGCCACCCCGGGATAGGGTGGGACAGAAAGGCTTCGAGGTCCAGGCACTCGCGGATGCTGAGAATTTGGACAGCAAGGAAAGGAAAGGCGATCCCCCAGCCCACTCCGACCCAGGCGTCTTTAGAGAGCAGGGAGGTGAGCTCCACGGAGTCTCACCGCCGCGACTCCCACGGTCGGTTCGCGCGAGGCCAGATGCCCTGGCCAGCGCCGGTCGCATAGCGCAGGCAAGGCCGACGCTCGGCGCGCTGCAGAGCGAGCGCTGAGCGCATGGTGGCGCTCGTTGTCCGCGCGCCAGCGGAGGCGCCCGCTCTGCCTTTGTGTGCAAGGGCAGTACGCGAGCGGCTCCGGCCGGCCTCACCCGGGGAGTGCCAGCGGGGGCCGGGGCTCGAGGGGAGATCCCAGACTACGGCCCCACCCTTTGCTGCAACTCGCGGGTGGACGATGTGGCTCGTCAGATCGGGGTTCTCAGAGGGTCTTTCTGAGAGCAGCCGGCAGGTCAAGGAGCGAAAAGGAAGGAGGAGGTAGAGTTTAGAAAGGCTGGGAAATTCTCCCGGGTTCAAAACCTCCTCCTGAATTCACAGAAAAAGAGAATGAGGCAAACTTTGGGTAGCCCAGAGCTCAGCTGAGAGCCCTGCAAGGGAAGCAGAGGGCGCCTCCGCCGTTCTTCCCGCGCAGCAAGAAGTGCTTGCCTGAGAAGGAAAGTTAGGGAGTGGGCTTAAAGGAAGCCCCCCTAGATGGGCTTGAATGAATGGCTTTAGAACAGCAGTGAAAAGCCGCAGCTTTGAGCGGGCGCTTTATTCCTGGCTCTCAATCACCCCAGGCTCTCCTCGCTGTCCCCAGAGCTCTGCAAGCCCCGACAGTCCTTAGGAACCAAAGCTAAATGTATAAGGCTGCTTCCTCACCGCCAGGAGACCCCGCAGAAAATTAAATTAAATTAAACACGCGCCCAGGGACCAAAGAAAATAGATTTCTCCCCTCCCCCACGCTACAGCAAATCAACACTCCGGCGCACCGGGAATGCAGCGAACCTAAAGAGATGGCCACTGACGCGCATCCCCTTAAATCGCAGCCGCTGAAGCCCAGGATGGCAAGGAATTACCGGCTTTCCTTTAATCCGGAAGCAGGGAATAAATAGGGCGCAAGCAAATTCTGAATCTTATTTTTAAACAACAGCAACAATTGTATAAGAAGCAAAGTCCTCAAAAGATGCCACCCAGAGACAGTCCTAACTTAAGAATGAGTACATTACTCTACACCTCACTCCTTTTGATTCTTTACTTAACATGATTTCCTCTTTTCTAGATACAGTGATAGAATTATCTGCTGGGCTATTTTTTAAATAAATAAGGGCAGGCAACTGTGGAAATCATATTTTTTTTAAAAAAGAAACCACTGATCATACTTGAGTTTTTCTTACGGGTGCCGGGAGAAATAATAATGCCTGTCCGGACAGACGCAGCAAAAAACAGCAGGAATACAAAAAAACCCAGTTTTTAATGAAGGTATTCAAAATACCCACATCAAATTAACCCCTCTTTGAGGCTATTCATAGGAAAAATTGCGCAAATGTAGAACTTCTTTCATTATATCCATCTTCACCACCTTAGGCAACCAGAGGACAATCACATGTACAATTTTGTTCCTCCGAATTTCCTGCCTTAATTTACCAACATAAAAGATCATCTGACCTTTGAGCTAATCCTACAAAATAAAATATTTAATTTAAAGAAATTCCTCCACAGGCCTTCGGTAACATTCCATTCAATAATCTCACCAAAAGATCCCCACGGAGATGAAAATGTTGATGGCAGGATTATCGATCTGCCCTCTCAGGAGTCCAGTATCATCACCTGCTTGTCTTTAATTTTTAATTTTAGCATTTTCTTCCCAGGTCAAGCCCAGTTGGGAAGTTATACCAAGACCTGGGTAGGAATAAAGTTGAAGGAAGGCAAAACCATCTAAGAACTTTTTTCTAATCTCAGTTGGTAAGGGAAAGGAACTCATCACATTGGCTTAAATTAAGCTTCTAGCATAAAATATTTTTGTTGATAGTCCAACGTCAACAAGTCAGTCACAGTCCTGTCCCTAAGATGAAGGAGATCAGAGAAAGAGAGAGAGAAATTGAACCAAGAAAAGATAAAGTAAGGTGAGGAAGAAAGTTTGGGGAAGAAACAGAAAGGCTGGGGTGAGCCATAGCCCCCTGTTCCAGTCTCTGGAGGGTGCACTGATAAAGCTGGCCTGACCTCTGGGTCAACAACTAGTTTAACTCTACCTTGATCTGAAGACTGGAAGCTTGTCTCTTGGTTCAAAGTGAGATCCAGCCTTTGGCTTCATTTGTGTGAGCCTTCAGGCACTGTTAAGAGGTGCTTTACCACAGACAAAGCAAAGAGAAATCACAATTTTGCACCTTATCTTCTATCCTCTGAAAAGAGGATGTTCATCCCCAAAAGGGAATTCTGCCCACCCTCCACAAAGTGAATCTAGAAATACTGCTCAATAACCATCAAAACAAAATAAACTAGAACTAGAAGGGGGAGGAGGAGGGGAAGGAGAAAAGCGAAAGTTTGCAATCTGTCCCCCTTCAACTACCCCCAAAGAAATCTTCCAAACAATCTCTCTCCTTGTCATTACCCCCTTCTTAAATCAAATGTGATTTTTGTATGTATTGCAACTTATATTACAAACGTATCAAGCAGCTTTCCTCTTACCTGCCACTACATTTAACTCCTTCAGAGCCGCTTTCTCCGAATCCCTCGGCATTGCAACTTTCAATAAAAAAGAAACAACACTTAAACTGTGTTCTGGGTGTTAGTCCTAGGAAGAAAGTGACAGAAAGAGACTATTTTACTTTTTAAAACCATTACTTAGAGCTATAATATACCAAAGAATCAGGGCTAACCTCACTTGCCTAAAACCATAGGGATTGGAGGTCTCAAGTATCTGCATAGACAACAGGATTAAGGCAGTCTGCTACTTGGGTACAAACTGAATTATTCTATAATATTTTATCCCTAATTGGTTTTTTTCTTCTGAGTTTACAATATGCACAGCACTCTGTATTTTCACTTGCTTCTATGGATCATAATGACTTTACAGAAATTTCAGTGGAAATTTTTCAGGTCAAGAAGTACACCAAGACTGAACTTGGGGTGGAGGGAATGCAAACAGAAAGAAAGAAGCTAAACTTAGAAGAATCTGAACACACTAACTTTTTATTCAGTTTGATTCAAAATAATAATATTAATCTAATAGTGAAATAGTTTGATATAACATCAGTCAACATTTAAAGTATTTTATGTTTCAAAGTATGGCTCAAGGAACACTCATTGCTTAAATGCACTTAGACATAACAAGACAATATTTTTTTATTGGCATCATTGACACCTATGAACAATAGCCTAGTAAATAGATTAAGGTTTAACCTTCCTTTTCTTTGGTGGCTGTTTAGAGACTTTAAAAGAACAGATAACTCATTTCAACAGGAATCTTCTACTGATATTTACCTCTACATAATCTTTAGCTAAGACGTGGAATGCCAAAAACAAGCTTTTGTTAGCTTGACCTCCTCCACCCCCTAACAACAGAAGTTATCCCCAAACCCATGTTTTTATTTTAGATGTATTGATCTACCAATGTAAGGCTTGGCCTTTTAAATACCAAATACAATCAGTGGCCAACAACCTGACTCCTTCTGGAGAAGGAAGCAGAACAGGGAAATTTCTCGGAATTGTCTGGTGACTTAGCACAAATTTGAAGAGGTCAGTAAATCCTGATGCTTTGAGCTAAATCTACTGGTAAATAATTAATTACATTTGTTAGACTCTATAATCTTAATCTTGGTAAAAAGAGAAACACAGCTTTGCCAAATAGATCATTCCATCTAAGTAATATCGTAAAGGCAGTTATTTAAATATTACCACAAAAAAACAGGGTTATATTTTGTTTAAATTAGACATTTAACTGAAGATAAAATGCAAATGTCCATAGTTTAAAAAGGAAAAAAAATACAAATTAACTGGCCTAGTCTTTTATCTGAGTTTATTAATACCATTTAAAATATTACAAATAAATCAATTACATCTCATGCATTTAAAATGCAAGTCTAAAATGTTCCAGAGAAAGGCTTTTCATTTCAATGTGAAATATCCAAATTATTTCAACATTACAATGAGCAATTAGTTTGCAGAATCTGCAAACATTTAAATGTAGTGTCAGGAGTGTTTATTAACAGTTAACAATATTACCTTCAGGAAATACACAAAGGCCAAAGTTAGTTGAGTTTCACTTGGACAATTTATTTAATACATGGGTTTTGGCAGACCCAGTTATTATGAAATATAGGAGAACTCTCACTTTAACTATGCCTGAACTGCCAGCAAATGCAAAGAAGTACATGCTCCATTAAATTAAATGTCATCCCACATTTATCAAATATTGTCTTAGTTACAGTTTGATACCTATCTAAATTCATATTCGAGCAAAACTAAGCCCCGAAAGTGCGTTTGTGGCTCTGCACCTCCAGAAGTGAGTTCAAAATACCTGCAGCTCATCAGAACTGCAACAATAACTCTTAATATTTTTTGTAACCAAAAAAAGAAAAAAAAATCAACTTTACTTCAATATATTTTCAAATATTTACTGGAAGTAATATACAAGAAAAATACTATACAAAATCGTCTCCTGGACAGCTGCACCTCACACCCATACACTGGTGGAGTTATAATTAATTGGTAACTAATCTATGAAGGATTCTCCAGTTGTACAAACCATTAGGTTCTGATATATTTTACAAAGGTTTTTTTTTTCCTATTTTCCCTCTTTTGGCATTTAAACTACAGCCTCGTCTTAAATAAACGATAGCTTCTTCACTTGTTTGTAAGTTTAAATCACACACAAAAAGAAGTTTAACCCTAAGAATCTTCAATGAATTCCAAGAATTTACAGAAATGGGTACAATACAAATTGGTGGCTGGACTAGCAAAAAAAAGATTGGGAGATTATGCTCAGGAGTGGTGAAAAACGAGGTAGAAAAGGACAAACACGGAGATAGTTAATCTGGTCTCACCGGAAAGGGGCATTTTTGCATAAGAAAAAGACGCCTACCCTCACCCCCACCCCATAAGTTAAGTTAATGCAATCAAAATAACTTTGGGATCGACGTTAGCAGTTTCGAAAGAAAGACTTGTTCACTGCCAGAGGACAAACTATCTAGAGGGGAACCAAGTGGAGGGACGCTGTATTTTTTCTTTAGTTTTTTATTTCTAAAAAATGTTATAAAGTTGAAAGAAGGCTGCTGCAGCGATTCGCCAGGACTGCCCTTAGCTGAAACTTGAATCGGTTCCACCTCAGGGAACAAAGGAAAAGAGGCAGAGCTGACGTTGGGAGATCTAACTCTACAAACTCCGGGTCTCAGGGCCGCCAGGTGGGCACCCCCACATAGTTGCGACAGCTCTGCGCGGGGAGGGCAGTGGCATGCAGCGGCCAGGCGGGACTCTCGGAAGCTGAGACCGCCAAGACGGTGGTTCTCCAACCTCGCTGATGGCTGCCCCGGCAGGGAATGCCGGGCCTCCTGCCTAGCCCTCCCCACCGCGCCGCTCAGCCTTGTTCAGCGGAGCTGTTCCCGCTCGTGCCGAGGTCCCCGATCTCCCAGACACTAGATCCGTCCAGTTCTACCTCCGGCAACCGCTTCCCTCTAAAAGATACAACCTGGGGATGGCAGAGAGAGGACGAGGAGAGGACGGAAAATAAGGACCCGGCAAGGCGCCGGTTACAGCTGTAGGGGGCTCCGACAGTGTTACCTGGTGGAGATGGGAAAGCCAGGGCCCAGGAGAGCCATGGGTGTTACTTACATGTCCATATCCCCTTTACAAAGTAAAGTCACAGAGTGAGTCAAAAGAGAGAGACAGAGACAGAGACTGAAGGAGACAGAAAGTGCGAGCAGGATGGACAGTGGAAAGAGGCTGGAGCGGAGGCCAGGACACACGGGGCCCAAGCGGACCGGGATGGGAGGGGGTCGAAGAGAAGGGCAGCGGCAGGATGCACGTCACTCCAGGCCGTTGCGGTGCCCGGGCTCCGGGGGCTGCAGCAACTCCGGGGAGTGGCAGGGCGGGCTGCCCGCGGCGCTGTGCTCGCTGTCGGTGTCGCTGCCCTTCTTGCCGCCGCTCCCGGAGCCAGCCGAGCCGCCGCCGCCGCCGCCGCTGTGCGTCTTCACGTGCTTGCTGAGGTGGTCGCTGCGCATGAAGCGTTTGTTGCAGACAGGACAGGCGAAGCGCTTCTCGCCCGTGTGGGTCCGCAGGTGCCGCTGCAGCTCGTCGGAGCGCGTGAAGCGCTTGCCGCAGAAGAGCCAGTTGCACACGAAGGGCCGCTCGCCCGTGTGCCAGCGCAGGTGCGCCTTCAGGTGCGACGTCTTGCCGTACACCTTGCCGCAGCCCGGTATGTGGCAGCTGTGCAGGCCCTTGCGCCGCAGGCTGGCCCCGGCCGGGCCCAGCCGCTCCGCCTCCTGGCAGTTGGGGCAGTCGCAGGTGGCGCGACCCGAGTAGCGGCGTGCGGAGGAGCGCGGGGAGCCCCCCAGCGGCGCCGACGGCCCAGCGCTCAGCATGGAGCCCCCAGCGCCGGCCAGCGGCGACGGGGCCGAGTCCGGGTAGGAGCCGGGCAGCACTGGCTTGAAGCCGTCCATGAGGTGCTGGCCGGCGGGGCTGAGCAGGTGCGAGGAGGCGCCGCTGCTGAAGGCCGAGTGGCTGAGGCCCGAGTAATCCGAGTTGTAGCCTCCGAGCGGCGAGTGCAGCGAGGTCTGGAGCCCCCCGGCGGCAGGGTGCAGCGAGCCGGGCAGCGCCGCCGCGCCATTCGGGTTCTGCACGTCGATCCAGCCGGCGCCCACGTCCCACCAGCTGGACGCGCCGGCCGAGCCCACGTCGCCCGCCGCGCCCAGGCCCGGGTGCGAGGGCTTGAACCACGACTCGTACGGGTGCGCCATGCCCACGCGCGGGTAGATGCCCTGCAGCCCGTCCACCGAGGTGTGCACCTTGGAAATGAACACCGGCTGGTGGGAGCCGTCCTGTGAGTGCGCCGAGGAGCCGCCGCCGCCGCCGCCGCCCCCTCCGCCGCTACCCCCTGAGACACCGGGGGCCTGGAACACCGAATAGTCGTTTGCGAAGGGCGAGCTGGAGGCGGCGGCCGCGGCGGCGGCGGCGGCCGCGGCGGCGCTGCTGGAGGTTAGCGAGAAGGCGCTGGAGCCCGGCGAGCCGCCGCAGCTGAACGAGTCGGACACCAAGGCCGCCGCCGCCGCCGCGGCCGCCGCGGCCGCCGCCGCAGCCGAGGACGTACCGCCGTTCCTGGAGGCCCCGGACACGCCGAAGCTCGAGAGACTGGAACCCACTACGTTGCAGCTGCCGGAGGAGGAGGACGAGGAACGTTTCCAGGGGTGAAAGCCTTTGCCGAAGGAAGAAGAGCTGTCCGAGAGGGAGGAGGGAGACGGGCTGGGGCTGCCGATCTTATTACAGGTAGCAGCAAGCATGGCCAGAGGAGTGGATCCCAACCTCGGTTCTTCCTGCGGGAAGGAGGAGAGGAGAAGGGGTGGGGGAGGGGGAGGTGGGCAAAAGGCCGGTGGGGGAGGGAGGAAAGAAATGGGCATCAGTCCTCCGGTAGCCTCCAAAACGCCCCACGGCACCCCATCTCTCGTTGCGGCGCGCCGCCACCAACTCACCTGGCTCCCCCAACAGCCCTGGCACCCGGCTGCTTCCTACTCTACGGGAGGGGACAAGTTGGGCTGCCGGCGTCTGACTCGGGAGCAAAGCGCCATGCTAAAGAAGAGTTTGACAAATATTCTCACCTAAAACAACACTCCCGTGCACACAAGGCCCCAGGCACTTCGAAACAAACAAGCAAGCAAAAAGTCCAGATTGGGGAGGAAGGAAGTTTCCTTTGCCGAGAAGCCTGGGGAAAAACCAGTGGATTGCTTTTAAGAGCGCTTCCCCTGTAATCCAGAGAGAGCTTTGAAAATCCTGTTCCGGTCCCCAGAAACCCATGCTGGGTTGTTTCTCCCAGGCCAAAAGAGGTCAAACTAGAGGGCTCGTTCGCTCTTCCTGCTTTTCTTTTTCTTAAGGAAAAAAAAAAAAAAGGCTACGGTAGTAAAAAGAGAGAGAGACGGGTTCAACGTACCTGCAAGGCAAGGCGGGCTGCGGTATTTTTTAAGGGGAAGAGGGAAAATCTGCAGTTTGCTCAGGAGGAAAAACTTGCTCTCTTTACCCCCGAAATCGTCGCATATAAAATGGACTGGGCGCACGTCTCCCGGGCAGGGAGCGGCCGGGCGCTGCGAGGTGGCTTGTCTAAATGCCCTTCGAACCTTTTCCTGCGCTGAAAAAAGTGACTCTGCCCCCCTCTCCCCCTCTTTCTTTTCTCCAAACTCACTCGTATTTAAAGGGAAAAAAAAAAAAAGCTCTCAATAGAGACTGATAGCCCGTGGCCTGGCCGGGGCGACTTTAACCCCCTCCGATCGGCAATAAAAGGAAACTAATTAAACCAGCAAGAGAAAATCCTGAGACTCACCCCTAGAAGTGAAGTTGCCATCACACAAAAGTGCCCTCCTCCTCTCAGAGGATCTTTTTTATATTGATAAATCAGAGGCAGTGTTTTTTTTAGAGGTGTGCAATACAATGATCAGTTCCGCCCATTCCACCACAATTGTAGCTCCCTCTCCGGCTTTGAAGTGCCGCGGAGGCGCGGCCAGCCAATCTGCGGCCTCGCCGGGCCGCGCCGCGCGCGCGCCGTGAGGTCATCGGCGCCGCCGCCGGCCGCCGCGGAGGGGGGGGGTAGCGGGAGGGGAGCGAGGGACTGCGCGTGTGTTCCAAAGCGGTGTGTGAGTGTGCAACAATGTAACCGTGTGCGTGTGTGAGCAAGCTGTGAAGGAGGTGAAGGAGAAGACAGTGCAGACCGGGGGCGGGGGTAAGGGGTAGTGTAGCAGTGACAGGGCGGCGGAGGGGGAGGAGGGTAGACGGTGCCGAGAAGGGAGAGGGTGTCATGGGTGACAATATAACCATGTGTGACAGGAGGGTACAGGGACAGACCAGGAAAGTGTTGGGGGGAAGGGTGTGAGTATAGTGTAGTGTAACTGTGAGTGACAAACCTAGAGAGACAAGGACAGAGCAATAGAGTGACGGGAGGTCGTGTGTTAGTGTGCTTGATGTGGTGGGAGGGAGGAGTGTGTGTGTGTGTGTGTGTGTGTGAAAATGGAGGGAGGGTGGATGCGTGTGTGTGCGGGAGAGAAAGTAGGGAGAGGAAGGCTGTGTGAATGTGCTTGTGTGAGAGAGAGAGGGTGGTGTGTGTGTGTGCGTGCGCGCGCGCGCGCGGGCAACCAAGCTGAGTGGAGAATAGAAGAGTGCGGTAAAGTGTACCTACACAGAAAGAAACTGACGATCTGAAGAGTGAAACTGCGAAGTTGAGTGAGGCTGAGTAAACAAATACTCACAAACGCTGTCTGTGTCGCCAACTTCCTCTGGTTCCTTGTACCTAAAATCTTGAGTGATGTTTTTTCTTAACTTCTTGGACATTGTCATCACATTTTCGAAGGAAGTCGTATTAATACCTACCTATACTTTCTCGAAGCTCTACATCGGAAGGGTAGAAACTTCGGGCGGCTGAGGGGTATTTTTAGGGGTGAGTTAGGGCGTGTGTGCGCCTGCGTCTACGAGTTGTTACTTTGATTCGGTGGTTTTTTTTTTGTTTTGTTTTGTTTTTTTCTTTTTCCTTTCCCTCCTGAGGTGGGATTCCGCTTTGGAGGTGCAAGTCTCACTCTAGGGGACGGGCGTGTTTGTCCCGCGACGCTGAGTAAATTTCAGTACAAAAGGATTAGATAGAGATGGGGGTGAGAGAGTATTGTTTCTTTCTCTGGGTGAAAAAATGAGGAACGCTTTATGGAATTTAGAAGTTTTCACAGGAAACCTCACTGACACTTTCTGAGAAAAAAAAAAACTGAATAGTTTGACGGAAATCTGTGAGTTTTATTGATCAGAGAATAGAGAGCCCTTTGACAAATCTTGGACCACATGTATGAAGGGGTCCGTCTAATGGCGTTTGGGCCAAATAGCTATGAGTATGTGTGCATGCTGATAGGTACACTTAGCTCAAATTCGCTGGGTTTTAGAACTTGCTTCCCATTTGTGTTATTAGTTACCTTCAGAAATGTCATTACAATTTTACTGTTCCCTCAAGGGTGCATCTTAAACCATAATAAATACCATACCAGTGTTGCAAAAAAAGTCCACAGCCTTTCCAGTACCATTGAATATTTCATATTTTGTTTAAGTAATTCATAGTTTTAAGCAGTTACCAATGCTCCAGAAATCTATTTTTAATGCAGAATTGATTAAAATATTGATAGCTGGGCAAAGTGTCTTGTTTTTACTGGGGAAACATTTTCATTTTATTGTTTCTGAACCCTACTCATGTGCATCAAGAGCTTCTAGAAATTTTAAAAAGAAAAAAGAGAGAGAGAGAAAGAGAGAGAGACACAGAGAGAAAAATCCTCCTTGGATTTACTAAATTCCAAAGTCGGGTTGTATCATTTGTGTGAGTCTCACTGACCAGAGTTGAGGCTGATGTTTGTGGTCTAAGAGTGTGTGTTTCTGACCCCTTTTTAACAGTGTTGGGATATTGACTGTACATCATATCTATTGATTAAGGGGGTAAGGTATATTCTCATATTTTGAAGTAAGTGTGAAGTAAATTAATGAACTGCTTTCTTTCTCTGAAGGCTGATGCTTACCATAAATGTCGTGTTTCCCCCTGCAAGCCACTCTGAATGATTTTAGCGTGTTGAGAAGGCGTGACAGGCCAGCCCAGAAGGAGGAAGGGGTGGGGGAAGGAGGGAACTCCTTTTAACAAATAAAAGAGAATTAACTTCATTGCTTTGGTCTCTTTCTATAATGATATTCATTTTAAGGACCTAATACACAGTCGTTCAAATTTGGGGTTTAATTCTAATCAATACCATCACCCTCAAAGGTGGAGGAAAAAGCTTTGAAAGAAGACTCCCTTCTCTGAATATTTATTTATTTTATCTTTTTTATCCTCCTATCTTCTAGAAGGAAGTGAGGCAAGACTATTAAAAAAGTTAAATGCTGATTCTGAGAGTAAATAGAAGCATTAACCTCTATTTCCTCAAAAAATGCTGGAATCAGAACAAACTCAGCATCATGTGATAACAGTTTTGAACTCCCTACTTCTAAGATTTTTTTATTTGTATAAATTCACTTTAGAATAATATGTAATTCTTCCTATGTCAATGGGTGATAACACTGGTGTGGATTTAATGAACATTCTGGATTCCTGGATTTCTATAAGGTTTTGAAGCATTTGAGGATTTTCACAAAGATTTATATGTGCATCTTTCTTCATTAGAAAATATAGAGAGATATAGATGGAGATACACATATCTATACATACATACATATTCCACTTAGCCCATTAAAAAAATTAGGTGTTTATTTCACATTAGTATTGGTCAAAGGGCATTTTCCCCTTATACTGTGCCCAATCCACTTCCCCTCCCCAAGAGAATGGTGTTTGTCATAAGGCATAAGACAACAAAATTAAAAAGGAAAAACAAAAAAAATTCCATAATTGATCAAAAATTAAAACAGCAACAATCCTGCTTCTGGTTTCAATGAAACTGGTCTTAATGGCAGCTTTTTCTCCACTTTGGAGAAGTGACTCAATCACTTTTGAATCCCCCACAGGAAGAAACATCTGTAATCCATTGTAGATACAACCTGTCCAGCAGAGCATTTCACAAGGCATACAGTTCAGTTTACCTTTTGTGATATTGATCATTACTCGAGTATGTGCTATGACAATATAGAGGTTTTGAAAGGAAGGAGAAAGAAAGAAAGTGAAGACTTTCTAACATTAAAAGTTTCCCCCATCCCATATCAAGTTGAACGTGCTGGCAAGGAGAGAAGTAGACAGATAATCTGCTATTTCTTGCAAACCTGTGGGATCCACTTTCAATAAAGCTAAAATCTATTAGCATTCTGTATGCATCTGCAGCATAAATTTCATTTGAATTTCAAATTTAATAAACCAGGAGGTTTTTAATCATCCCTGGTTTTATTTGTTTGATATTAACATGCTTATTGACCGGGTCTGGTGACCAGTTTGATCATTACAGGACAGCAAAAAGTTAATTAAAACGACCACAGCCCCTTAATCATATCATCTGTCTCATCCATGTCGCTCTCTTTATTACCAGTGATGATGGATAGTCTCCCAGATTAATTTCTCTGTTTCTTCGATTTGGACAACAGCTTTTGGGACCTAATTTACATCCTGGGAACAACTTGCTCAAGTATATCTAACACCTTGCAGCTACAATATACATCAACATCTCCTTAGATGGAGTGAAGAATCGGGGGCTTTTTTTGCAGGCGGGTTTGAAGACTAATCAATGCTGCGATTTGGAGCTCTTACGGTTTCACAACCCAAGAAATAAAAGGTCCTAAAAGAAAATTAGAGGCCTCGATCCTTGCTTTTCCTTTTCAGGGAGTGGGGAGTGAAATATGCCTCCGCTGTTTGGTTAAGTAGATTAAAATGTGTAGATACAACGACAAGTAAATAAAACCATTTGTAACCATTAAGTACAATTAGGGATTTATAGGGGAAAACATCAAAGTTATCCAGGCTTTCAAGTGTCCGGCAACACATCTACGCCAAATACGGTTTTTGGACAAAGTGTGGTCTGGTATATACACAGAGCTGAAAAAGGCCTGAAAGAAAAGAAAAGAAAAAAAAATGCACGTAAACTGCTGCATATAGGCGCGTACCTCTGCTGGGTACGTTTAAACCGGGCTCTTCGCATCTCGGTTTCGGGAGCGTTGGCAGGGAAGCGCAAGCTCTGGGAGCTGATCGGCCGGTGCCCGCCGCGGACCGAGCGAACGCGGAGCCGGCCGCGAATGCCTGGCAGGCGCCTCTCCCGAAATGGGAAGACAGCCCCCAATCCCTGGCCACTGTGAGGGGACCTTGCGCGGACGTGCTGGCTACTACATAAAGCGTGAAGAGGGATGGCGAGGCAGCCCAGCGCCGCCGCCGGCTGCAGGGAGGAGCGGGCTGGGCCAGGTTAGGGCTATTCTCGCGGTCGGGAGCTTTCTGGTCAAAGTTACTTTCCTGCTGCACAGAAAACCTGGCCAGGCGTAAACCTGTGGATTCCTGACGGGTGCCCTTTTGCTGTCCACTCCTGCTTTTGGGCGGCCTTACTAGGAAGTTGCCTAACATTTCCTGAGAAGGGAGGTAATAAAAGCTCCTCGCTGGTGGCAGATTGTTGAACCGTAGGTGGGAAGGGATCAGTCGTCCAGAGCCCAGAGAGGGTTGTATTTTCCTGATTGGAAAATGGGAACTTCACCGCTGAACAATAGCCCCTATTAGTGAGGTTATTCGGTTTCAAACCGTCCGGCCACATTTACAGCCGAGTCCTTACTTTCCTGGTACTGCTTAATTGGATGTGTTTGTTGACCACAGTGAAGCAGCAGTAACTCTTCCTCTCCTTGCATCGCGTCTCCTGGTGGATGCAAAGCATTGCCTTGGTGACTCTTTTTGAATAAATGGGACCACTTGAGAAAACATTCCATATTTTTTCTTAACTGGCTCAATATTTTCTTTCTGTGTCACATTGTTTAATAATTTTTTCCTTCTCTGCCCCTTCAAAATATTCAAAAACTAGCAATGGTTCAATTAAAAGATTTGCTCATGTAACTTAGGATATTACATATTTTGCTTCACTTTAGCTAGAGCATTCAAATTGCATATACTCAGAAGACAAGGAGGACTTTTCCCATGTATCAATCATATGAATATGTGTGTAGGTAAGTTCATTGGTACTAAAGGATGAAGATATTCACCAAAATAGGTATTTCTTCCTAATATTAAGGGAATAAAAAATCTTATCTCCTTATTTGTTGTCTACATGCATAATATTCACATTCTCATAGTATGTTGATATGATTGTGTGCTGGTTTTACAGACAGGCGTGTACTCTAAGGTATATTTCATAGTCATCTCTTGCCAACCCACAGATGAAATTGATAATTAATTCTACAGCACTTCCTATTCCTCCTACATCATGTAAATGAAGGATACACACATGGGGGAAAGAGTTTGCTCACTTTGGGTGAATGGGGTGTGTGTGTGTGTGTGTGTGTGTGTGTGTATGTGTATTTTTGTTGTGCAAGGATAGGAAGAGAGGCTTAGACAATCAAACAAGTTCATCCTTGATTTTTTTCCTGGAATGGATTTGTTTCAGCTGCTTTCTCTTTTGGTATTATATATCACTTTCTCACAGCTAACATGCAGAGTTAAAAACTACTAAATTCTTATCCTCAACATTATTGATTTCTTTTCATTCTATTCTGTTACTAGAGGAGGTAATGCTCCCAGATTACCTCGTGGTCTCCTCCTCCAGACGGTTGACAATTGCAATCGTAGTTTCGGGAAGATAAATGTTACTTTGGGAATTGTGCTTAATTACAAATAATCTAGGAGCTGCTCTGGTCTCTGGGTTTAACCACACATGTGTTCAAACCATTGTACAAGATTTACAATTGGGTGATATTTATGAAAGGGGATATAGTTCGTTTTCCTAAAATCATGGGATAAACTAGGATGCTCCTACTTGGGGTTTGTCAACAGATCTTCAGAGATAACACAGACCCAAGTAACACCAACAACAAAAAAGTGTGCATCTTCAGAGTACTTGAAGGCTTAAGGGTGGTGGTCGAGGAACCATCCACTAGGGTTTACCTTCAGGTCAATTTTATTAAAATGAAAACCTGAAAACAAACCATTCTTTGTTGAATTCTTAAAATCTCTTAAGTAAACCCATTTTTCTGTAGAGAGAATTTCTGAACTCAGATAATCTGATTTTCTTCTCTTTTCTTTTTCTGACAGAAGTCTTGTAGATTTTCCCTGAAATAGCTCAATGGTTATTTTTTACAGTTCCTCTTGTAACTCAGCTGCTACCTTTGTGTGTCTGATTCTTTGCTTATATGGCAGCTCAATTAGTGTTGTTTGTGTGTGTGTGCTCGCTTTTTTTCTAATAGTCTTATTAACAAGAAAAAAGGTGGCGAACAGGTTATTCTCTTAACCTGACCTGGCTGTAAGAGTAAGATGAGCAGCACTGAACAGATGTCCCCATTTAAGCCGTTCTTTTCCCACATGCCTGCTGGATATTGCAGGCGCGCAGGAAGCTCGCTTCAAACCTGGCCCATTTCAGGCCATAATGGCCACGTTATTTCGGCCCAGTGAACACGAACAAAATCGCGTGCTTTAGAATCATTCGACTCTGAGTCCAGGAAAAGCAGGGGGTGTGGTGGCAGTGGGGGTGGCTAGGGAGGGGTGTGTATGGGGGGGGAAGCAGATTTCATCTCGGATCGCAGGAAGAGAACTTGCTCAAAAGAATTTTTCCCCAACAAATATGGTATAATTTACAGCGCAACTTAATAATCCAAGGGGCAATGCAAAAGCCCTTTGCGTTGTAAACCGCTTCTAATTACCTGCCAGAGCAATTAGCTGACTATCACGAAGAAATTAGATCGCTCAATGTAGCATAAATAATGCGAATAATTTTGTAAGAAGAATGGAAAGCGAGACCTGGTGTTTCTTTATAAGGAAATAACACCTCGTACTGTACGAGCCCTCCATGAACACATATTAATGTCTAGGCATGCATGGCAATGAGTCCGAGCAGGAGCCCTCTGGCTGCGGTTCAGCACTTTTTCCGTTTACGTATGCGGGGTGAAAGTCGGCTTCCAGGCATTCGATCTCCAGCCTTCCAGCTCACAGTAATTAACACATAGCGACTTCAATGGGAAAACCTGTTTTCCAGATGATTTTTACAATGCAGCTTTATGTCTCATTTGGCAGTTTAAATAGCTGGAGTTGTTTTCTGGCTTCATCTCTACTATCATCTGTTGAGCATATTTTGCTTAGAATATTGAATCCCACCCAAAAGTTGGGTGCAGGCTTTTGCTAACTTTTTTTTTTTTCTTAAGAAGTAGAGGTATCAGAAGCCACTTTGAGGACACTAGGGTAAAGAATTCTTGTGGGCATATGAACGATACATTTTCCTGAATGAGGCACGATATATTGGGGTATTTTTGTGTGCTTCAACTTTCTTAACAAATCTACATCAATTATATTTAATTCATTTCTCTTGACGAGTGTTTCTTATAGGGGGATTCCACAACATTTCTTAGCAACGGATTTTAAGAGTAAAGCGAAAATCTAATTTTGGAGGAAAGCTGACAGTGCATTTAGGTCTGATAACACTATCAGGCTCTTTGAAATTTACTGGGTTTGTAAATTACAAAAGAGAAGACAGCTTCAAAAGTTGTTTGGAAATCGAATATGTGCGCCGACACATATCCACCCACCCACCCACACTCTTGCTCACCTCCACGTTTTCAGGTGCCGCCAAAGTGAAGGGAGTCACGTGCCCCCCCTTACCCTAGTAAACGAGATGGGTCACACATTTGGGTCAAGTTGAATTAGCCGGGAGAGTTTCCGTGGTAATCGAACTGGACGACTCTATTGGTCACAGCAAAGGGGCGAGTGTGAATCCGGCATTTGCCTGGTCCAGCACAATCGCTGGGCTGAGTACCGCCCCCGCAACCCTGGCAGATTAGGGTTAGCCCCCTCACATCCGCACAACCTGCTCATCCGGACACATCAAAAGCTTTGCGCCAGGTCATTTTTGAACATCTTTCACGCCTGATTTCAGTGAGTTTTGCAGGACTTCGCAATGGTCTTGGCCCGACCCGCCGCTCACGCCGTTTCCTCCATGTTCGAAGACAGAGTCGATTTTACTGGTGACTGGAGAGTCCTAGATGGAAACGGAAGGAATGGCAGTGATTAATTTCACCAACCCGGGATACAGATTGGATTAGTGCCCTTCATGGCGTCATGTCTATGAGTCCTTCTCTCCTATTAAATAGGCGCTAGCCACCTTAGCCTCCTTCCCCCCCAGCTCAGGGTGGTTGGGCGAGGGAACAGGGAATAAACATACACACAGGGGCGACCCATTGCCAGATTCTGCCCCCACTTCAGAGTGTGTTACACATAAAATATCTACATCACCTCCAGGAAATTCATGATGTGATGCGCTAATCACTGGTTCAAGGGCATCTACCTTACCCAGTGCAAAGAACCCTTCCAGATCCTGACAGAAAAGCCCATCTGGAGGGAACAGGGAATGCGTTTTTAAGGCTTGACAGGAATGGACTCATATACTCAGCAGAAGTTACTTTTTGAGGGGAAATAAAATCTTTATTCTTGCTTATGGATTCTGGAAAAGTAATAAAGGCTGCTCAGATACCAAGAACACACATTTCCTCAGTCGTCTTATCCAAAAATTCCAACTTACTGAATGGTTTCACAGTTCCATTTCTTTGTAACACTTAGCATCACTCCTCCCCACGTTGCCTTGATGATTTTCCATCTTAAAGAACAAGGACCCTGCTGGCTACCAAAGAAGGCTGCCACATTTTAATTCAAAACAAGGGCCAAGATTGCAGGACTGAAAGAGTGAGAAGAGAACAAACTGCTCTTGGAGTCTCTGTCCTTAACCTGCAGTAGCCCATATAGATAGTCCCTTCTTTTCCTCTCCTCTGTCTTTACTTAAATGTTTCTTCTCTACTTTTTTGCAATGTTTCTTAATTAAGAGAAAAGAAATAAGCTGAACTCATTATTGTCATGTCTGTAATTGTCCTAAAAACATTTCCCAGCACTGTCTCATAAAGGCAAACACATTGGTCTTCAATCAACATTGAAGAAAGCAAACATTGAAAGAACCAAAGCCCACCACTTTGGAGTCTACATTCAGCATTTACCGCCTTGAAGTGAAATGCCCATTACCTTCAAAAGGGCAGCTACTAACAAAAAGTTCTCATTTTTCTGTAGATGGTGTTTCAAGTAGTTTTCTAGATTACACCTATTCTAATTTAGGCATAATCCTCCCACTTCCCATACACCCCTTGAAGCTAGAAAAAACAGTTGTTGCAAACCCAGATGATTTGACTAGCACTGTCCAAGGTCAGTTTATTTGAAGCTTTCTGGATAAAAATGTTAGAAGGACTAATGAATCCACTTCAAACCTTTTTCTGCTTTGGTTCAAGAAGTTCTCTAAGCTTAGAGAACAAAAGGAAGACAAAAATGATTTCTGCAATTTTGGCATACTTACCAAATGGGACTCTAAGAAGAGGTGTGTAGCAAACTACTAAGAGCCAAAGTAAAACCAAAACAAGTATTGTTTGTTGTTGCTAAAAGACACCTGCACTATTGATTTTATTGATTGACTGGTATTAGGGCAGTAAAGAGTGTTTTGCTCAATTTGTGTTTTAATAGATCTTAGCAGATTTAACTGAAAATTGGCCAATTAATATATGGTATTTAAAATTTCAAAACAAGCCTTAGGTATTCACAACCAGTTTTATTAGGTGATTTTGTTGTTGATTTACCAATTAAGTCTAACTACTTTTTTTTTTCTTAACTTAAGCTTGGGTGATTCGAATTTCCTCCCCTTCAGTTACCTAAGACTTAACAGAAACTCCCAAACGGTTAGAAATAGGTGGGAAAATTGTAGGTTTACAAGTCTATGGGAAGAAATTAACAGGACTGGTGCGTCCCAGCCCATAACTCAGTTGGAGGGGAGAACCTTGCGGACCAAGTGTCCCAAACAGGGGATGGGCTCCATGAGACCGCAGTGGACAAGGGAAGTTGCGAAGATCCGCGCGTTCCCTCGATTAGTTGTCCTGACAACTTGAGAGGTGCTCCCGCTTTCACTTTCACGCATATTCGGGGTGCTTTGCCCTATAGAGTTTACCACGGATCTTGTGTCCCTTTTCTGTGCTATGGCTATCCAAGCGATCAGGTCAGGAGACTGGCAACGAAAAACCCCAGGCTACAGCTCAGGGTGGGGTAGGGGCAGAGAAGAAAGACAGGCTCCCGCCTCACATCAGCCTGCAACAGTGGCAACCGCCCAGAAGCCGAGGATTCCCAAAAGTCAGGTTAATTAATACCCTGTCCTTGGGAAAACTGGAATAAAAGGTTAGTAGTGGACAACTTTCCCCACCCGTCGCAGGATCGGGAAGAAACGAGTGCCCGTGGTCTTGTGCAGCAGTCGGGGAGTCCTTCCAAACAGGGGGCCGTCGAGCTTCCAGGCAGTCTTCCGGGAGCCTCCGACAGCTCCGCACGTAGTTTCCGTATAAAGCAGTCACAATATTTGCACGCCCCTTTCTTCCCGGCTCGCCACTCCCTCCCCTTCCTCCCGTCCTCCCCTCGCCCCCACCCGCGACCGCCGGCCGTCGCAGGGCCCGCTCGCCCTCCGCCGCCGGCCCAGCGCGCGGGCCCGCGCCGCCTCGCACCTTCCGGGCCCGGGCGCAGGCGGCCCGCGGGGGGGCACACGCGTCCCCGCCTCTCCGCGCGGCCCGGGGCTGCGGCGGGCGCGGGCGCGGAGGGCGGAGGCGCGGGCGCTCGGCTCCCGCGCGGCCCGGCCCAGCCCCGCCCCGCCCCACCCTCCGGCCCTCCCCTCCGCTTAGTCGCGCTCTCCCGCCGAGCGCCGCCACCGGCTCGGCTCTCGGCGGGCCGGGACGCCGCGGGCTGCGGCGGCTCTAAGGCCGGGAAGGCCGCGGCGGCTCCCGCCAAGGGGGAGGCGCCACCCCGCCTCGGGGCGGTTGTTTCGCGCGGACTCCAGGGCGGGCCACAAAAGCCCCTTTCCGAAGGCTGGCCGGGTCGGTAGTTGGGTGTGCGACGGCGGCTCCCCACCCCTGCACTCAGCAGCCCGCCCCGCTCCTCCTCCTTCCCTCCCCTGTCCCTCCTCCTCTCCCACCCCCCGAGGGCTCGCACACCCCGCGGGCGGGAAGGTGCCGCCCTCGGGGCGGACAAAGGGGCAGTCCGGGCGGGAGGGGGCTGCGGCCGGCACGCGCGGCAGCGGGAGGGGCCCGCCGCGCCCCCGGCCCTCGACCCGACTCTTGCTGGGCGGCCGGCGCACCCGGGGGGCGGAGGGAGGCGGGCGGTGGGGGGGGGGTGCGGCCGCGGGGGGCGTGTGTGTGGGAGGGGGTCGGGGACAGGTCAGGCGGCCTGGGACCCACCCGACCCGGGTGATAGTTGAATCTCCTGTTCTGCTGGTCTACCCCTTCAGGTCTTAAAGGGACTGGACTTCAAAGCTATTTTAAAAAATTTATATTCATGTTTCTCTGTCAGAGAGAACATATTAGAATCACCCAGAGGGCTAGTTAAAACTCTTATTGCTGGGCCCCATCCCCAGAGTTTGTGCTTAAGGAAGTCTGGGAGCGGGAACTGATAATTTGCATTTCCAACTAGTTCCCACGCGATGCTGAAGCCGCTGATCTCGGTGCCACAGTAGAGAATCACTGCTACACAATTCCTGCCTCACCACTCCCTTAATGTACAAGTGGGGAGAAGATCTCCCACAAAGATCCCAAACGCACTGCTTGTGCTCTCATTGCCAAGGTAGTTTCACCTCTTTTGAAGGTAAGCTCTATACTGAGTGTGGACTACATTTTCTTGCCTGAAGCTGTAAATGTGAAACTCCCCAAATGCTGGAGTGTAATCCCAGTGCCAGTGGTGCTTGAGAAAGTGACGCTGCATAGATGAGGACCAGAGAAAGTCACAGCTTGGCTGACAATGTCCCCTCTTTCAGAGGGGGAGCCGAGGAGATGGGTCTCAACGCTCCAGCACAAATTCAAAAGGGAATCAAGTAATTTTCTTCTGATGTAATGACAATCGCCTGGCTTCTTTTATTAGTTTTTAAATTTTTTTGTTCAGTCCTTTGTTCTGCATATTTTTATTGTTCTATATTTTACTAAGGGACCCAGATTAAAAAAAAAAAAAAAACAGGCAAAAGAACTGGATGACAAGCACAGACTTGATGGAAAGGTTTTTTTTAAAGCCACAGTACAATTGAAAATTTTTCTGATGTTTTAAAACATATCTATGGATTTAAAGGGAACATGATCAATAGTATCACTTTAAACGCACAGCCTGCCATCTCAAATCTGATTCCTCCAAAAAAATTATTTGAAAATCTAGTGTGAAATATATTTTGATATTTGAATCCAGTAAGAATTAGTTGAGGAAAACTACCCCAAAAGAGGCACACTAAACTTTTCTTATCCCCAGTGGGCGGTGTTAATCATCTGGTTTGAGCCTTGTAGTTTTCACTGTCAAATACTTGGGTTTGCTCAAAGGGAAGAAAGTTGGGGACTTGCATTCACTGTTTTTCAAGAGGAGATTAAACACCAAATCGATTTAATGGAGCATCTGTAATCTTAAATACAAGAAGTCAAGAGCTGAGGCTATAATAGAAAGGTTAGCTTTCCTCCATTGTTCACACAAGCTAACTCATATTTTTGGAACTTAATTATCAATGAAAGCTACTACATCAATGCAATACAGTATAGGCAAATTACAAGAACCTTTTACTTCTCCCAACTGGGTTTAAATTGCAAATCTTAACACTGAACAGTGTGCTTTTGGCATTGAATATTCAATACAGTGAAATGTGTTTTAAGTGAACCACCCAAGGGCCCAGGAACATTTGCTTAATAATGATACTTTGCAATTCTATAGGGCCTTTCAGGCAAGGATCTCAAGTGGAATGCTCTTTAACTATACCCTGCATGGGAAACCTTGGGAATATTTTAAAGTGCTCACTTAAGGCCTATTGGAAAGCATCTTTAGTATAGATTTCACAGTATGGTTTTAAGAAATGAGGTACTGTAGAATTTTCAGTCTCAGGGGTATCATATTCGTGGGGGTTTGATGGGTATCGAATATTTATTACTTATTTCGTGTGAAGCTTAAAATGTATATTTCCCCCAACTTTTTATTTTGAAAAATTTCAAACCTACAGAAGAGTTGAAATAATAGTAAATGAAACATTTAATTCATTGAACACCCATATTCCTTTTGTCTAGGCTGACATTGTTAACATTCTGTGACAATTGCTTACATGTTCTCTCTCTCTCTCTATCTTTAGGTAGGTAGATATTGACATACTACCTCTGAATAGATAGGTGGCTATAGGCATAGGATACCTAATTACTTGTTTGCTTGTTTATTCATGCACCTGCATATATTTTTCTGCCCCACCCATTTAAAGTAAATTATGAATCATTGTACTTCTAGATGCTTCAGCACACTTCTGGTAAAAGAGCATTTTACCTAACTGTAATGCCAATATAAATAATACATTCTAATGACTTTATTTTTTAATTCAGAGTGATAAATTTTGTCAGTATCATCTATGAACTTGGAAAATGAGATTTAAGCCAATGCTGGTGTAAACAATTCTAAAATACTCTTCTATTACCTAGGCATCTTGGGAGTTTAAGAACCTAAGATTCTACTTAAGGAATTGCTGTAGGAAAAATATATACTGAATGTTTTGAAATCAGATTTCAAAAACAATTAAAAAAAAAAACAGAAAAGCTTTTTGACATGCTTATGGAACACAAAAGGAACATTTATATTCCAATCCAAGCTTCCTCCCCCCAAAATTAATCTGCTTTTACCTTAATTAATGTTTGATCTAAATTATCAGAATAATTGTCTTAATTATCCACTTTGTTTTGCTAGCTAGTGTAGACTTAACCAAAGTGAAAATAGCATTGGCAGTTATGTACTTTGAGAAGTGTATATAGACCATTTACATAATTTAGTCAAAATGGCCAATTGGTATAATTATGAATGTCTAGACTTAGCTTTTATGGGTAGGCAGAAGAAGTAAAATCTCTCCTCTTTCCAGTGGTTGCCCTCCTCTAGCTTTAAAGATCCATATTTTTCCTGTATTGAATATTTTTACATTCCTAATTTAAAACATTCTCATATTTTTGTAATATAAGCATGTTAATTAAAAGTAATTATCCAAAGACTATCAAATATATCTTCTTGCCCCTTACAAGTCCTTGAATTATGACATAACTTAATGTGTGATTTATCCCACTTTTGGAAATGTCTGTAATTACATATTTATGCCTTATACTTAATTTTCACTCATTAGCATTATTCTCTTTTCTATAGAGAGTCAACTTCAAACTGCATGAAATTCCTGGAGCTTAAAGCCATTTTACAAATAAATGTCGATGAATTTATACAGGTTTTTAGGTGTGAAATTCATATGGCTTTATGTAAAAATTAGCAGGAACATTCAATTTTATACATACAATTACCTCCTTGGGTCAGAATCACTGTTACTTTGATTATTTAAATGTAATTTAATGTTTTCTTTTATTCTTGTGTAGTTCACATTTTTAACATGTGTTTCTACTGTATTCTATGAAGTCTTCGTCTTCTAAAGCTATTTGTCAAGGCAAAGCAAAGGTATTGATGGTTGTGTTAATCCTATTAAACAAAGAACTGCAGTATAAATAGTTTTCCTCAGAACTTAAGCCTCAGAAATGTAGGACCTAAATCATAATACATGTTTTTGACCACTACTAATGTTTATCAGCTCTGTCCCTGATTAATTTGTTTTTATTGATCAGCTGAAAGAAATTGAGAATAAAAATACTTCTACAATTGATAGACAGTTCCATACATTTGGAGAAGCTATAAGTATAATGAATATTGAATTCTGCATGTAAAGAAGTGGTTTCTATTTCCAATTTCACTGATTCTCTATATTAGATTAGATGATGCATCTCTTAAACTACTGGAGCCTCAGTTGGATATTATTTGCCCTGCTGACTCCCAAAGATGGCTCTGAGGATCCAGTGAGATAAGGTATGTGAATTGTCCTGTTTATCAAGCATCTACCCTAGACAAACATAAGCAATAGATGCCTAATTTCAAGGTATTTACAGTCTCTGAGTAGGAGAGCAAAGGTACAGGAAGTTACCAACACAGCATATGGTAGAGAATTGAATATGTGCTTAATGAGTTGTATACATCATTACTCTGGGTCAATAGGGAGTTGCAAGAAGACAAAACGAGGGGTCTTCAGTGGATTATAAGAAGATACGTGTAACAGATGTGGAACATTTTGAACATAAAAATTTTTACTTTTCGGATTTTGGATGGGTAAATCTAAGACAAAGCCAGAGCAGTCCTTTTAATTTGACACATAGCATAAAGCTGTAGATGGATTGTATTGTAGCAAACAATATATATCTAGTAAAATATAGATAGAATTAAAAGGTAATAATAATGAGTCAGGGAGAACTAATTGTTGGTGTTTTGCTTGGATTATCAGGTAAAATGGTGTTCTGAGACCTCATCAGTAAATACTGCCTTGTATCAGTATCTTAGATTAAAAAAAAAAAAGACAGCTGGCTTAAAAAGAAAATTTTATTGAAGTAAATGGGGCTCCAAGACTGTCATCCTCTTTTGTTTGCCAGGGATGAGGTCCTGCCCACTTTGGGGCACTGGCTCTACATCTGTCATTCCATTCACCGGTAAGTCTCAAAGTCAGGACACTACAGCTGGCCTGTTCTTTTCACCCTTTTCTGGGATAGAAGGAGATGAGACAACCGGCTGGCTGGTCCGGGCTTCATCGCATATTCAGCAAGTCTGTACGAGCACTATCGTGTAATTGTATTGTTCTCCCCTTCATTTGTAGAGCAGAACTTTTCAGTCTAAAAGGCCACTGGAACGTTGATTTTACTACAAGTCCTTATTTACTTATTTTGCGTTGGGTTACATTTGTTGATAAAACAGTGGTGTCGAACTGTTAGCCAAATTTATGTTCTCTCATACACGTGTATGCATTTGCATACCCAGAAGTAGTTAGTGAAGGGAAGGGGAAAGGAAAATCCAGTTGGAAGGTTCTGGTTAGGTATCCTTCCAAGTAAGGGCTAATCTGTTGACTTCCCACGTAAGACATGTGGACATAAGCACAGAGTCTTTTGTGTTTGAAAGTAGCAAATTCTACTAATTCGGTATTAATGGCTTGGATCTGTCAAAGGAACTCGAATGTAGAGAATCAAATGGCTTTTCTATTGGTTGGTGACGGGGCTGGTTCTGTTTAAACTCTGCAGCTTTGAGTTGGATTGAATTGGTAGAGACAAGATCAAAATTCTTTTGGGTTTTCCTTTCACTGGCTGTTGAGTGTGTATGAACGTGTGTGTGTGTTTAAATTAGTCTTTAATCATCCTCATAATCGTGATGGAAAATTACTAATTTTAATTATTAGCACCAGAAATTTAGATCATTCCACAGGTAGGTTTGGAACAGTTCTAGTGAAACAGACTTTAGAGCCAATAAACATAAAGCCACGCTCCTAGGAAGAACTCCACATACGAATTATGGGACAAACACGTGAATTCTGAAGATAATTTCCATTGGGAAATTCAAGTTCATTTTCTTTTTTTTTTTTTCTTCCCCATCCCTTTTTTTTTTTCCCCATCCCTCATTTTCATTCTAAGGGTATTTTGCCAAAGAATACCATGCCTAGCTACTTACCATAGGAAACTTAGTAACATAAATAACCAACAATGGAAGACTTCCACACAACTAAGACAGACACAGAAGTTTGAGCAGAGAAGCTAGAACTGAAACTAAATAAAGCACTAAAAAAGAAAAATGTAAAGACTTTATTAGTCTTTTTAATTGTTGAGAAAAAATTACAAGTTCTTTTGTTATTTGGAAGATTAGTCTGTCAGCTACTAATATTGTACTATAGATTTTAGCAAGATGGGAGTTATTAACCCTAAAAATCCAGCTGTGTCTACATCAGGAGTTCAGCTTGTAGTAAAGCTTAAGTTTGCCCATTCCTTTTCTTTCAGCTTTGTTCCCATTCTAAACTGTTAAGTGTTAACATCAGAGGAAATCAGAAAAATGCCTTAATTACCCCATAATTCTCCCTAGATACCCAGGAAGCCTTGTAATGAGGCATCTCTAAGAGTGCTGTCTGGTGGTTCTTGCTCAGCTGCCATGAATTTAAATGCCTAATCCCAGTGTATGGCCATCACATCCTTTGGCTTTTCTTGAGTCTCCGTTGTTTTTAATCTTGGTTATACTTTCATCCTCTTTTGAGAAGTTTTCAGAAATCCTGATGCCTGGGCCCAACCCTTAGACATTGACTTAACTGGTCTGAAGTGTGGCCTGTGCCCTGGGATTTTGAAAGCTCTCCCAAAGAGTTTTGACAAATGATTTTAACCTGCACCTGAGGTAGAGAACCATTGACTTAAGGATGTGCTACTTGGAGGATGCTCAGGAGCTTACAGTTTAGCAGCTCCTCTCCAAGTCTTTCCTGCAAAGTCTTTAGTAAAGGGTGATAAGCTCAGGTATCTACAGGGGAGAAGCAGGTAGGGTGTTACATAAATTCAGAAGAGAATGAAGCACACAGGATTCAGAGCCCTGTCGTATGGAATGTCTTTTCTCATTTAATTACCGCAATATCCTGTACTAAATGCCTTCATTTTGTTATAATTGCTGTTTTAGATTTTAAACTCTTAAAGGACATTGTTGTTTCCTTATACAATATACATAGAAGCACTTTGTAGATTTATTTAAATAATAGTTATTTCAGTTCACCTGCTTCATACTCCTCATCTGACTCATGTACAGTAGACTCAACCTAATATCATTATTAGAGAAAAAAAGACATAGGTTGAATATTTCTCCACTGATAGTTGCAGGGAAGGAATCCTTTCTTAAAACTTTACCTATAGAAACTAAAAGCCTCCTCCTCTTTTTTTTTTTAAGATTTTATGTATTTATTTGTCAGAGAGAAAGAGAGAATGAGAGTCATAAGCAGGGGGAGCAGCAGGCAGAGGGAGAGGGAGAAGCAGGCTGCCTGCTGAGCAGGTAACCCCATGGGGCTAGATCCCAGGATCTCTGGGATCATGACCTGAGCCAAAGGCAGACGTGTAACCGACTGAGCCACCCAGGCGCCCCAAAAACCTCCTCTTACACTAGTGATTTTTATCTTTTGCTTTGTCTTTTTTTTAGCCACCTTTATAAATTCCTAATATAATTTTCTAGTTAATCCTCTGAGGTTTTATAGGCAGACAGTCTACTGGTTATCCTAATTTGGTCTCTCCTTTAATCATAGTTCACAATCTCTTACCCACAATTCCTTTTGAAAATGCAAAGTTTGTAAGTTTGGCACTAAAACCTAACTTGAATGGATGTGAGGTTATTTACAGTCTTTATGTTTCTACTTTGCGTTAATCTTCATACATTTTAATGTAGAAATATTGCTGATTGCAGAGTGCCACATCTGTTTCCGTTATTATGTGATATATAGTAAACTTTTCTAAATTACGAAAACTTCTGAATTCTTGAATGTATACAACCCCTGAGTCACAACAGGAATATAGACTATATTTATTGCTTTATCTTAATGTGTTTCATTTTTCTGGCCTATTTATATTCCTATTTAATGTTTAAATCTCTACCTAATTTTTTGATCAAAAATCTAATGTGAAATTATAACTATTTTGTGAGTGAATATAGCACTAAGTTCTCTTTTAGTGATGAGGAAGTTGATTTTGCTACTTTTAATGATAATGATGTTGATTTTGCCATATTTCTTCAGCACAGGATACAGCCTCTGATTGCAACAAAAGCTTTATGTATTGGAGGGAAAAAATTGTATTGGAAAGAATACAGTTGACTAGAGTTTGCTTTTACCCAAACATTTAAATCTCTTATGTAGATTTTGAAAAGCAGCATGAAATACTTTGTCTTCACTTCAGCTAACTGCAGGCCACGGGGAAGTTATATAACTGTATATAGCAGGTAGCCATAATGATCATATTTTATACAGAGTCTATTCAGTTAGATGTTTACTGCCAGTGGTGATTATTTTATTTGTTACTTTTTAAAAGATTTTATTTATTTATTTGAGAGAGAGAGTGTGCACAAAAATGGGAGGAGAGTCAGAGGGAGAAAGCTCCCTGCTGAGCAAGGAGCCCAATGCAGGACCGGATCCAAGGACCCTGGGATCATGACCTGTGCCCAAGGCAGACACTTAACCAAATAAGCTACCTAGGCGCCCTGGTGGTGATTATTTTAAATTGCAGCTATACTCATGATTTTTTAAATAAAGACGTAAGTCTAAGGATTACTAGCTAAGGATTACATAGCTAACCCGATGTAAATGATCTCTGAAGAGAATGTGCTTTAGGGACTTCTAGATAAGTTTAACAGATTGAACATGTAGGTACTTTCCTGTCCTCTCTCCAGAAACCTATCAAAATCATAATGAAAGGATATGAGAGAGCACAGTAGAACCCATAAACAAACCAAAAAATAGTCATGGAATCCAGAAAATAATCCAAACAAAGTGAAAAGATGAAGGAAAGAGTGACAAATAGATAGTTGGATTGGAGAGAGTAACCAATTCAGGTTGGATCAGGAAGCTGTGGGAAGGAGAATATCAGGAAAAAAAAATGCAAAAGTAATGGATTATTTAGTGTGCATAAATATTTAAAAAAATTAATGAACATTTGACAAATCTGTTTTAGCTTTTGGAAGAGAAAATAGCCATAAGTACATAGAAAACCAAATCAATGTGAAATCAATGAAATTAATAACTCTAAGAAAAACAAAAAGCTTAATGAGAGAGAAACAATTGGAATATACCACTTGGCTCAATAGTAAGACAATACGTCTTCATAATATAGTAAATACCAATTATTCATCTAAATAAAATATTTGATATACCTATGTTGGTTGGATGGGGGAGATAAACATGTATTTTTTTTTGAAAGGGAGGTGAGGTAGTATAAGAG
>CM053614.1:45377644-45392469 GCA_028646535.1 Procyon lotor | reverse complement strand
ACTAAAAGTGATTGCTTTAGGCTATAGAATTTGGGGAGGGAATGGTGGAGAGAAGTGGGAATGGGAATAGGAGAGACTTTTTAACAGTATTTGATTTTTTTTTTTTTTTTAAAGATTTTATTTATTTGACAGAGAGAAACACAGCGAGAGAGGGAACACAAGCAGAGGGAATGGTAGCGGGAGAAGCAGGCTTCCTGCAGAGCAGAGAGCCCGATGCGGGGCTCGATCCCAGGCCCCCGGGATTTGACCTGGGCCGAAGGCAGACGCTCAATGACTGAGCCACCCAGGCGCCCCAACAGTATTTGATTTTTATATCATGTGTATGTATTACATAGATAAAAATTAAAGAAATACCTTAAAAAAACCCCAAAGTTTGAGGAAACACTCTCAAACTATTCTTTAACTTCCAAAGCAGTTAACATGTACATATGTGACTTATTTTAAGGCTCCCCAGATCAAAATATTTTTTTAGCTTGTTACTAGGGGGAAATGCTAAATCTGAAGTCCTCAGAAACTCAGTTTTATGGGCTCAGAATTCCAGTCAAACTATTAAAAAAAAAAAGTTGTAACAATGAAGGAAATAATTTACATGTTTTATTTTTTATTCCATCTCTTTTTCTTAGTGGTAAAATGCAATGGAGTCAACATTCTTGGGTTTGAAAAAGCTCTGTCACTTATTATGTGATCTTGGGC
The DNA here is from genome assembly GCA_028646535.1 of Procyon lotor. Taxonomy (NCBI): domain Eukaryota; kingdom Metazoa; phylum Chordata; class Mammalia; order Carnivora; family Procyonidae; genus Procyon; species Procyon lotor. The sequence goes on along the minus strand of CM053614.1, from coordinate 45,391,776 downwards.
CAATAGCTTAACTTCTCTAAACTTTGGTTTCTTCTCTAAAATCAGATGATAAGGGTTTCTATCTCATATGATAAAATGAGATTATATTAGTTAGCAAAGTGTTTGGAGCATCACAGGTATTTATTAAATACTGAACTATTATTTTTCCTTTCTTTTCCCTCCTTCCTGGGAACATGATATTCTTTTCTACCACTGGATAACTAGATGCTTTTTAACTTGCTATATTAGATTGTTATCTCATTATCTCTTGCTACATCTGTTTTTATAAACCAAAGAATCATGGCCCATTATATGCTATACAACTGAACTAATTACTTAATAAGTATCTATTATATATTAGGCAAGAACAGGTAACTAGTTTCTGATATTCTGAGGGAGTACATTTAATATTAATTATAATTATAGAGAATTTACAGTTGTCAGCCTTAAATTGCTATATATAAAATCTGGTTAAGCCTTTGATGAATTATGAGTCATTTATTATTCCCATCTGACGGATGAGAAAACTGAGGCTTACAAAGAGTTGTTATAGCCTATATAGTTTATGTTTTTAAAAAGGATTTCATTCTGTTTTAGTTTATGATACATATCAATTCATTTTAATTTTATCATTTTAGTACTCTAAGTGCTGCTGAGAAGGTAATAAAATGTTTCAAAATTTGAATATATAGTTAGTGGTAACTTTGTGTCATAAATTGGATGGCATTTGGGTTACTCTTGGTTGCCACAGGATCAGTAAGACTTTTCTCCATTTTGAGTGCTTTGATTGGTTTATTTGTGCATTTGTTCATTAAATTACTACAGACTGCTCACAGTGGTTTTCCACTCCCTCTCTTTGAATCTGGAGGTGTCTTTGGGTCTAAAATGAGTCTCTTGTAGACAGCATATCTATGGGTCTTGCTTTTTTTAATACAATCTGATGCCCTGTGTCTTTTGATTGGGGCATTTAGTCCATTTACATTCAGAGCAACTGAAAGATATGAACTTAGTGCCATTGTATTACCTGTAAAGTCATTGTTCCTGTATATTGTCTCTGTTCCTTTCTGTTCTCTGTTACTTTTGGGCTCTCTCTTCTCTGAAAGGATCCCTTTTATTTTATTTTATTTTTAAGATTTTATTTATTTATTTGACAGAGAGAGAGAGAGAGATCACAAGAGGCAGAGAGGCAGGCAGAGAGAGAGGGGGAAGCAGGCTCCCCGCTGAGCAGAGAGCCCAATGTGGGACTCTATCCCAGGACCCTGAGATTATGATCTGAGCTGAAGGCAGAGGCTTTAACCCACTGAGCCACCAAGGTGCCCCCAAAGGATCCCTTTTAATATTACTTGCAAAGCTGGTTTTGTGATCACAAATTCTTTTCGTTTTTGTTTTTCCTGGAAGCTTTTTTATCTCTCCTTTTTCGAATGACAGCCTTGCTGGATCAAGTATTTTTCTCATTTAGTACCCTGGATATATCATGCCAGTCCTTTCTGGCCTGCCAAGTCTCTCTGGATAGATCTGCTGCCCATAATGTTTCTGCCCTTGTAGGTTACAGACCTCTTGTCCTGAGCTACTTTCAGGATTTTCTCTTTGTCTTTGAGATTTATGATTTTCACTATTTTATGTTGAGGTGTTGACCTATTTTTACTGATTTTAGCGGGGGTTCTCTGTACCTCTTGGACTTTGATGCCTGTTTCCTTTCGCTGCTATAATTTGCTCCGCTATACCTTCTGGCCCCCCCGCTCTTTCCTCTTCTTCTGGGATCCCAATTACTCTAATACTGTTTCACATTATAGTATCATTTATCTCTCAAATCCTCCCCTCATGATCCAGTAGTTATCTTTCTTTTTCTCAGCTTCTTTATTCACCATCATTTTGTCTTCCATATCACTAATTCTCTCTTCTGCCTCATTTATCCTAGAACCTAAAGCCTCCATTTTTTTATTGTACCTCATTTATAGACTTTTTGATTTAAACTTGATTAGAGTTCTTTTATTTCTCCAGAAAGGGATTCTCTAGTGTCCTCTATGCTTTTTTTTTTTCAAGCCCAGCTAGTATCCTTATAATCATTCTTCTGAACTCTAGTTCTGACATCTTACTTATGTCCATACTGATTAGGTCCCTGGCAGTCAGTACTGCATCTTGTTCTCTTTTTTGAGGTAAGTTTTTCCACTTGTCATGCTGTCCAGAGAAGAATAGATGAACAACAGAACAAAGTACTAAAATGGCAACAACAACCTCAGAAAAATATACACTAAACAAGAAGAGAAGACTAAACAATCAGAAAAGACCCAAAACTGAAAAAAAAATAAAAATAAAAAAAATGTAATTAGACAGGTGAACAGAACAAAGCAGTACACTGGATCCTGTGTATATTTTGGTCTGTTAGAAACTTAGATCCCAAAATTTTAAAGAAAGAAAAATTTACATATACAAAAATAAAATTAAATACAATGAAAAGGTAGACTATAACTATAAAAGTGAAAATTAAAAGACAAAAAAAGAAGAAATATAAACAGGTGAACAGGACAGAGCAATACACTATATTTTGGGTGTATTTTTGTCTATTTGTTAAAAGAAACTTCATCCCAAAATTGTAAGGAAAGAAAACCTTATATGTATGCAAAAATAAAATTAAACATAACGAAATGCAAAAATGAAGATTAAAAAAACAAAAAAGAGTTGTTAAAATAAGAAAATGACTGAAAAAGGAAAGAGAAAAAAAATTAATGTTGAAAGCCAAAAAAAAAAAAAAAAGGAAAAGAAAAGAAAAGGTATGGCCCTTACCCTCAAGCAGTCCAGTGGGGAGATCTATCCCTATGTATTTTTAAGACAGTGCTATTAAGGACATAATGCAAATGTGAATGGAGGGCTCTCAGTTTAAGCTGGAGTGACCTAAGAGCACAGTGATTTGAATGTTGGCTCTTGTTCATGGTCACCTTGGGCAAGTTACTTATCTCTCTAATGCTTAGTTTCCTCATCTATAAAAGAAGAATATAGTAGTATCAAATGCATATGATTGTGAGGAATAAACCATCGTAAGTACCTAAAGCAGACTGACTTTACCATTTCCTCTGTATATGCCAGGATTCGTGTTTAAAGAGAATAACGTAAGCAGAGGTTTCTAGCACTTTGTCTGCATCTTCCCACTAGTGTGATCTCTCAGAGGATTATGCTATTTCTTCAGCATGCCTCACTTTGGTATTTGGCTCACTTTCAGAGCCTGGATTTGTAGATGGCACCTTTCCTCCTATCTTTCCATCCCTAAAATTGTAGCTACTGTGAGAGTTTATCAGTAAGTCTGGGGAATATATGAATCAGGACATTGGAAACTGGTTGAATTTCTGAACTCTAGTTCTGACATCTTACTTATGTCCATACTGATTAGGTCCCTGGCAGTCAGTACTGCATCTTGTTCTCTTTTTTGAGGTGAGTTTTTCCATCTTGTCATGCTGTCCAGAGAAGAATAGATGAAACAACAGAACAAAATACTAAAATGGCAACAATGACCCCAGAGAAATATACACTAAACAAGAAGAGAAGACTAAACAATCAGAAAAGACCCAAAACTACTAACAACAAGATAGTAACAACTATCCTGGTTGTTATTTCCTGGATGTCCTTTTATATTTTTACTTTTATATTTTTACTTCAACTTGTACCCACTAATATGGTTACAAGAAGTAGCACCAAGTAAATATATAGAGCCTCAAAAATTGTGAGTAGATTAGAGATGCCTGACTGGTTCAGTTGGTAGAGCATGCATCTCCTGATCTCAAGGATTGCAAATGCAAGCCCCATATTAGATGTAAAGATTACTTAAAATTGAAATCTGAAAAAAAAAAAAAAGTAAATAGGTTAACAATGTCCTTCCCAAAAATGTATATTTATGTGTCATTTTTATGTGGTATGGAACATCTAATAATTAAGAGTATGGCAAATATTACCTTTCCCCATTGTATAAACAGAATAATAGATTACTGTGACTCTAAAAGTACAAAAGTAATTTTCTGCAAGTAAGAATACAGAATATGGAATATTTGTATTGAATCATAATATATATCTTAATCATAGATTCCATAAGAATCCCAACATTTTTCCACAATAGATGTCCATTGGCAGATGACTAGATAAAGAAGATGTGGCATATACATACAATGGAATATTATGTAGCCATAAAAAAATGAAATCTTACCATTTGCAACAACATGGATGGAATGAGATGGTATTATGCTAAGTGAAATAAGTCAATCAGAGAAAGACTATTGTCATATGACCTCGCTGATATGTGGAATTTGAGAAGCAAGGCAGAGGGTCATGGGGGAAGAGAGGAAAAAATGAAATGGGATGAAAGTAGAGAGGGAGACAAACCATAAGAGACTCTTAATCTCAGGAAACAAACTGAGGGTTGCTGGAGAGGAGGGTGGTGGGAAGGATGGGGTGACTGGGTGATGGACACTGGGGAGGGTATGTGCTATGGTGTGCACTGTAAATTGTGTAAGACCGATGATTCACAGACTTGTACCCCTGAAACAAATAATACATTATATCTAATAGAAAAATAAAAATAAATTTAAAAAGATTAAAAAAAGAATCCCAACATTTTAACTCTGAAATACTTGCTAAAAATGATTAACATTTGATTACTTATATTTGATAATAGGTATTTTACATTGCTCTAAGATTTTCTTCCTTAAACTTAATTTTTATTAATTATATAATTTTATTAAAGCCTTAATCAGCAAGCAGAATTTTCTGAATGTCTGCTTAGTGTTCTTTTTCAGGTTTTATTGAGAAATAATTGACATACATCACTGGATAAGTTCAAGGTATATAGCATCATGGTTTGGTTCACATATATTGTGAAACAATTTCCATAATAGGTTTAGTTAACATCCATCATCTCCTTTGGATATAGTAAAAAGAAAAGAAAAAAAAATTCTCCTTGTGATGAGAACTTTTAGGCTCTACTATAGTCATAACAACTCTCCTATATATCATATAGCAGTGTTAACTATAGCCTTCATATTATATATTACATGCCTAGCACTTACGTACAACTGAGTTTTTTCCTTTTGAACATCTTCCTCTAATTCCCTCTTCTCCCTCCCACCTTCAATAACCACCACTCTGATCTCTTTCTCTATGAATGTAGTGTTTTTTGTTTGGAGGGTTTCAATTTGTTTGTTTAGATCCCATATGTAAGTGAAATCATACGGTTTTGTCTTTGATTTATTGCACTTAGTATATTAAGGTTTACCCATCCATGCTCCTGCAAAAGGTAGGATTTTCTCAGCTTGCTTTATTTGTTTATTTATTTATTCACTTATTTATTTATTTTTAGTGAATGAATAATATTCGTGTGTGTGTGTGTGTGTGTGTGTGTGTGTGTGTGTGTGTGTGTCCATTCATCCATTGATGGACACTTAGGTTATTTCCATGTCTTGGTTGTTGTAAATAATGCTGCTGTGAACATAGGGATGAGCTATCTTCTCAAGTTAGTGTTTTTATCTTTGGATATATTCCTAGAAGTAGAGTTGCTGGATCTTCTGTCTTCTGGTAGTTCTATTATTCATTTCCTGAGGAACCTCCATACAGTTTTCCAGAGTAGCTGTACCAGTTTGCATTCCCACCAGCAGTGCCCAAGTGTTTCCTTTGCTCTACATCCACACCAACACTTATCTTCTATCTTTTTGGTGATGGCCACTCTAACAAGCATGAGGTAATATTTCATTGTGGTTTTAAACTTAAAGAAATTTTAAAAACAGAATTTGTTATGAGACAGCTCTTATAGGAAGAATATTTGGTGGAAATTTGAAATCTTTGCTGCCTATGTAAGTAGATCCGGAATCAGTGTGAGGTCCAAATGATGTATACAAGTATGAGTCAAAGATGGGGTTTACAGCATTACTAAGAGGCTAAAATTAATCACTTCATAGAATTTTGGATGTTTGTTTCTCCTTTTGTTTTGAAAGTTCTTTGAGAGCAATGACCGTATCTTAGGCCTCTTTATTTTCCTTCCGGCTTGCACTATCTTGCTTTGAACATAGAAAATACTAAATGAATACTCAAATGAATTAAATGAACAACCTTTGATGAACTTGAGATCTGAAATTTTTTTTTAAAGATTTTATTTATTTATTTGACAGAGGTCACACAAGTTGGCGGAGAGGCAGGCAGAGTGAGAGGGGGAAGCAGGCTCCCTGCTGAGCAAAGAGCCCGATGTAGGGCTCAATCTCAGGACCCTGGGATCATGACCTGAGCCCAAGGCAGAGGCTTAACCCACTGAGCCACACAGGCACGCCTTGAGATCTGAAATTTTTGCAATAAACTCTAATTTAATTTTTATCTGAGTCCAATAATTCTTATCCATATTACTGTTAACTTCTATCACTCTGGTTGGGTTATTAGATCAGTCTTTGAGTTAATTTGCGAAATTAGACAGGGTTTATCATGTCATTCAGAAAAAAAACCACTAAAACATTGGAATTGTGGACAAGATATGCTCCGTGAGATATTCTGTATTCTGATGAGATCTTTCTTTCTTTCTTTCTTTCTTTCTTTCTTTCTTTCTTTCTTTCTTTCTTTCTTTCTTTCTTTCTTTCTTTCTTTCTTTCTTTCTTTCATCATGTCATTCAGAAAAAAAACCACTAAAACATTGGAATTGTGGACAAGATATGCTCCGTGAGATATTCTGATGAGATCTTTCTTTCTTTCTTTCTTTCTTTCTTTCTTTCTTTCTTTCTTTCTTTCTTTCTTTCTTTCTTTCTTTCTTTCTTTCAAAGATTTTATTTAGTCATTTGGCAGAGAGGAGAGAGATCATAAGTAGGCAGAGAAGCAGACAGAGAGAGAGAGGGGGAAGCAGGCTCCCCGCCGAGCAGAGAGCCCTATTCGGGGCTTGATCCCAGGACCCTGAGATCATGACCTGAGCTGAAGACAGAGGCTTTAACCCACTGAGCCACCCAGGTGCCCCTATGAGATTTTTCTTTAAATAATCATTGTAAAATGATGGTCTGGATGAACATATGGAATCATTTGTTTAAGATGGACTGCTTTTAATTTTGTGAGGTTTTTTGAACATTAAATATTGGACATAAAATGGAAAGAATTTAAAATTCAAAATACATAGTATCTTTGGTTCTTTTAAAATCATTTCTTTCCTTCCTTTCTTTCTTTCTTTTTTTTTTTTTTAGTGACTACTGTAGCACTTGGAAAATCATATACATTTCAATCCCAGGAATAGTGGTATTGCCAAAGCAAAACATCTTCTATTTACATATAAATATCCTCATTCAGCATGACTGAATACCTTTCTCATTTATAATGATGTGGGAACAACTACAACAATCAAATTCTAAGACATAGATACTAGATTAAAGTGACTGAGCATATCCCAGGATCAAAAAACAATCTTTCAAAAATTCAGCCTGGTCCCAATGTATAATCCTTCTTAAAGCTATTTTGAATTACTGCCAGATTCCTGGCTATGATTTTGCAATCTCAACCAAATAATTCATAAGACCTTTGGAGGAGAATATTGGAACTTCCTGTCTCATCCAGTGACACAGAGGGAGTGTTGATCTATTTTCACTATACCATCTATCTTTTGCTGAGAAACCAATAGTTCGAATATAAAGTGACCTATAGAAGTCAATGAATATTGTGGTTTCACATTAACCACAATATTGTCATTTCAGATGGAATGTAGGAGTTCATCACAATCCATTTTAACCCTTTTATGTTCTCACAGTGGCTGGAAGCCAGTTTATGTGATCAGTTAAATGGCTCTTGACTTTGACTTACATACTTTATTTCATGCTCTGATCATTGAACTTGAAATATCTTGAAAACCAATTCAGGACATTTAAAAAACTGAGCAGAATTTATTCTGCAATTGTTCATTTTAAAATAACAAATCTATTAACTTATTTAATATTTGATTAAGTATCATTTAAATATCAATCTCATTATCAGTTTGGTGCAATAAGTCATTTTCCACCTCTTAAATGTGTTTTTTTAAGAATTTATTTGAGAGAGAGAGCATGAGAGCAAGAGAGATTGAGTGAGGGGACGGGCAGAGGGGCACAGAGAGCCCGACATAGGACTCAATCTCAGGACCCTGGGATCATGACCTGAGCAGAAGGCAGAAGCTAAACTGACTGAGCCACGGAGGCACCCTGAAATGTATTTTTATATCTCCTATTTTTGTCCCGTTATCCCCCGATTGATGAAGAAGCATAACTCCATAAAACTGTAAAAGGATGAAAAGCATCTCAAATCATATGAGCAAGAGGAAATAATGGTATAGCTGATTTTCATGAAGTTTACAATACTTCAGCAAATGTATTCAATGAATGATTTATTTTTTAAAAGGATTCCATAAATCTTTGACTTCTACATGTGATGATTTCTGTAGAAGGAATGATATATAACATGATTGGGCTGTAGAATTTCCTGATTGGAAAAAGAAATATTTTGCATGTTTGATTCAAGTTCATTTCAACAGAGTATAAGAAAAATTAATAAATTGAATTAAAGAATCTATTAAGATGTTAATTTAATATTTATACTTATAATTATTGATTTTATATTAATATTCAATCACTGTTAAATTTTAAGAATCTAAAATAGATGAGTTTAATTAGTAGTTAAGGATCTACCATCTGATCCTGTATGTAGCTAATAAGAAGCTTCTCAGATACAAGGTCTAGCCTAGGCATCCCCAACTTTACCAAACAAAGTGAACACAGAAGTGCTTTTGTTTAAGCAAGAATCTTTGGGGGAGTGCAGTTGGAATTAGTGCCAGCAACTTCACCAAAGAACCAAAGATGGAGGCTTCAGGGTCTTAGGTACCAGAATTTCATTGTCTTGATGTTGAGGAATGTTTATGAAGAGCCTGGCTGCTGCAGAATTAAGGTCAGCATATACCATCAGTACTTGAACAGTACATTGAAATATAAGCAGAGGCTATAGCCCTATTCCAGCTCTAGCATGAGCTTAGAGCTGCCTCAGCCCTGCCTTTGCAGGTTTCCAACAACCATTTTAGTCTAACTTGTTCCCCATATCAAAAGCCTATCTGGCAATGAACTTTTAGGGACCCTTATAAAGCCCAAGAGCTGAGTGGCAAGTCTTCACCACTGGTTAAGTTTTGCCATCTCTGATTCCCTTGCACTAGAGCTGGACAGATAGCAGGAATGGAATTCCTCTTAAGTGGAACTGTGGGTACCTGAAAATGAGGAGTGTGTGAAATAGAGCAAGGAGGTATTTACTGAACTCCCTTTTTGAGTTATTTGATACGGGGTGAAGGGCAAGAGTAGAATATGGACAAGGTAAGTACCCATGGAAGAGGGTGCTTTGAAGTCATTAGACTATTGATAACCTATGTCATGTTATAGTGCAACTGCCAACAAGCCCAGGCCCTAGCTTATGTTCCTCTCATGTTGGAATGCCTCACTTCTTCTCTTGCTTAGTGGAATCCTGTGTATCTTTTAAGGGCCTGCTTGTTGGGGTGCTTGGGTGGCTGTCGGTCAATTGCCCAACTCTTGGTTTTGGCTCAGGTCATTATCTCATGGGTCCTGGGATCAGCCCCTAGTAGAGCTTGGCTTCTAGGTCCATGCTCAGTGGGGAGTCTGCTTGAAGATTTTCTCCCTCTACCCCTCTCTCACACGCACACACTCTCTCTGTCTTTCTCTCAAATAAATGAAATAGTAGTGAAATAGTGAAAAGTAAAAGAAGGCCCTGCTTGTTGACATCCTTCTCAACTTGCTTCATCCTTCTCTAATCCTGTTCTTCCATCGTCTGGGGACTGCCAGAGCCCTATCCTCTGGGTTCTTTTTTAAAAAATTAGATTTTATTTATTTATTTGACAGAGAGAAAGAGATCACAAATAGGCAGAGAGACAGGGGGAAGCAGGCTCCCTGCTGAGCAGAGAGCCCAGTGCGGGGCTCGATCCCAGGACCCTGAGATCCTGAGATCATGACCTGAGCCAAAGGCAGAAGTTTTAACCCACTGAGCCACCCAGGCACCCCATATCCTCTGGTTTCTTACGTGATATTCCCCTTATGGTGTGTAGTCAGTTCATGTTACTTTCTTTTCTGAGTTAAGATATCCTTGTGGAAGTGACCTAATTTTTATCACCTTAGTACATAACACAGTAGGTGATATATAATCTACACATGATTAATGTTCTTATAGTAAATTGATGATGTTCTTATAGTAAATTTATCAAATGGATTGATAAATCCATTGAATGGATATATGACATTTTGTTTATCCATATATCAGTTGATGAGCATTTGGGTTTTTTCCACCTTTTGGCTATTGTGAATAATGATACTCTGGACATACAGGTACAGCTTTAGGTGATGACCTATGTTTTCATTTATCTTGGCCTTTTTTCTCCAGATGCTCAGCAAGCAAATAGCTATCACACATATAGGCCAAAGCCCTTCTGTAAGTTCTGAGGGTTCTCTCTATGAGCTCCTGACTCCAAACATAACAGGTACAGCCAAAATCCTACTCAACCTTTAATGTCTGCTTTATTTATTTATGCATTCACTCTAAACATTATGCATAAATATTTGCTCAATCGCTACTATGTGCCAGGCACCTTGCTATGTGCTGGGAATGCAACAGGAAACAACAACAGCAACAAATAGTTATTAGCAGACCTTATTTATATTTTGGATGAATAAAATTCTATAACTTGTTGAAATAAGAAGATGAAGTGGGATTAGAAAATTTAGGTTCATGTCCTATGCCCATAGTCTGTCAAACTCTTATTGGGCAATGTTGGGCATGTAATAGAATTTTTCAAATGTTTCCTAATCTGTGAAAGAGATATATTTTCTACCTCATGAAGCTATGAAGATTCAGTTTAATAATGTACATGAAAACATTCTCTAAGTATAAAACTTAGTAGTTATTGTTCTTTTTACTATCCTAGTCCCTCTGGGACAGAGTAGGGCTATGGTTAGGAGGTCCAGATTATCTTGGCTGAATCGTAGCTCTGTCACTTACTTACAAGGTTGCTGTAAGGATAATATGAGTTAATACATGTAAAATTTAGAATAGTGCCTTTCACATAATAAGCAGTCAACAAATATTAGTTATTATTATTTAAAAAATATTTATTTCAGAGAGAGAGAGGGAAGCAAAGGGAGAGAGAGATAAGCAGACTCTCTGTTGAGCCGGGAGTCTGACATGGGGCTTGATCTTGGGACCCCAAGATCATGACCTGAGCCCAAATCCAGAGTTGGATGCTCAACTGAGTCACCCTGGCACCCCCAAGTATTAATTATTATTGTTTATGAGGTGGTCTTAAATGGTAGAATCATTCTTTTTTAAATTTCTGGGTTTTTTAAAACACAAAAACCTCTGTTTAAAAAATTTACAGTATTTCCCTTCTCTCTACTAACTAGAAACAGATTACACAAGTAAATAAACATTTCACAAGTAAATATAAACATTTCCAGTAGATGAGCAGGCTCAAAGACTTACCATGTCACGAAATCAGAGCTGTCCTTTGTTGCGGAGCCGGCAACAGATGAATGAGGAGGAAAATTACCTCAGTAAGTGCATGAATGTCAGAGTTGAGATATAAAATATGTGTTATATCTTCCCAAGCTACTTTCTGGATAAATGTGGAGGTCATTGTAAAAATCCCAAGACTGGATATTTAACTCTGACACACTTACCAAGCATTGACAGTGTTCAGGTACAACCCAAATCTCTTTGATACACGAAACGCTAATGGCATTTTATTTCTTTGTTTCTTAGATTCCTTTAATAAGTTATGTATTTAATTGCTCGAGATGACCAAAATTCTTTTGTTAATATTACTTAAATTTATAAGCATTCATGGATGATTAGCTTAAGTACTTAGCATTAATCATGATTGGATACCACTATGAATGAATTTTGTCTCATTTATGAGGTATGGCCTGGACCCTCTATCCAATACCTTTGTCCTTACAAATACATGACGTTATCATGAGAAAACCCTGCATCTTAAAGGAAAATGTTATTAGTTAAAGATAAGCTAACATAGGGGCACCTGGGGGGCTCAGTCGGTTAAGTGTCTGCCTTTGGCTCAGGTCATGATCCTGGAGTACCACAATCGAGCCCCACATGGGCATCAGGCTCCCTGCTCAGCATGGACTCTGCTTTTCCCTCTGCTCCTGACCCCACTCATGTTCTCCTTTTCTGTCTCTCTCTCAAATAAATAAATATAATCTTAAAAAAAAGATAAGCTAACATAACAAACGGTTGCTAAATACATGCCTTAAAGAACATAGAAGTTTATATTTCTCTAACAGCAAGAACAGTTGAAGGCAGTTTAGCTACATGAGATCATTTAATGACCCCGGTACCTTCCTTCAGCTTACATAAGCATCCCCTAGTGCTTACTGCCATCTGTTTGGTCAAAGTGGGATTGCCTTCTATCCATTTTCCTTCAAATGGAAAGGGACAAGAAGACATAACGAAACATGTCTAGTGTCCTAAGGCTCAGGCCAAGTAGTGGCCTTTGTCACTTGTCTTTACACTCTATGGCTACACCTAACCACAATGGCTGCTGGGAAATATGGTCTAGCTCAATAGTCATGTGCCCAGAAAGAGAAGGAAAATAGATTTTGGTAGACTGCTTGCAGTGTCTTTCTTTTCTTTTCTTTTCCTTTCTTTCTTTCTTTCCTTTTTTTTTTTTTTTTAAAGATTTTATTTATTTATTTATTTATTTATTTATTTATTTATTTATTTGACAGAGAGAGAGAGAGAGATCACAAGTAGGCAGAGAGAGAGGGGGAAGCAGGCTCCCCGCTGAGCAGAGAGCCCGATGCGGGGCTCGATCCCAGCACCCTGGGATCATGACCTGAGCCGAAGGCAGAGGCTTTAAGCCACCCAGGTGACCCCTGCTAGCAGTTTCTAGTCAATGTATTATTTTGTTGATCTGCAGAATTATATCTCCAAGATAAATAATTTGTTATTTCAATAAACTTTTTCTTTGGCTGATTCATAGCAATTTGAACCTGCTTTCATATTCCACTGGACTGCTATTTTATTATGCTATGTGGAGAGCAAAACTTACACTTGGGAGGAAAGTACTTTTCTACTTGGGCTGAATTTCCTCAAATAAAGCCAGATAGCCCATTTTAGATAGAAGATTTTTCAGAATCTTCTGAATGATACATTTTCCTCAGGGGCCAAAGATGCATACTTACTATTTGGGGATATCAAAGAAGCTAGAATAAAGGCAAAAAGCACTTTGGAAAATGCAAAGCCTTGCATAAATGTAAAGATTATTCTTATTATAGTATACCCTTAAAGTATTAGTGGTCTCTTCTTTATGGGTTATTGTGTGTGTTGGGTCAATACGGAGTTGAACTCCATATAAAGGCACTTTTTGTTTTTTACCTTCCCTTCCCTGTTCACTTGACTAGTCTGTCCTCCAGGGTTCTGTGTACTCAGCAAAGGTGACCAAAATGTGATGATAAATAGAACAGACTTGGTCACAGAAATGAATAATATAGTGAAACTCTGTTTTCATGATTGTAATCTACATATTTATGCAAATTTACCTTCTTGTTCTAAACTCATAAAATTTCAGTATTGTTAATATACTGGTTTCCCACAAATTAAATTTATTTCTTATATACGCTCTTACTTTTTTAGAAAAAGCTTCATCAAAATTTACCTTTTTTTACTGTGATGCTGGCTTTTCCACCTAAGAGTCTCATAATTGTTTAGAATGTTCTTTGAAGAAGTAACTCTTAATTTTCCTACAACTATTCCTTAAACTAGTCTCCCAACAAAAGGAACTTGATTGTCCTGTGGCTGGGTGTCTTTTCTGGTAGGTAAGAAGAACCTGTAAACATCTTTCCTCTTCTTAGGAAAAGAAAAAAACAACTCATTTTTTTAAAAATAATCTATTTATTTTTTCTTGTAATATGCTCTGTTATCATTGTTTTTTTCCCCCAAATATGTTTATTTTATTTTTTCAGTTTTACAAGATTTATTGTTCATGCACCACCCCCAGTGCTCCATGCAATACGTGCCCTCCTCAATACCCACCACCAGGCTTGCCCAACCCCCACCTCCCTACCCTCCAAAACCCTCAGTTTGTGGCTCAGAGTCCACAGTCTCTCATGGTTCATCTCCCC
>CM053614.1:45335662-45377144 GCA_028646535.1 Procyon lotor | reverse complement strand
GTCATAGGGTAGCTCTATTTTTAATTTCTTGAGGAATCTCCACACTGTTTTCCAAAGTGGCTGCACCAGCTTGCAATCCCACCAACAGTGTAAGAGGGTTCCCCTTTCTCCACACCCTCTCCAACATTTGTTGTTGACTGTCCTGTTGATTTTGGTCATTCTAACTGGTGTAAGGTGGTATCTCTGTGTGGTATTGATTTGAATCTCCCTGATGGCTAAAGATGATGAACATTTTTTCATGTGTCTTTAGCCATTTGTATGTCTTCTTTGGAGAAGTGTCTGTTCATGTCTTCTGCCCATCTTTTGATGTAATTATCGGTTTTGTGAGTGTTGAGTTTGAGGAGTTCTTTATAGATCTTAGATATCAGACCTTTGTCTGTAGTGTCATTTGCAAATATCTTCTCCCATTCTGTGGGTTGCCTGTTTGTTTTGTTGACTGTTTCCTTCACTGTACAGAAGCTTTTTATCTTGATGAAATCCCAAAAGTTCAATTTCCCTTTTGTTTCCTTTGTCTTTGGAGACATGTCCTGAAAGAAGTGCTGTGGCTGATGTCGAAGAGGTTACTGCCTATGTTCTCCTCTAGGGTTTTGATAGATTCCTGCCTCACATTGAGGTCTTTTATCCATTTTAAGTTTATCTTTGTGTGTGGTGTTAAGAGAATGGTCAAGTTTCATTCTTCTACATATAGCTGTCCAATTTTCCCAGCACCATTTATTGAAGAGACTGTCTTTTTTCCACTGGATATTTTTTCCTCTTTTGTCAAAGATTATTTGACCATAGAGTTGCGGTGTTATCATTGTTGAATGGTATGGTTGTTGTCAAATAATAATGACTTTTTATAATCACCAACAATTTGCATTTTTGTACTCTTTATGTGGAATTTTATCCAAAAACAAATGGGAGAGGAGCTTTACAGTAATAATCATTCCTTAAGAGTGCCCAAGAATATGATAGTATTATTAGCCAGTTATTTAATTTTTAATTGGGTAATCCCTACATATTAGAAGCCATGAAGCATGAAGAAACCCTTGCCTTCAAAAAGCTCACATTCTAATCTTAGAAAAATCAGACCATGCTGACCAGAAAAAGTTCATTTTGTCCCTCATGGAAAAGCATACTGCTTTTAGAAAGTACTCTACTGACTCACCAGAACATTAGTCTAGATCTTACTCGGGTTAATTTTATACACCATTCCTATTGTTTTAAGAATGTTTGTCCTCTAAAATGTCTCTTCTTTCAAAAGTAAGCCCATTTGGGGATTATGGTAATCTTTGTTCCTGATTAAAATTTCTCAGTCCTGTCGCTTTGTATTTTACCTTTCACAGTAGCTTAACCCACATTCTATGGTTTTGTGATTAACTCTGAATATGGAATCTTAGTGTCGGTTTCATATAAGCCTCATCTGAACATAAAGCACGTCTCATTGTTTCACTTAAAATTTCTGCAGTAGCACTGATTTACTTCGCTTTAGTTTTGTTCACGAAGCAAAGAATTTTCTTTTGAGTCTGCACCCCCCCCCCTTTCTTTCTTAATTGGTCTGCACTAGTGGGTGATTTTGTGGATTTTTTTTTTTTTTTGGTTCAAAGCACTGATCAGTGATTCATAAAACTGATTTTCTTTTTTTCCTTACAATTAAAATAAGCAGTGACATTTAGCCGTCTACAAACCCTGGCCCTACTGTCCTTAGTGTTAAGATAACTGATTAGTTCCGCAGGCCTGCTGAACACCTCCCAGCATTCACCTATAATGGGCCATAAACTTGAAAGCCTCCTCGGCCTCTTTCCCTGACTCTGGGTGAGCCTTGCAGGGTGGAGGAGGGGCACCAGACCCAGTGGAGAATGAGTGAGAAACACTGACAGAATCGCAGAATCGCAGGGGAATGGAAAAAAAGAACTTAAGAGGATTATAACAAGAAAGGAAGCATTTGGAGTCCTGGGAGGTGATGCCAGTCAGGATCTCTGAATGGCTAAGAAAAGAAAAATTTCCCGTCCACATGTAGGGCCTTGGGCAGGGAATTTTCTTTTTCACACTCGAATCTCATTCCACCTTTCTTCCTGAGAACTGATGAGCCTATATGTCAGGAAAGAAGGGACCAGGTCAAATTCTCCAAAGAAGGAAGCTTCTTGAAAAGATGGCTTTGACTTGACATTTTCATGGGGAGGAAGGGGCAGTCAGAAGAGGCATGAGTGTTAGCCAGATAAGCTGATGATGTCTGAAAAAGGCAGGGCAACATGACTTCTCATGGAATGTAGAAAATTGCTATTCATCTATGGCCATTCAATTTAGGGCATTCTAAGAAGGGCTTTTCCACAAAAAGCCTTGAACTTTCTGAAGGAAGGTCAGGCAACATGGATCATTTGGATAAAGATTTTAATCTTGAAATGTGTTTTGACCATATTAGATTGTATATCTTTTTTTTCATGAACATGTAAAAATATTCAGTGCTAGAGAATCCTGTAGTTTTGAATGTTAAAAAATATTAACGGGCTTGTTACTAATCACATGATTTTCAATCATGAACCTATTTCTAATGCTTATAATTTAGATAACATATTGTCAAATATATTCAAAATTCTAATTATGTATAATTGCTGATTATCGAGGTGAGAACTCAATTCCTTTTTTAAATGACATGAGAAATTTACTAAGAATTTGCTTAAGAATACTTAAATGGAAGCCAATTCATAAATACTTATGGTATTTTAATGTCCTAAAAAATCATTTTGAGGGACTGAGACAGCAGCAGAGGTAAATGTTAAACACAGTCTTTCAATAATAGTGGAGCTTTGGGGTAGGGATGAGAGCAATTCCACTGGTAGTCACCAACTAAAGAACTCTACAGACAAAAATCTTTATTTGGGACCCTTAACATCAATAGACATTATATTTGTATGTATGACTATCTTTTCTAGATTTTTTTTTTTACGAAGACTATTTTTTAGAGCAATTTTTTAGGTTTACAGCAAAACTGAGAGGAAGGTACGGTGATTTCCTATCTACCCCCTGCCCCACCAGAGCCCTTCCTGTTGTCAGCATCCCCCACCAGTGGTGTGTTTATTATAACCGATAAGCCTACAGGAACACATGGTCATCACTCCAAGTGCATAGTTCACATTATGATTCAGCCTTGGTGTTGTACAGTCTCTGGGTTTGGACAAACGTATAAGGATATGTATCCATCATTATGGTATCATACAGAGTACTTTAACTGCCTAAAAAGGCTTTGTTCTCTGTCTATTCATCCCTTTCTCGCCTCCCCATCAACCTCTGACAACCCCTGAACTTGTTACTGTTTCCAATATATTGTCTTTTTAAGAATGTCATATAGTTGGAATCATAAAGTATATAGCATTTTCAGACTGGCTTCTTCCACTTAGTTTATATGCATTTATATGTTCCTCCAAGTCTTCATGGCTTGATAACTCATTTCTTTTTAGCACTGAATATTAGTCCATTGTTGGGACATACCACTGTTTACTCATTCGCCTTCTGAAGGACATCTTGGCTGCTACCAAATTTTGGCAATTATGAATAAAGTTGCCAAAATATTCATGTGCAAGTTTTTGTGTGGACATAAATTTTCAACTCCTTTGGGTACATACCACAGAGTGCAATTGCTGGATTGTACGGTAAGAGTAACTTTCATTTTGTAAGCAACCAAGGAGCTTTACCATTTTGCCTTCCTACCAGCAATGAATGAAAGTTTCTTTCGCTCCATATTCTTGCTAGCGTTTGGTCCTGTCAGTTTTCTGGATTTGGGCCATTTTAATGAGTGTAGTGGTATTTCACTGCTGTTTTAATTTACAATTCCCTGATGATGTAAGATGTGGAACTTTTTCATATGCTTTTTTGCCATCTATATATCTTATTTGGTCAGGTGTCTGTTAAGGTCTTTGGCCCTTTTTTAAAATTGGATTTTTTTTTTTAAAGATTTTATTTATTTGACAGAGAGAAACACAGCGAGAGAGGGAGCACAAGCAGAGGGAATGGTAGTGGGAGAAGCAGGCTTCCCACTGAGCAAGGAGCCCGATGCAGGGCTTGATCCCAGGACTCCGGGATCATGACCTGAGCCGAAGACAGACGCTTAACGACTGAGCCACCCAAGCGCCACTAAAATTGGATTTTTTTAATTTAAGTTTTTTTTTTAATTTAAATTTAAAATTTTAAGTTTACTGTAGAGTTTTAAGAGTACGTGTATATTGGATTACAGTCCTTTATCAGTTCTGTCTTTTGCAAATACTTTCTCCCAGTCTGCAGCTGTCTTCTCATTCTCTTGACATTGTCTTCCACGGAGGAGGAGTTTTTAGTTTTAATCAAGTCAGTGTATCAATTACTTCTTTCATGGATTGTGCCTTTGGTATTGTGTTTAAAAACTCATTACCATACTTAAGGTCATTTGCGTTTTCTCCTATGTTATCTTTTAGGACTTTGATAGTTTTGCATAGGAGCAAAACTGTTTATAGTTTATAGCATAGGAGTTTATAGTTTTAGTTCTGTGATCTAATATGAGTTAATTTTTGTTAAGGGTGTAAGGAATGTGTCAAGATGCATTTTTTTGCATGAGGATATATATGTAAGCATACATAACTGGATACATTGTTGTGATTATCATTCTGAACAACTGTTATCTATTGGATCAATTAAGAATAAGAAAAATAGGGACGCCTGGGTGGCTCAGTGGGTTAAAGCCTCTGCCTTCGGCTCAGGTCATGATCTCAGGGTCCTGGGATCAAGCCCTGCTTCAGGCTCTCTGCTCAGCAGGGAGCCTGCTTTCCCCCCTCTCTCTCTGCCTGCCTCTCTGCCTACTTGTGATCTCTCTCTCTCTCTGTCGAATAAATAAAATCTTTAAAAAAAAATAAGAAAAATAGACATTTGTATTTTACCTTTGCTTATTTTTTCTTGGATGCTATACCTTTCTTTCTGTAGATCCCAGTTTGTGATTTGTATTTTTTTTTCCTTCTCTTTAAAGAACTTCTTTTAATATTTCTTGAAAGGCAGGTCCACTGGTGACAAATTCCTTCCATTTTTGTTTGTCTGAGAAAGTATTTCTCCTTCACTTTTGGAGGATAATTGAAGGGTACAGAGTTCTGGGTTAGTGGTTTTTTTCCTCCTAACACTTTAAGTATTCTGCTCCACTGTTTTCTTGCTTGTATAATTTCTCAGGAGAAGTCAGATGTAATACTTAGAGGTAAGGTTCTGGCTCCATCTCAGGATTTTTTTTTTAATATATTTGGTTTCCTGTAGTTTGAACATGATATGACTAGGTATGGTTCTTTGAACATTTATTCTGAACTACCTAGAGCTGTGTGGTATGGTGTTTGATATTGGGAAATTCTCAGTTACCATCCCAAATATTTCTTCTATTCCTTTCTCTCTTTCTTCTCCTTTCAGGCATTCCGATTTCACATATGTTATACTTGTTAAAGTTGTCCCATGGCCCTTGGATATTCTGTTCTGTTTTTTGGTTGCTGTCTTTGTTCTCTTTGCTTCAGTTTTTGAAGATTCTACTGATCTATCCTCATTCTTAGCTGCATCTTGTCTACTAATAAGCTTATCAAAGGTGTTCATTTCTGTTACATTATTCTTTATCTTTAGCAAGATATTTTCTTTCTTAGGATTTCCCTCTCTACGCTTACATTGCCTGTTATTCTTACCTTAAATTCTTACTCCAGAAGCAAAGCAAGAACTTCAAGTTGTACTGAAACTATTCGCTATCTACTGTTTTTCTTCTCTCCAAAGGCAAGCAATTCTGACCAGGGTTAAGTCATGGCATTGCTTTCCCCAGCCCACAGGCACTGTCTGGACTGCCTAGCAGTGATTACCTTGAGGCGGGGGAGGGCATAACTTGGTAGAAAGGAGAGAGAGCCAGTGCATGGCAGATGGTTGTCATCTAGGGATTCTGTCCATGTGGAATGGAATCTTCACCAAGGATCATGCTAGATCCCATGCTACAGAGATTGGGGGGTGGGGGATAGGGAGGGAGGTTAGAGAAACAGCAGCTGTTCTCGTGAAAACTGGGACCAATGAAGGAAGGCATACCTGTGACCTAGGACCATTGCCGAGTTTCAAGATCATTTGGAGACACAGCAGTCCGTATCTCAAAGCAGCCACCAACACTCTCTATCCTTATCAGGAGTGGGGTCTGCAGAACCCAGGGCTGGGCTGGTGACCACTGCATCCTCCTTCTGAAGGGTAATCTGAACATGTTTACATTATACCCATTTAAGTTTAGGTTGGTCTGGAAACTGGATGGCTTAAGCATGTAAGTTCCAGTGTGACAGCTGAGAAAAACAAGGATGTGACATTGGCCTGGAGTTCAAGAGGGGTACTCTGGATGGGAATTCTTTTTATTCATTCACTAAACACATATTTACCTGGTTCTTACCAAGTGCCAGTTACAGTTTTGGGGCCTAGGGATACAATGGTAAGTAAGTAGCAAGGTCCAGCTTTCATGGAGGTTACATCCTAGTAGGGAACATCATCAAAGAAAAAAAGATAATAGAGATCATTGGCAAAAAGTGACTAATACCATGAAGAAAATAGAACAGAGTGTTTTGATCATAACTGACAGCGAGAGATAGAGGACTGTCATGCTAGCTGCAGAAGACCTCTCTGAAAAAGTGACCTTCGAGTTTAGACGTATTGATGGGATGGTGTGAGTGACACACAAGAGAACCTGAAAGAAATGCCAAGTGCAAAGTAGCTGCAGCAGGAATAATTTTGGCCAATTTAAGAAACAGAAGGTGCTAAGGCTGGAGCAGCTTGAGCCAGGAGGAAATCACACAAACTAAAAGGAGGAATGAAAGATCTTACTCTAGGAAGGGCTAAAAGTGCTCCCTCCTCCATTTCAAATCTTAGCTGCAATGCACAGCCTGGGTGCTGATTAAATACAACTAATTGATAATAATGTCCTGTTCCTTCTGACAGTCACTGCAACCAAACTGATGAATCTGTAGTCAAGAGCCCCTCTGAACCAACACCACTAACCTTTGAGCTAATCAGTATGAAAGGCCATTGCAGACCGTGAAGGATGAGCCAACACAGGTTTGTGAGATGAATGTTCAGCATTTACCAGGCCCTGTTCCTCCATGTCCATCCACAGGAGCCTGTAACTTTGGATCGTTATAGGAGCTTTAACTTAAAAGTGTGCCTCCATCCTAACCAAATTTATCAAGAGTCAGGACTCCATAAGAATATACTCTGAATATTGCTGTTAAGACATTTTACCTTGGGCGCCTGGGTGGCTCAGTGGGCCAAGCCTCTGCCTTTGGCTCAGGTCATGATCTCAGGGTCCTGGGATGGAGCCCTGAGTCAGCTCTCTGCTCATCGGGGAGCCTGCTCCCCCCTCTCTCTCTCTGCCTGCCTCTCTGCCTGCTTGTGATCTCTCTGTCAAATAAATAAAATCTTTGAAAAAAAAAAGACATTTTACCTTAAGACTTAGCTTTTGCTGGGGGTCTTCTCTCATTATGATTAGAAGGCATGAGGCCCACCAGCTGTGGACAGCAGAGGTACCAGCACCAAGCTGCCACAGTAATCCCCTTAAGGCATTCATTCCAGGGACACACAGAATCACTTGATGCACTATCTCCAGAGTTCTCAGGCGGGGGTTTGGCTTGGTTTTTTGGTTTTTTGACCAGACTTCCCGAGCACTGCACAGAAGCAGAAGAAGGAGGAAGAAATAGGTCTTCTTTGACCACCAGCACTGCTTAATGGACTCACAGCACTTTTACAACCACTGAGTAGTTTCTCAACCATGTACTCTTTTTTTTTTTTTTTAAAGATTTTATTTATTTATTTATTTGTCAGAGAGAGGACACAAGTAGGCAGAGAGGCCAACTGAGCCACCCAGGCGTCCCTCAACCATGTACTCTTCTAATCGGCTAAAAATCTAGGAGAGTTCTGGTTTTGCATGTAACTTCTGAGCAAAAGCTGCCACTTAAAACAAGTAAAAAACTGAACGGACTGAAAATTCAACAACTCTTCTTAGATCCATAGGAGAAGGGAGGATACAGGACACAATGTTGGCCCCCAAGACAGACAAGGAGTCCCACCTTCCTAGAGCAGAAATACACAAGCAGAAAACAACGTGGGAACCGGTGCCGGAGCAGGAAAATAGGAACTGTGAATGACAGATTGCTAGAGGCTCAGTATAGACAAGTCTGATATTTAAAACTTTCAGGGGGATTCAATCATAAACAGGCTCCCACAATATTCCAAGACTTACCTCCAGAAGCTCCACCAGATTCCCACAAAAAATACTGGAGAAAAATGCCCCCATGCTTCTGGCAAAGGAAGGGGAAAAGGAACCATTTTGCAATACAGCAGAGCACTCTGTTCTTAACAAGGCCTCCTCTCAGGGGAAACTAGTTAACCAGATCAGTTGGAGAATTACCAGAGCCTAACTGACCTGGGAGAAGGGAAATACCCAACTCCAGCCCTCTCTAGCTATCCTGTTCCACCTAAGGGGAGAGAAAAAAAAAAACAAACTCAGAAACTCATGTAGAGTTCACAGTCCAGAGGCCTAGCCTCACTAAAAGACTGAGATTTAATCATAGGAATACAGAATCCTTCCTCTCCCCAAATATCTCACTACCACATTACGAACTACCTATTTATAACAGCTCCTTTTACCTGGTAAATCATGTCAGGCTATCAGGAAAAAATTATAAGGCATGCCAAAAAACAAAAAAACACAATTTTTAACTTTTTTTAATTTTTAAGATTTATTTTAGAGAGAGTGGGGTGGGGGTGGGGAGTGGGTGCAGGAAGGCACAAGGAAGAGAGAGAAACTCAAGCAGACTCTGCACTCAGTGCAGAGCCCCATGCTCCTGGGCCTGATCCAGGTGCCCCAAAAACACTATATTATTTTTCTTTTTCTTTTTTTTTTTTTTTTTTTAAGATTTTATTTCTTTAATTGACGGAGTAGGAGAGCACAAGCAGGAGAAGCAAAGGAAGAGGGGAAGCAGGCTCTCCTGCTGAGCAGGGAACTCGATGTGGGACTCAATCCCAGGGTCCTGGAATCATGACCTGACCAGAAGGCAGACACTTAACCAACTGAGCCACCCAGATACCCCAAAAACACAATTATAAAGAGACAAAGCAAGCATCTAAACCAGACACGGTAATGGTGTTGCACTTCCAGACTGGGAATTTAAACAACTGTAATTAACATACCAGGTGTTTTTTTTTTTTTTTTTAAGATTTTATTTATTTATTTGAGAGCAAGAGAGAGATATCACAAGTAGGCAGGGGAGCAGAGAGAGAGGGAGAAGCAGGCTCCCCGCTGAGCAGAGAGCCCGACTCGGGGCTCGATCCCAGGACCCTGAGATCATGACCTGAGCTGAAGGCAGAGGCTTTAACTTGCTGAGCCACCCAGGTTCCCCATTATTTTTATTTTTTTAAAAGATTTCATTTATTTATTTGATAGAGCACAAGCCCGAGAGAGGGAGAAGCAGGCTCCTCACTGAGCAGGGAGACTGATGTGGGGCTTGATCCCAGGACCCCGGGATCATGATCTGAGCCGAAGGCAGAGCCCTTAACCCACTGAGCCACGCAGGCGCCCCTGCATATATTTTATTTTAAATACACTGAATACATGCAGCATTGATCTGATGAGAAAAGTCTGACATTGGAATTTTTCTCGTTTCTCTCTTCCCTTGCTCACTTTTTATTAATGCTTACACCTTAAAAATCTAAATGTAGGAATTCTGATACCTTTCCTAAAGGTATGATCCAACTGGAGTTGTGTCATGCCCTTTACGGACTACTACCATGTGTCTGGTGCTGGCAGGTAGGAGAGCAGAGTGAAGTTCAGGGACGTAATCTCCTAGCTCCCTCCCTGCTAGGTTGCTAGGCAGGCCACAGCTCCTCCAAGGACTCCACAGCTGCAGCTGCCCCTTTTGGGTCTTTTTTTTTTTTTTTTTTTTTTAAAGATTTTGTTTATTTGACAGAGAGAAACACAGCGAGAGAGGGAACACAAGCAGAGGGAATGGTAGCGGGAGAAGCAGGCTCCCTGCCGAGCAGAGAGCCCGACGCGGGGCTCGATCCCAGGACTCTGGGATCATGACCTGAGCCGAAGGCAGACGCTTAACGACTGAGCCACCCAGGCACCCCCCTTTTGGGTCTTAATACATGCTCTCCCTCCTGCCCCATCAGGCCCAGGGGTGGTAATAGTGCCCCAGTTGCTACCCTCTGGAGTGCTTCACCTTTGTTGTTTTCTCTTTTCTCTTCCTTCTCCTTTGCAAATGATCACTTTTTTTAAGATTTTTCAGTTATTTGCTCAAGTGTGTCATTTGCTTCTACAGATACCCTAGGTACATGGGATATGAATTAGGATAAAAGTATTAGTACATTAGGGGTCGCCTGGCTGGCTCAGTCAGGAGAGTATGCAACTCTTGCTCTCAGGCTTGTGAGTTTGAACCCCATGTTGGGTTTAGAGATTACTTAAAAATAAAAAATAAACTTAAAATATTGGTACATTGGTTATAGTGTATGTGTAAACTAGAAGAAATAGAAGAAAACATAGGAGACAGTTTCCAGGATTAGGAATAGATAAAGTGTTTTTAGACATGACACTGAAAGCAAAGAAATTGGACTCCTGGAAACTTTTGCTCAGTGAAATACCCTGTTAAGGGCACTCGAGTGGCTCAGTTGGTCTGCCTTTGGCTCAGGTTATGATCCTAGAGTCCTGGGATCAAGTCTCGCATTGGGATCCCTGCTTGGTGGGGGGTCTGCTTCTCCTTCTCTTGCCACTCCCCCTGCTTACTCTCTCTCTCTCTCTCTCTCTCTCTCTCTCTCAGAAATAAATAAAATCTGAAAGAAAAGAAAAGAACTCTGTTAGGATGAGCAGGCAGGCTATGGACTGAAAGGAAACATTTGTAAACGACCCTCAAACCATATATCTGATAAAGAACTTTCAAAACTCAACAGTAAAAAAAAAAAAAAAAAAAAAGCAAAAAACCCCCAAATGATCCTGTTAGAATCATAATGGCTAAAATTAAAAAAAAAAATACTGATAACATCAAATGCTGGCAAAGATGCAGATAAACAAAGTCACTCATACATAGTTGGTGGGAGTGAAAAACGGTACAGCCACTCTGGGAAATATTTTGGCAATTCCTTAAAAACCTAAGCACACTTTTATCACGCAACCCAGAAATGATACTCCTAGGCAATTATTCCAGAGATAAGCAAATTTAGGTTCCCACTGAAATGTCTACATGAATGATCCTAGCAGCTTCATTTGTAATAGCCAAAAATTAGAAATGGGTCCTACATCTTTCAATGGACACGTGAATGGTGAAACAAAGTGTCATATACCCAACATAGCATACTACTCTGCAATTAAAAATCAACTATTGGAGTACTTGTATCTCTAGTGGACCTCAAGACAATTATGCTGAATGAGAAAAAGTTATAAAAAGGTTATATTATGAATTTATTTTTATTTTTATTTTTTGAATCTATTTTTATAATATCAAAATATATTATAGAAATGAAGAGATGAGTGGTTGTCAGGGAAAAACTTTCTGCAACTTCCTATAGTTCTAGAATTATTTAAATAATGAGAATTAAAAAATGAAAATTAGCCCTCATTGGTATGAAAACTTGGGAAATGGGTTGTTTTCATCTTTGGCGTGGGGGAGCTGAAGAGATGAGGGTAACACCAGATCCCTGTGCTATTAGCTGTATGCCAATGCTAAGCTGCATCAATAATTGTTAAATTGACAAAAGGATGAAAATCAAGATCCCAATATTCTCAATGGGAAGATTTTCTTTTTAATTGTTTAACTTAAAAACTTAAATTTATGGGGCACCTAGGTGGCTCAGTCATTAAGCGTCTTCCTTCAGCTCAGGTCATGATCCCAGGGTCGTGGGATCAAGCCCTGCATCGGGCTCCCTGCTCGGTGGAGAGCCTGCTCCTCCCTTTCCCACTCCCCCTCTCTCGCTGTGTCTCTGTCAAATAAATAAAACCTTAAAAAAAAAAACCCTTAAATTTACACAACAAGTTTTCCATATCTCTGTGCAGATACAAATATGCAAATGTAAAATTTCTACTTTAAATGCTATTAATTGGGGCACCTGGGTGGCTCAGTCAGTTAAGCCTCTGCCTTTGACTCAGGTCATGATTTCAGGGTCCTGGGATCGAGTCTCACATAGGGCTCCCTGCTCAGTGGGGGTCTGTTTCTCCCTCTGCCTGCCACTCCCTCTGCTCATGCTCTCTCTCTCTCTCTGTCAAATAAACAAATAAAATCTTTAAAAATAAATAAATAAATAAAAATGCTAGCGATTTGCCCATTCAGAATATGCAAACTTGTGCAGAGACTTCACCTATCTTCAAGGAGCCCTGGCTATATTTATAGAGACTTTCTAAAGAGACGTCCTCATTCTCAATGTGTGAATGTTAAACCCTCCTCTGCACAGTGAAGTCAGAGTTCTCTAGACCCAGATCTCAAAACATTCCCCCTGAAAGTGTTCCTCGTACTCGGGGTGCACATTCCATCTGTACTAGCACATTCAGGAATGTGCTTCTGAGGTGCCGGACACTCAATTTGCTTCCTGAAGAACAGGAAGTATTTTCCTTGCACTGTTTCCTTTGTCTTTTACACACACATACATTCCTCTTTTCTGTATATCCATGTTTTGATCCATCCAAGTTATAATAACGTATTTTCTGAATGGATGAAAATAAAAAACTTAGAGTTACTATGTTCTCATTTTATAGGTTGAAGAGATTTTTTAAAAAAATGTTTTATTTATTTGTCAGAGAAAGAGAGAGAGTACAATCAGGAGGAACAGTAGGCAGAGGGAGAATCAGACTCCCCACTGAGAAGGGAGCTCCATGTCAGACTCGATCCCAGAACCCTGGGATTCTGACCTGAGCTGAAGGCAGATGCTTAACTGACTGAGCCACCCAGGCGTCCTGATCAAAGGCACTGATGACATAGTGGAAGAGAACCTGGATTTAGATAGAGCATGTTTATTATCTCTGTGACTTTTGGTGATTTACAAACTCAGAGAGTCTTGGTTTTCTTGCTGGTAAAACTATGTCACAGATTTTTTTGGAAGAGTGAATGAGATCTTAACTGTTGAGGTGATTTGAAGTGTGAAGTATTCACATTAGGACTGGAGTTCGTGGACTAGCTCAAAGTTTGAAGTTAGTGGCATTGACAGAGACTGGATATAGGTCTTCCTAAATACGGTTCAGTTCTTTATCCTGCAGATTTGTCCTATGTTTGATGTTGTTGCTCTTCTTTTAAACTTTTCTAAATCTGATTTGAGAGCAGCAAGTAGAGTTTTCTACAACATGACACAAAAAGAACCAGAGCTAGATTATATCTGTCACAGACGAAAATACTCTATTTATGTGTCATAGTAATCTATTCATTGGTTTATGGACCCAAAATTCTCCAGGGGGACTCACAAATCCCCATAATGTTTCTAGGTGCCAGGTTTTTCATTTGGAGCTCTGATTTAGTTGACAGATGCGTAAGAGTCACATGTAGCCAAATGACTCCTCAGTCGGTACAAAGCTGATAACACTGAAGACTGGTTACTCCAGCTAAGATTCCTTGGAAACTCTATCCAGACCGTGCTTTTCAATTCTCATTCTCGAGTTTAATGTTATTTTATGCTAATGCCAGGGCTTGTTCCCCACAGCCATATCTTTCAAATATCTTGTCTCTCTCTCTCTCTCTCTTTTTTTTTTTACAGGAAACACTAACTTACAGAGAGAGCTCTCTTTGAGGAAGTCAAAAGTGATCAATAATAGCATTCAGTTCCTCAAATGTGAGTGAAACTGTATTTTGGAGATTCGTATGCAAATCAGACTGGGGGAAAGTATTCTAAATAAGAATAATAGTATAATCTTAAACCATAAGGATTAGTTGGATGTTAAATATAGAATCCCCAGCTCTGTCTCATCACTAATAAAGAAGGAGATCGATAGAGGAAAATTGATCTGCCCAGGGTCTTACAGACAGTAACTGGGAGAGTTGGAATTTGAATCCGGGTCTTCTGATTACTCTAGTTTGAGTGCTTTATTTGTTAGTACTAGTCCTTAGATAAAAATGTGACAATAACCTCTCCTTATTTGAGGGGATACATTCCAAGTCTTCCTGAATGCCTGAAACTGCTGGTAGTAGTGAACCCTGGGTGAGCTGTGTTTCTTCCTATTAATGCATTCCTATGATAAAATTTAATTTATAAATCAGCCACAGTAAGAGACAATAACTAGTAACAATAGAACAATCAGAACAATATACTCTAATAAAAGTTATGTGAATGTGGTCTCTGTCTTTCCCTCTCTCAGAATATCTTACTGTACTCCTACTTCTTATGATGATGATCGAGATGATAAAATGTCTATGGGATGAGATGAGATGAGGAGAGCTCAGGGAGCTGAGATGAGGAGATGAGGAGAGCTGCCGGTAGAGTTCCAGTCTAAGTCTAAAGCCCAAAGAACCAGAAGAGCCCATGGTAAAAGTTCTAGTTCAAGTTTGAGACCAAAGGCAAGAGAAGACTCTGATGTCCCAGTTTGAAAACAGGCAGAGTGCCAATTCCCTATTACTTTACTTTTTGTTCTATTCAGGCTTTCAGACAATTGTATGAGGCCCATCCACACTGGGGAGCGCTATCTGTTTTACTCATTCTACCAATTAAAATGCTGATCTCATCCAGAAATCCTCACAGACACACCCAGAATAATGTCTAACCAAATATTTGGGTACCCAGATATTTAAATTAACCATCACAGAAGTGGACAAGTTCCGGGTTTTTAAGATTTCTTATGATGATAACAACCTCTAAGTAGGATAGTTACTTTATAGAAAAATTTCACATATTTTACATTTCTTTTTTCCCTTTGCATAATTTCATGATATCTCATCCCACCCTTTTCTTTCTTCAATCGGAAAAAAAAATGCTGCATGAAAAGATTCATTAGCTTGATTCTTTTTTTTCTCTAAAAATTCCATTATTATCCCTAATAAGCGATATTTGGGTTTTTGGTTTTTTTTTTTTTTGTGGATAAGAATAAAATGTTTCACTTTGTAGCACACATACTATATATCCAACATGTACTAGGATGTATATCAGAGTAGTGGGTAGTGGGATTTTTTTTTTTTTTTTAGAAAGGGTGTGCAAGTAGGGGGTGGAGTTGGAGAGGTGCTAAGGAGGAGGGGGGCAGAGGGGGAGGGAGGGGGGGTGAATCTTAAGCAGGCTCCATATCCAGCACTGAGCCAACATGGGCTCAATCTCCAGATCCTGAAATCATGACCTGAACTCAAATCAAGGGTGGGATGCCCAACCAAATGGGCCACCCATGTGCTCCAGAGTGGTCTGGTCTTAAAATGCGGTCAATCTTTTATATATGTAAATCCTTACTAATGGTATCTTCCAGTCACTTTTAAATTCCCCAGTATCTAAAGACAAGTGTGGGGGTAAAAAACGAAATTACTTCCAAAGGTCAGGTAGATAATGTAAACGAGGAAAGCATTTTGGAGTAAGAAATAGAGAGCCGAGGAGACTGGGCCAGACTGGAGAGCACGTGCCCTGTGTGGGAGGTGGCCTGTCATCGGTTCTGGTCCTGTGCTCCTGTGGGAGGGTACGAGTCCCACATTGCAACTTCCCAGGATTTGTTTTTTTAAAGAGGAATTTAAGTGCTGATATTTTTAATTGCCATTTTTAAAATTTAAAGTCACTTTAACTAGTTTAACTAGTTCTAGTTAAAAAAATAATATTCAGCCACAAACTAAACATACCTGTCACTACAACATACCTGAAGGCCTGTGGGTCTTCAGTTTTTGACATCTGATCTGAAGCCTATAGTTTCCTCCTATAAAATTTATTCATGACAAGTAGATGGCAACAAAGCCCAAATGAGAGCAGATGCTGGACAATCAGCTAGTCTTTAATGCTCATCTACATAACTATGTAATTCAAATTCACGATTTAGGAAAATGACACATTCCTATTAGCCATGAGTCTTAAGATCTCTAATGGAAACTTTGAATCAAATCTTTTTTTTTTTAAGATTTTATTTATTTGATAAAGAGAGAGAGATATCAAGTAGGTAGAGAGACAGGCAGAGAGAGAGGGAGGAAGCAGGCTCCCCATTGAGCAGAGAGCCCGATGCGGGGCTCCATCCCAGGACCCTGAGACCATGACCTGATCCCAAGGCAGAGGCTTTAACCCACTGAGCCACCCAGGCGCCCCTGAATCAAATCTTTGAAGCCAAGTATATTCTATATTTGTGACCCTCTCTAGTCCTTTCTCTTCTTGTCCAGCACCAGCAGGTCCTGCCTCTAAAAACCAAATGAAGAGATCAATCTTCTCATGGTAGAATCTCAGGGACTATTTGGCCATAAATGGCAGTTTGGCACTGTCAACTTTGCCACTCTACATGGCAGGTTTGCTTTAGGTAAAACTACGGCATTGAAATAGTTTATATTTTCTTTCATTAATAACCTTTTTTTTTTACCCAAATAGTGTATTTATTTTTAGGGTTGTTTTTTTTTTTTTTTTGCAAGGATAAAACCAGTGTCTTAGGAAATAATATAATCTAGCATCCTGAGAAATTCCTTTTTTATAATATTTTGTGTGTACATACATTTTGATCTAGGGTTGTCACTCTTGCCAGTGATAGCTAGTTTGATGCAAAAACTGTGTGACAACTTATTATGAATGTTAAAAACTGCTCTTAGGTTAAATTCAACAGTCTTGGCTGGCTTTATCATTTTATAAGTGGTTCTCAAATTTTAACTGTAGGATCTGTTGTAGAAACTCGTCGCTAAGAGTGCCATCAACAGTTCTTCTTATCTCTGTACGTGCATGCTGCTCCTTTTGTCAAAAGGGGGACTCTTACTTCCCTTCTCCTTGACTTAGGGTAGCCCATGTGACCAGGAGGATGCAGCAGAAGAGTCTTTGAGCTCTGGGATTAGGCTTTAAGAGACCCAGCAATTTCTGCTCCTGTCTTGGAAACCAGTTGTCATGTCAAGAAACTCAGACTAGCCTACTGCCTAGGGAGGTGCCCACGTGAAGGAGACGTGCCCCTCGAAGGAGGGCGGGGATGCTCCATCGGTGGTCAGCACCACGTGCCCAAACTGCGTGAGACCTTGGGGCCTACGTTAGGCCAACAGAGCTTCCAGTCGAATGCAGCGATAGAAGTGGGATCTGCAGATACCATGCGGTGCACACATCAGCCAATCTAAAGAATTCGAAGAAAAAGAAATTAGTCATCATTTTAAGCCACTGTGTTTTAGAATGGCCAGTTACCAACAATACACAATAAAGAAACTGCTTGCTACAAATTGCTAACGACTTGGCATCCTCCATAGAGTTTCGGGCTCAGTAGGTTTGGATAAGGCCCAGGGATCACTGCTTTAACAAGAGCCTGGAATAATTCAAATGCCAGGTAGCATTTTTCAGAGCCACGTGTTGGGATCATTACTCTGAAAGCACACCCAGGGAATGCTCAAGAACTTGATTGTCAAACTTGAAGAAAGTGTTTGAATTTTTATTTATGTATTTCCTTGATCTAAAAACTCATAAAGAAACAAAGCTTGACTATTAATATCCCAGATATTAGGTGGTCATGGGGCACACTCTTCTTCAAACAAGAGGAACTTCTAACACAGGAGGAGCTGCCACGGTCTTCCTTCCTTTCGTTCAGAGCAGTGTGGTTTACGTGTCTCTTCTAAGCAGATTTATGGATTATAGTGTCTCCTACATGACAGAATCTTGGCAATAAGATAAGGAGTGACCATGGACGTCTCTTATGTCTTACAGAAGTTCAGTGTTTGAGACAGAACACTTGGAGGAATTGTCAGATTTTAAAATGAATAGTACACTTTTCTTTTACAAAATTCAAGTTTCCAAGTTTTTTGACCTTTCTGTGGTAAGTAACTGTGAGGAGAATGCTACCTAGTAGAAATTCACACAGACACTCAGTTACTCTTTACCAACAAAATAGGAGAAATTTTCACAATTAGTGAGAACATTCCTTTTTTTAAAAAAGAAGTCTTTTCAAATGGATATAGGGAAATTGCTCTACTGTTAGATGGTATTGCAGAAAAGGATATGTTTCCTAAAAAACGCTGATTTGGCACACTTAAATTTGGAAACAATTGAAAAATCCATTTTAAAATCTTCCAACTTAAATTTCCATGTGTTGGAAGATGTTTGTAATTGATTTGCAATGACTGTTGGACATTAGAGAAGGTAGAAATTTACTAGCTAAATTTTACCAAAAACCTTCCTATAATTTTTGGGTGGGATTGAAAAGTGAGCACCATGATTTAGTAAGTGCAGCCAAATGACATACTTCTTCCATTTGGAATGTTCATAGTTTATGAGAAAATTTTTCACCTATAAAAACCATGTCTCAGAGGTGCTTGGGTGGCTCAGTCATTAAGCCTCTGCCTTCAGCTCAGGTCATGTTCCCAGGGTCCTGGGATCGAGCCCCACAACTGGGTCCCTGCTCAGCGGGATGCCTGCTTCTCCCTCTTCCACTCCCCCTGCTTATATTCCTTCTTTGTCAAATAAGTAAATAAAATATTAAAAAAAAACATTTCTCAAAAGAACCTAGAAGTAACTTTCGAATTCTGTTGCAAGGTGTTAAACCAAAATTTGTGAAACTGTTGAAGCATATTATTATGCTAAGAATTTAATTAATATTATGTTTTTAGTGAGAATCATGTTTTTAAAAAAAGCTGTTGACCAATAAAATATTTAAAAATATTGTATGCTTCATTATCTTTTTCTGTAAATTTTTCTGTTTTGGTGTTTTAGATGTACATAATATGATAGTATGACTTTCAAAGCAAATTAATATGACTACTTGCAGTTCATGCTTGAACATTTTTTATTACTGGAGTGTACTATCTAAAACAAGTTTAGAAACTAACATTCTAGGGGTGCCTGGGTGGCTCAGTTGGTTAAGCATCTGCCTTCGGCTCAGGTCATGATCCTGGGGTCCTGGGATTGAGCCCCACGTTGGGCTCCCTGCTCAGCGGGAAGCCTGCTTCTCCCTCTCCACTCCCCCTGCTTGTGTTCCCTTTCTCGCTGTCTTTCTGTCAAATAAATAGAATCTTTTTTCCTTAAAGATTATTTATTTATTTATTTATTTATTTATTTGACACAGAGAGAGTGATCACATGTAGGCAGAGAGGCAGGTAGAGAGAGGGGGAAGCAGGTTCCCGACTGAGCAGAGAGCCTGATGCGGGGCTTGATCCCAGGACCCTGAGATCATGACCCGAGCCGAAAGCAGAGGCTTTAACCCACTGAGCCACCCAGGTGCCCCAAGAAATAGAATCTTGAAAAGAAAAGGAAATTGACATTCTAGAATATCAAGGCTATTCTATTACATCATCCATGCGTGTTACTGTGGAAAATAACGTATATCTGATGGGTCATTGATGAAAAGTCTATAGAGCAGGAACATAATTTTGGTCCTTCATACATAAGAGAATGGGGCCCTGGCTTAGATTTATTGTCTAGTAGATCACGTGCATTTGATACTTTTAGAGTCTATTCTAAAATGATATAGGTATGCACGTATGGCAACTTAGGAGAATTTTATTCATCATACGCCATGAAAGGTAACACACTTCTGGGTAGGTCAGTTACTTCTTCTGTTGTCTAGAATAGATGTTCAGTTCTCTGTCTTGAAAATAGGCCCAGGGGACAATGAATACCTGACAAAACCAAATCTTTTTTTATTCTTCTGCCTCTGCCTCCCGCTGCCCCCCTCCCCTACCCTTTTTTTTAGCCTGATGCTGGGGGAGGTATTATTGCCGAGAAGCTGAACTTCATCCAGCAGAGTTTTCTGGTCCTTTTAGCCTTCAGGAAGGGAACATACTTCTGTTTCTCATTCTGGCTCTCTAGGAAAGCAGACAGGGAGCATTTCAATATAAGCGCTTTTCACCCATGCAGTGTGGATAAGTGCATCACTTAACAGTAGTGGCACATGCTTGTGGGGAAAAGTATACTTCAGTGAGTGGAATAGAAACCCTGCTGGATTGTGCCGGGCAATTTAGGCCTTTTATTCCACTTCACTATCGGAGAATTTCACTATAAGCAACTTCACAAAGTGGGATACCATAGAAAAACACCCTCTGTGGTAAGCACTTTAGATGGTGTATGTAGTCTCCAAATGTAAGCCTGCTTTCTTTTAATTTATCAGGAATTTTCTTTTGATACTATAAATGCTATAAAATTGAAAACCACAAATGCTAAACTAGTATAGGTAAGATCTATGTTAACTTCATAGTAGATGTAACGCAAATAAAAATAAATACCCTTGGGGCACCTGGGTGGCTCAGTGAGTTGAAGCCCCTGCCTTCGGCTCAGGTCACGATCTCAGGGTCCCCGAATGGGGCTCTCTGCTCAGCAGGGAGCCTGCTTCCCCCTTTCCCTCTGCCTGCCTCTCTGCCTACTTGTGATCTCTCTCTCTATCAAATAAATAAATAAAATCTTAAAAAAAAAAAAGAAATACCCTTAGCAAATACTTCCGTCTCACATTTTATGACCTTTGTTTTTTTTTAAGATTTTATTTATTTATTTATTTATTTATTTATTTATTTTTTAAAGATTTTTATTTATTTGACAGAGAGAAACACAGCGAGAGAGGGAACACAAGCAGAGGGAATGGTAGTGGGAGAAGCAGGCTTCCTGCCGAGCAAGGAGCCCGATGCGGGGCTCGATCCCAGGACTCTGGGATCATGAACTGAGCCAAAGGCAGACGCTTAACGACTGAGCCACCCAGGCGCCCCTGTGTTTTTTTATAATATATTTAAATAGGTGTTATTGCTCATCCTATGTATATTTTAAATTATATTTTATTGTAATCACCCACATTATCATTCTACCAACTAGATGTATTAAATTAGTGTTTTTTATTTATAATATTTATTTATGTAATTTATAATATTATTTATAATTATTTATCCCCTCCTCTGACCTCTGGCCTTTTTAGGCCAAAGGTGACAGATCATTCCAAGAACATACGTATTATTTGCTTTGTGGAGGGGCTAATGGGTGAAGATGTAAATTGGAGAAATTTCCTCAAATAAGGAAGGGACAGAGAGGCTAAAGTCAGGATCAGAATTTGAGGAGAAAAGAAATAAGGTTCAGGTGACAAGAAAAGGGAAGAGAGTCTGAGGGATTTCAAAAAGAGAGAAGAGATGGGGGTGTGGGTAAGAGGGAAAGAATTTTAAAGGTCTGTTGTGTCATCTCTTATGTAATTTTCCAGCCACCCCACAAAATCTCAAGTAAAATTCAGTTGTCAGTCTGTGCTTTTGGAATGTTTGTATTTGTTTATGATTCTGGGTGTATGTGTGAGATTGGCTTTAAAGTGTCAATGGATATGAGAGTGGAAACAAGAGTTTTTTAAATATATAAATATATATTTTTTAAGATGTTATTTGAGACAGAGAGTGAGTGAAAGAATAAGTGGGAGAGGGACAGAGGGCGAAGGAGAAGCTGGCTTCCCGCCGAGCAGGGAGCCCCACCTGGGACTCTATCCCCGGACTCTGGGATCGTGACCTGAGCTGAAGGCAGATGCTTGACCAATTGAGCCACCCAGCACCCTGAAAGCAGAGTTTTGATTAATTGGGGAGGTACTAAGAGGCCAAGTGTGGCCGGGTGGTTTGTTCAGGTAGAAAGGAATATTTTGTCATGGACATCATTTAGAATTTTCTGTGCATAGTGATAATAAAAGCAGCCTAGTTTTTATTAACTTTTTAAAAGTTTTTATTTACTTATTCATGAGAGACAGAAAGAGCAAGAGAGAGGCAGAGGGAGAAACAGGCTCTCACCTGAGCAGGGAGCCCAGTGCGGGACTCAGTCCCAGGACCCTGGGATCATGACCTGAGCTGAAGGCAGAGGCTTAACTGACTGAACCACCCAGCCGCCCCAATTTTTTATTAACTTTTATTGTGTTTTTAAATTTGCTACGAATATGCCCCCTGATTGCAGACACCCAGGCAGACTGCTCCTACCCTCCCACCTTGCTCTGTCGTTGGAAAGAAGCAAACAGCTCTAGTGTAAAGTCAGGTGAATGTCATAGGAATTGGTATCAGAAGCTTATCACCTTTTCTTCCACATGTTCTAAGAAGACTGTGCAGGTATCTAAGTGACGAATGCACCTCAGAATCCCTGGTGATTTTGGTTCTGATGTGTGGCCATTTGATGTACTTACAGATTGAAAGGCATCCCCCCAAATGGGGATGATGGGAAGTAACATTCCTGCCCTCTTCTGACAGCTGAAGTTCCTTTCTCCTATTCCTGATTGTGTGCCAAGAGGCCGGAATAGGTTTTTGGTTTTGTTTTGTTAAAACTTTTGTCTTTTCTTTCTTGTCTCCCTCCTCTTTTTCTTTCCCTTAATTTCTCTCTACCTGTCCTTGCTGGCTCTCCTTCCCTGAGCCCCAAGAGTGGATTGTCAGAGACCAGTGAAAGTATGAAGGGACGGAGAGCGCCCATGAATAAAGATTCTGGTTTCTTTTCTCGTCATTGCTGATCAAACTCAAGTTTAATAGTTTGATCAGCTTTGTTTTTTGGGGGCCACCAAAAGGAAGAGTCGGGAAAAAAGAGCACATAAGGGAGAATGACTAAGCCAAGACTCTACTATGGAAATAATGAGAGTGAGGCTGTG
This sequence comes from Procyon lotor, assembly GCA_028646535.1. Classification (NCBI taxonomy): domain Eukaryota; kingdom Metazoa; phylum Chordata; class Mammalia; order Carnivora; family Procyonidae; genus Procyon; species Procyon lotor. The sequence goes on along the minus strand of CM053614.1, from coordinate 45,354,493 downwards.
AAAGTTAACATGCATCTTTTGTTTCTAATCCTCTGTCCCCTCTCACCCTGTCTATGCTTGTGGAATATTTACAATGAGATTAGAAATCATAGTCATTTGTTTGTTTCCATGTAAACTTAGATTTCCTCCGGCGGCGGAGAACTGCTGACTGGCTGCAGTGGGAGGTCTGCTAATCCTGTTGCTCGGCCTCAATACTATAAGGAGGCAAAGAGAGCTAGGGACAGCCAACAGCTTCGTCTCTTGGCCTCCTGGGTCACGTGTGCTGTGATACCACTTTCTCATTCACTGCTGATGAGTCCAGTGAGACCCACAGCTAAAGGTCCTGGTCATTAGTGGTATGCTCTCGCTTTTCCAAGAGGATTTCACTGCAGTTCTAGATGGATGGCCTCATGTGGGTTTGGACGGTCACCTGAGGCTTATGCCTGGGCTGCCCGGATGTGGATCAAGCCGCTTTCCTTCTGAATGCCAAACTTGCGCTGTGCTAGTTTTGATCACATGTAAATAACCATGAGCTATAGCTAGGACAGGGGCCGTCAGACTTTTTTGAAAGGCCCGACAGGAAATACTTTAGGTTTTGCAGGCAATGTAGTCTGTGTTGGAACTATTTAGCTTTGCCGGTGAAACACAAAGGCAGCTCCAGGTAATACAGAAATTAGTGGGTGTGGCTGTGTCCCGATAAAGTTTATTTATGGACACCAAAATTTGAATTTTATATAACTTTCACATCTCACAAAATATTTTTCTGATTTTTTTCCCAACCATTTACAAGTGTAAAAACCATTCTTGGTTTGTCGGTTGTACAAGAACAGGGGGTGGGCTGGATTTGACCTGCAGGTGTAATCTGCTGGGTGTGAACTAGAACATTATTGCTCGCTCTGCTAGCATGTGCAACGATGCTTTGTTTGTTTAGCTTACCGTTCTTTGGTTGGCAGTTTGAGATGGGCTCGGCTGGGTGGTTCTGTTTTTTTTTTTTTACCTTATTTTATGACCACATTGGAAAAGCCAGTCATCAGTTGTTGTTGTTTTCTTTTTTAAAATTCTTTCTTTTTAAAATTGCAATTCCAGCGTAGCGAACGTAGTGTTGTATCTGTTTCAGGTATACAGTATACCGATTCAACAATTCCATGTATCAACTGGGTGGTTCTTGACTAGTTTTTTTTTTTTAGATTTTATTTATATATTAGAGAGAGAGAGCACAAGCAGGGGGAACTGCAGAGGGAGAGGGAGTGGGGCTCAGTCCCAGAATGCTGAGATCCAGACCTGAGCCCAAGGCAGATGCTTAACTGACTGAACCACCCAGCCGTCCCCCTTGACTAGTTTCATACATGTATCTGTGATAAGCTGTTGGTCATCTAGTTGGCTCTGCTTGTAGGCGTTACTGGCTACTGGTTGTGGTAAGCAAGCTGACTGGGCAAGTGTCTTTCATCATCCTGCAGCCTAGTCTGTGCTCATTCACATGATGGTTCTAAGAGCAGCCAAAACATGCAAGTTGTATTGTTTGAGTACCTTACAAAGTTCTGCTGATTCCATTTTGCTCTTGTCTCAAATAAGTCCCATGGCCAAGTCCAGTGTGGTAGAAGACTACAGTCTAGATACAGGCAACTGTGAATAATTAGAGCTTATTACTGCCACGACCTACCACAGAAGGCCTCTGCCCTGATGATATATATACTCTCCCGCACATAAAAATCTACTCTCTCCCTCCTAAGTCACCCTAAATTTCATCTAGTCACAGCATCACGTTCAAAGCCTAGGATTTCTTGATGTATAATCATGTCTGGAAGTGACTTTTTGGGTGCAGCTTCTCTCGATCCATTTGCACTAAAAAGATAAGTTGTGACATTCAGTGATAAGAATATGATAATTATAGTAGAGAGGATCATTCAAAAGGGGAAGAATGGGGGACACGTAGCAGTCACTTGACCATATGAATTCTGAAACCCCGCCAGGCATCTGTTGGCAGAGGCCCATACTCCAGGGTCCTACTCGTTGATGAGGCTGAGACCCTGCTCCCTGGGAGTATTTGTTCAGTGTCTTGTTTCCCCACAGCTCTCTGGGAGTGGCGCCCTTGTCCGTTGGTCATCGCAGTTTTTGGTTTGGCCCCCTCAGGTGTCATCCTTATTTGTCAGATACTGCTTGTGTGTGTGGCCAAACATCTTCCTTAGCCTTCTTCATTCCTGTAGAGGGTTGGGGGCCCAGAAACCTCTTTCTGTTTTGAGCTGACTCTTTCAATCCAAGATGGCAGCGCCTTTCTCAGTACAGTTCACTCCCACATGTGGAGAGCTTTCTATGAATCTGATTCTGGTCCAGAAACTATATCCACAGTTCTTATTGAGATAAGCTTCTTTTTACTTGAGTGTGTCAGGCTACTGGGGAAAATATCCTTAAGAATTTTAAAAGCCAGTTTTTGTTTGAGTGTGTCTACTCCGCATGTCCTTCAACTTTTTAAAGTTCCTAACGCAGGGACTTACAGTCACACTTTGATTTACTCTTTACCCTGAAGCCATTTATGACTTTGACAATCTTTTGCTGACTGGACAGATTGGGGATAAGACACAGTTTACTTCCCAGTATGTCTGGGATCCTCGGTATTCCCCCTAAGTTCTGCTTACAAACAGAATTTTTTTTTTTTTAAAGATTTTATTTATTTGACAGAGAGAAACACAGCGAGAGAGGGAGCACAAGCAGAGGGAATGGTAGCAGGAGAAGCAGGCTTCCTGCCGAGCAAGGAGCCCGATGCGGGGCTCGACCCCAGGACCCCGGGATCATGACCTGAGCCGAAGGCAGACGCCCAACAACTGAGCCACCCAGGCGCCCCCACAAACAGAATTTTTTGAGCTCATCTTTCCTTTCCAGTGCCTTATCATCGACAGCTAAAAGAAGCTAATTGACAAGTTTAATTTTCTGTGAGGCACTCTCCCTATCTAAGTCCAGTTTATTAGTTAGAGGCAACGTATTTACATAATTTACTAAACATATTTACTTATTTCAGAGCTGCCTAATGCACTATTTTTCCAGTCTGCCAGATCAGTTTGTCATTTTGTAGCATCTGCTAACAGTATAGTCCATTTTTCCAGTCTTCAGAGTTTCTCTACAGCTTTTGCGGCCTCCACCAGGCAATTCCAAAGCCAATGCCTTGTATTTTTGGTTTTTGTTACAGAAACACCCCACTTCTAAGTATCAACTTCTTTATTAGTTACCATTGTTGCAAAATGAAGCATGGCAAAACTTAGTGGCTTAAAACAATCGTTTGTGTCACTTATGACATATGAGACACGTGTGTTGGGAAATCTGAGCTGAGCTCAGGGTGGAGAGTCCCTGGCCTTGGCGGGCTCACTTGCACGTTTGTGGTCTGACAATTAGAGCAGAGGCCTGACTTCTGATGTTGGCTGGCTATGAGAGGGCCTCAGGAGGCAGGGCCGTAGGTCTCTCACAATCAGGCTGGCTAGCCTGGGCTTGCTCACATGGCGGTGCTGGCTGGGGCCCCGAGGTCAGCCAGAGAAGGCCAGCTCCAATGTGCAAGCCCGTTAAAAGTCTCTCTTCTGTCATGCTTACACTTGTCACTTCACTGAAAGCAAATCATATGGCTAAGTCCAGACCAGAGTGAGTGTGGGAGGGAATTATCCAAAAGCTTACATTGTGGGAGGTGATGAATTCAGGAAGGTGTGAACGAATTTGGGGCTATTATTGCAACAATCTGCTAGTCTTAATGCTAAATAGAGTAGACTGAAGTCTGACACACAGAAAGCCCTCCAAGTTCCTAGAGGAATCATACTAGCAAAAGACCTGCCTGCTTGCTAAAAAAAAGGTCACCAAGTTTGACCTAATTGCAAGTTTTGAGTGACTGATTATGCAGCTGGCTGATACAAACAGAAAATCCAAGTTATGGCTCTAACTTTGGTAAGTGGAATTTGCCCAATATCAGGACTATCTTGATTTCTGAAATGCACTTTTAGAGCCTGAGCATCAGAAATGCATGTGATGGAAAGAAAACAGTGGTTCTGCTGGTAGGTAAACAAAGTAGAAAAACAACAAAATTTAGTATCTAACATTAAGAGGGTGTTGATTATGTACTGGATACTATGCTAGTGGTTTGTCATGAATTAGGCCATTATCTCTGTAAAAAAAGAAAAATTAGAAAAAAAAAAAAAACCAGAAAAATTAGCATAAGAGAATCTAGAACTCTTACTGTTTAGATCTAGGGAACTTGGCCTGCTCTGTATAATGCAAAAGTTTTACAGTGTAGTGTTGCTAAGGATGAGGGGATCTCTTTTCAAATATTGCTGGTTGGAGGTTGGGATTTATAGTACAGTATAGACTTTAGGGTCTCCTGGTCATGTGTCCAGTTTCATAATTGCATAAATATAACTGTTTGGGGCAGTTTCATAGTTTCCATCTTTGTAATGATTATAGCTCACACTCAAGTTGCTCCCCCTGGCCCCTACAGGTAGAACAGCCTAGTATAGTAGTTGGCTCTCAGGAAAAGAGAACAGTGTTTGATTCCCTTTACATACTTCTCATCTGTTCTTTATTGACTCTAAAACCCAAAGGAAGGGAAAAAACAGAGATTTCCCTAGAATAAAAGATTTGCTTTTCATAGTTATAGCAATTTATAAGAAGAATTCACAGGCAAGTTAGCAAAGAAATGACAAGAGTTAGGCTTGAGGACAAGAGTAAGGAAGTAAAATTATTAAAGGTGTTTTTCTTCAGAATCTTAGGTCAAAGTAAAGATTATAAGGTAGAAGAATGAGGAGGACCAGAAATATGTCAGTGGCTTCCCTCTAAATGTATAGAAAATAATAATGTTAAAACTCTGTGACACACACACACACATACACACGCACGCACGCACAATTAGGATTGAGAGATGATGGGTGGTGGTGAAAGCAGATTTTGCAAAGACATAAAATTGATAATCAAACTTTATTTTTATATTTAAATTCATTATTTTGGAAGCGGTTCTTTCCTCTATGACATCAAAAGGATTTTTAAAATTAACATATAATGTATTATTTGTTTCTGGGTATAGGTCTGTGATTCATCAGTCTTACACAATTCATAGCACTCACCATAGCAAATACCCTCCCCAATGTCCATCACTCACCCACCCTAACCCTCCCAGCCCCATCCCCTCCAGCAACCCTGTTTGTTTCCTGAGATTAAGAGTCTCTTATAGTTTGTCTCCCTCTCTGGTTTCGTCTTGTTTCATTTTTTCCTTCCTTCCCCTATGAACCTCTGTCTTATTTCTCAAATTCCTCATCAGTGAGATCATACGATAATTGTCTTTCTCTGATTGACTTATTTCACTGAGCATAATACCCTCTAGTTCCACCCATGTTGTTGCAAATGGCATATAACTCCCAGATATTGGGGTTTTTTGATGGCTGCATAATATTCCATTGTACACACACACACACACACACACACACACACACACCACATTTTCTTTATCCATTCATCTGTTGATGGACATCTAGGCTCTTTCCATAGTTTGGCTACTGTGGACTTTGCTGCTATAAACATTGGGGTGCACATGCCCCTTCAGATCACTACATTTGTGTCTTTGGGGTAAATATCCAGTAGTGCGATTTCTGGGTTATAGGGTAGCTCTGTTTTCAGCTTTTTGAGGAACCTCCATACTGTTTTCCAGAGTGACTGCACCAGCTTGCATTCCCACCAGCAGTGTAGGAGGGTTCTCCTTTCTCTGCATCCTCACCAACAGCCACTGTTTTCTGACTTGCTAATTTTAGCCATTCTGACTGGTGTGAGGTGGTGTCTCATTATGGTTTTGATTTGTATTTCCCTGATGCCGAGTGATGTTGAGCACTTTTTCAGGTGTCTCTTGGCCATTTAGATGTCTTCTTCGGAGAAATGTCTATTCATGTCTTCTGCCCACTTCTTGATTGGATTATTTGTTCTTTGGGTGTTGAGTTTGATAAGTTCTTTATAGATTTTGGATACTAGCCTTTTATATGATATGTCATTTGCAAATATCTTCTCCCATTCTGTCAGTTGTCTTTTGGTTTTGTTGACTGTTCCTTTTGCTGTGCAAAAGCTTTTCATCTTTTTTTAAAATTTAATTTAATTTTTTCAGTGTTCCAAGAGTCATTGTTCATGCACCACACCCAGTGTTCCATGCACTATGTGCCCTCCTCAATACCCACCACTAGGCTCACCCACCCCCCCACTCCTCCAAAAGCTTTTTATCTTGATGAAGTCCCAGTAGTTCATCTTAGCCTTTGCTTCCCTTGCCTTTGGAGATGTTTCTAAGAAGAAGTTGCTGCGGCTGAGGTTGAAGAGGTTTCTGCCTGTGTTCTCCTCAAGGATTTTGATGGATTCTTGTCTCCCATTTAAGTCTTTCATCCATTTTGAGTCTATTTTTGTGTGTAGTGTAAGGAAATGGCCCAGTTTCTTCTGCATGTGGCTGTCCAGTGTTCCTAACACCATTTGTTGAAGAGACTGTCTTTTTTCCATTGGAATTCTTTCCTGCTTCAAAGATTAGTTGACCATAGAGTTGAGGGTCCAATTCTGGGCTCTGTATTCTGTTCTATTGATCTCTGTGTCTGTTTTTGTGCCATGTACATATTCTGTACCACTATATGGTAATATAGTCTTGATGATTACAGCTTTGTAATAGAATTTAAAGTTTGGAATTGTGATGCTGCCAGCTTTGCTTTTCTTTTTCAACATTCCTCTGGCTATTCGAGGTCTTTTCTGGTTCCATATAAATTTTAGGATTATTTGTTCCAGTTCTTTGAAAAAAAGTTGATGGTGTTTTGATAGGGATTGTATTAAATGTGTAGATTTGCTCTAGGTAGGATAGACATTTTCACAATATTTGTTCTTCCAATCCATGAACACGGAATGTTTTTCCATTTTGTTGTGTCTTCCTCAATTTCTTTCATGAGTACAGATTCATTGCCTTTTTGGTTAGATTTATTTCTAGATATCTTATGGTTTTGGGTGCAATTGTAAATGGGATTGACTCTTTAATTTCTCTTTCTTCTGTCTTGTTTTTGGTGTATAGAAATGCAACTGATTTCTGTGCACTGATTTTATATCCTAACACTTTACTGAATTCCTGTATGAGTTCTAGCAGTTTTGGAGTGGAGTCTTTTGGGTTTTCCACATAAAGTATCAAATCATCTGCAAAGAGTGAGAGTTGGACTTCTTATTTGCTGATTTGGATGCCTTTTATTTCTTTTTGTTGTCTGATTGCTGAGGCTAGGACTTCTATTACTATGTTGAATAGCAGTGGTGATAGTGGACATCCCTGCTGTGTTCCTGACCTTAGGGGAAAAGCTCTCAGTTTTCCCCCATTGAGAATGATATTTGCTGTGGGTACTTCATAGATGGCTTTTATGATATTGAGGTATGTATCCTCTATCCCTACACTGTGAAGAGTTTTGAGCAAGAAGGGGTGCTGTACTTGGTCAAATGCTTTTTCTGCAACTATTGAGAGTATCAGTGGTTCTTGTTCTTTCTTTTATTAATATATTTTATCACATTGATTGATTTGCGGATGTTGAACCAACCTTGCAGCCCAGGAATAAATCCTACTTGGTCGTGGTAAATAATCCTTTTAATGTATTGTTGGATCATATTGGCTAGTATTTTGGTGAGAATTTTTGCATCCATGTTTATCAGGGATATTGGTCTCTAATTTTCCTTTTTGATGGGGTCTTTGTCTGGTTTTGGGATCAAGGTAATGCTGGCTTCATAAAATGAGTTTGGAAGTTTTCCTTCCGTTTCCATGTTTTGGAAGAGTTTCGGGAGAATAGGTATTAATTCTTCTTTAAATATTTGTAGAATTCCCCTGGGAAGCCGCCTGGCCCTGGGCTCTTTGTTGGGAGATTTTTGTTACTGCTTCAATTTCCTTACTGGTTATGGTTCTGTTCAGGTTTTCTATTTCTTCCTGGTTCAGTTTTGGTAGTTTAAATGTCTCTAGGAATGCATCCATTTCTTCAAGATTGTCTAATTTGCTGGTGTATAGTTGCTCATGATATGTTTTTATAATTATATTTCGTTGGTGTTGGTTGTGATCTCTCCTCTTTCATTCATGATTTTATTAATTTGGGTTCTTTCTCTCTCTCTCTCTCTCTCTTTTTTTTGATAAGTCTGGCCAGGGGTTTATCAATCTTATTAATTTTTTCAAATAACAAGTTCTTGCTTTCATTGATCTGTTCTACTGTGTTTTTTTTTTTTTCTTGGTTTCTATTTCATTGATTTCTGCTCTGGTTTTTATCATTTCTCTTCTCCTGCTATGTTTAGGCTTTATTTACTGTTCTTTCTCCAGCTCCTTTAGGTGTAGGGTTAGGTTGTGTATTTGAGATCTTTCTTGTTTCTTGAGAAAGGCTTGTATTGCTGTATACTTTCCTCTCAGGACCGCCTTTGCTACATCCCAAAGATTTTGAACAGTTGTGTTTTCATTTTCATTTGTTTCTATGAATTTTTAAAAATTCTTTAATTTCCTGGTTGACCCATTCATTCTTTAGTAGGATGCTCTTTAGCCTCCATGTATTTGAGTTCTTTCCAACTTTCCTCTTGTGGTTGAGTTTGAGTTTCAAAGCACTGTGGTCTGAAAATATGCAGGGAATGATGCTAATCTTTTGGTACCAGTTGAGACCTGATTTGTTACCCAGGATGTGATCTATTCTGGAGAATGTTCCATGTACACTAGAGAAGAAGGTATATTCTGTTGCTTTGGGATGGAATGTTCTGAATATATCTATGATGTCCATCTGGTCCGATGTGTCATGTAAAACCTTTATTTCCATGTTGATCTTTTGCTTAGATGATCTGTCCATTTCAGTGAGGGGCATGTTAAAATCTCCTACTATTATTATATTACTGTTGATGTGTTTCTTTGGTTTTGTTATTAATTGGTTTATATAATTGGCTCCTTCCATGTTAGGGGCATAGATATTTAAAATTGTTAGATCTTCTTGTTGGACAGTCCCTTTAAGTATGATATAGTGTCCTTCCTCATCTCTTATTATAGTCTTTGGCTTAAAATCTAATTTGTCTGATATAAGGATTACCACCCCAGCTTTCTTTTGATGTCCATTAGCATGATAAATGGTTTTCCATCCCCTCACTTTAAATCTGGAGGTGTCCTTGGGTCTAAAATGAGTCTGTTGCAGACAGCATATTGATGGGTCTTTTTTTTTTTTTAATCCATTCTGATATTCTGTGTCTTTTGATTGGGCCATTTAGCCCATTTACATTCAGGGTAACTGTTCAAAGATATAAATTTAGTGCCATTGTATTGCCTGTAAGGTGATTATTACTGTATATTGTCTCTGTTTCCCTTCTGGTCTATGTTACTTTTAGGCTCTCTCTTTGCTTAGAGGATTGCTTTCAGTATTTCCTTTAGGGCTTGTTTGGTGTTTGCAAATTCTTTTAGTTTTTCTTTGTCCTGGAAGCTTTTTATTTCTCCTATTTTCAATGGCAGCCTAGCCAGATATAATATTCTTGGCTGCATATTTTTCTCATTTAATGCTCTGAATATATCATGCCAGTCCTTTCTCGCCTGCCAGGTCTCTGTGCCAATCTTACATTTCTACCATCATAGGTTACAGACCTCTTGTCCTGAGCTGCTTTCAGGATTTTCTCTTTGTCTCTGATATTTGTAAGTTTTAGTATTAGATGATGAGGTGTTGATCTATTTTTATTGATTTCGAGGGAGGTTCTCTGTGCTTCCTGGATTTTGATGCTGTTTCCTTCCCCAAATTAGGGAAATTCTCTGCTATAATTTGCTTCAGTATACCTTCTGCCCCCCTCTCTCTTTCTTCTTCTTCTTCTGGGATCCCAGTTATCGTAATATTGTTTCACTTTATGGCATCGCTTATCTCTCAAATTCTTCCCTCATGATCCAGTAGTTGTTTAGCTCTCTTTTTCTCAGCTTCTTTATTTTCCATCATTTGGTCTTGTATATCACCAATTCTTTCTTCTGCCTCATTTATCCTAGTAGTGAGAGCCTCCATTTTGATTGCAACTCATTAATAGCTTTTTGATTTCAACTTGGTTAGATTTTAGTCCTTTTATTTCTCCAGAAAGGGATTCTCTAGTATCTTCTATGCTTTTTTCAAGTCCAGCTAGTATCTTTTTAATTATCATTCTGAACTCTAGTTCTGACATCTTACTAATGACCATATACATTAGGTCCCTGGCAGTCAGTACTGCCTCTTGTTCTTTTTTTGAGGTGAGTTTTGCTACTTTGTCATTTTGTTCAAAGAAGAATAGATGAATGAGAGAACAAAATGCTAAACGGGAACTACGACCCCAGAAAAATATACACTAAACAAATGAGAAGAGACTTGAAACCAGGGGAAAAAGAGGGGGGGGATATATGTATTTTTACATTATCTCTGTATTATGAGTACATTATCTCTGTTGATCTATTTTGCTGAATTTTTGGAAGATAAGTTGCAGACATCATGATACCCTCAGACACTCCTGGTCTTTATGTGTATGTATATAAAATCAGGCTAGTGAATAGAACAAAAACAGAGCCACACACTTGATCACTATATTTTGGGTGTATTTTGCTCTATTAGAAGAAACCGTTTCCCAAAATTTTAAAGAAAGAAAAACTTATATGTATATAAAAATAAGGATAAATAGAATGAAGGGATGGAATATGACTGTAAAGTTTAAAATCAAAAAAGATTTTAAAAAATGAATTGATAACAAGTTGGTTGAAAAAAGAAAGAAAAAATATTAAAAAGAGAGAGAGAGAGAATGTGATCAGCCAGAAGACTGGAACAAAGCCATACACTAGATTTAGGGTATATTTTAGTCTGTTGAAAGAAACTGTATCCCAAAATACTAAAGAAAGAAAACTGGGGGAGTTTTCTTATCTCAGCAACAACCTGAGGGTTTTGGAGGGGAGAGGGTGGGGGGTTGGGCGAGGCTGGTGATGGGTATTGAGGAGGGCACGTATTGCATGGAGCACTGTGGTGTGGTGCATGAACAATTAATCTTGTAACACTGAAAAAATAAAATAAAAGTACTTGGGGAAAAAAAACAGTAAAACAAAAAAACCCAAAAAGCAAACAAAAAAAAACAAAAAAGAAAGAAAAACATATATATACAAAAATAAGGTTAAATACAATGAAGGGATAGAACATGACTAAAAAAATGAAATGTAAAAGGTTTTAAAAAGGTTTCTATAAGATGTTGGTTCAAATAGGAAAGAGGAAACATTAAAAAAAAATAGAAAAAGAAAAAATAAAATTAAAAAAATTAAGTTTGAAAGACTGAAGGATCATGGGAGAAAAGCCTTGAATTCTATGTGCTGTTTTCTCCTAGTGCTGGAGTTTTGCAGTTCTCACTGTTTGGTAAACTTGGTCTTGGCTGGATGTTCTGGCTGATCTTCTGCAGGATTCTCAAATGTCTCTGCCCAAGGCAGAATTGCACCACCCTTGCCAGGGGCCTCGTTAAGTAATTTGCTCAGTTTTGCTCTCAGGAGCTTTTGTTCCCTGAACGCTTTCCGTACAGCTTTGGAGGCGGAGAATGAAAATGGCGGCCTCCTAGTCTCCAGCCCGAAGGAACTCAGAGCTCGGGGGCCCCACTCCTCAGTGCACCCTTGGAGAAAAGCAGTCAATCCCTCCCGTCTCCCTGGTCTCCGGCTGCGCTCTGAGCTCATCTGGCCTGTGACTGAGTGTTTCTGTCTGTGGTGCACGACGCATCTGGAGTCTCCAAACCCAGCCGATTCCTGCAGTGTGCTCCCACGCTGCTCCTCCCAGAGGAGGAGGAGGGCATCTCCCTGGATCTGCCACTTGTGGGGTCCTTGCTCAAAGAGTAGTGGCCCAGATGTGCCACATATCACAGATTAAGGCAACCCCGAACTGAGAGCTCACTTCTCGGCCATCTCTACAGCCAGCTTCCCTGCTTTGATACCTGGGAGCTCTGCCACCCTCAGACACTCCTGGTCTTTCTGTGATGCCACGGGTCCTGAGACCAAACTGTCCCCGTGAGAGCTCCACCCCCTGCTTAGCTACTGGAGCGACGTCCCTCCATGGAACTGACTTCTAGAAGTTCCAATTTTGTGCTCTGCTGCTCTACCACTTGCCAGGAGCTGGCTGATGGAGGCTCCCTCCCTCCCTGGTCTATCTTCCTGTGTGTCGCCTCAGATTCACTTCTCCGCTCGTCCTACCTTCCAGTAAGTGGTAGCTTTTCTGGTCATAGAATTGCTACTCTTTTCTTTGATCTCCTGTTGAGTTTGTAGGTGTTCAGAATGGTTTGATAGCTATCTAGCTGAATTCTGGGACCAGACATAGTTTAGGTCTCCTACACCTCTACCGTCTTGCTCCTGTCCCCAAAAGGATTTTTTTAAAGTTTAAGCTGAATTATAAGTGAGAAAAAAAAATTTGAAAAGTATCTCTGATTTCTAAATTTGTGACTCTAAGGTACAATCTATAACTGGCTAACTATGGCAAAAGTAAATGAAAAATTTTAGCAGTTAAGACAGTACCTTAATTTAGACAGACAGTAGACTTTTATACCAGACTGAACAAATGGAAAATTCTCAAACACTTACAGAAAAGCAAGCACATTAAAAATATTCAGTATGAACAATATTGTTCAATGTGGAAGCAAGGGTAACAAGTCTACTCAGTTGTAGAATGCTCTCCTTTTTATCCTTGATTGTTTTTCCTTTTCTTTAAGAATATTGATGCATTTGTCACTGTGATATGATTTTCAGAAATTTTTCTTAGTTCCCTTTTTGAATTTCAAAAATTTCAGACCTTCAAAAAATTATAGAAAACTTTATAGAATTTTAGAACACCTATATACACTTCCTAGATTCTTCATTTATCAATATTTTCTCACATTTCTTTTATGTCTTCATGAATATGTATACATTATCTCTGTTGATCTATTTTGCTGAATTTTTGGAAAATAAGTTGCAGACATCATGACTCTTTCTTCCTAAACAATTATAGCATATGTCCTCATGGTCTCATACATTAATTTAATACAGATCAGTTTCATAATTGTAATTTAATTTAATATAGTCTAATCATCAAACTCAGTAACTTTAACATTAATACAACACAAATTACCTAATATACAGTCTGTGTTTGGGTTTTTCCACTTGTCCTAATAATGTCCTTTAGGTGAAAACAAGCAAAACCTTTTTTTTTTCTATCCAGGCATTAATTCACAATCACACAGTGTTTAGTTATTGTGTCTCTTTAGTTTCCTTTAATCTGGACTAGCCCATCAAGATTTTTGTTTCTCGATGACATTTTGAAAAGAACAGGTCAGTTATTTTGTATAACAACCCTAAATTTGTGTTTGATTGTTTCCTCATGATTAAATTCAGGTTATGCACTTTTGTCAGGAGTACTAGCTGCGCCGTGTTGGGTCCTTCTCAAGCATATCACGCCGTGGCCCATAGCATCAGTGGATCCCTTTATCAGTGATGCTAACTTTACTGCTTTCTTTGAGGAGTGTCTGTTCCTGTGTCTATTTAAAGGTTTCATTCTCTTTGCTAATTAATAGGTAAACCAAGAGGAGATACTTAGTGCCTTTTCCCCACCTAACTTTTGCCCAGAGGTTGTAATGTTTACTGATAATTTTTGCCTAAATTATTATTCTTTTAGCTACCGAATATTTTTTAAAAATTTTGGTCAAGCAGGAATTTTTACCAGTGGGTTTTTTTTTGAAGTGTAAAAAAGGGGATTATTGTAGAGGATTAATATATCTGTAGACAACTAGAAGGGTACAATATTATTATAGGTAATTAATCTGGAAAAGCAGAAGTAGAGACCAACCCCACTGAAGAACAAAGATATTGCAACAAATGCTCTGCATTTTTCATCAAGCAGCAGGATGGTAATAAGTTAGGTATATGAAGTAAAATGCACGCATCAACCATTTCCCCCTGCATAATCTTAAACTGCTTTGCATTTATATACAATCATGCACAGTAATAATCAGGAAAATGTTTGGAATGCACACACACAAAAAGCTTGGCACCAAGTATAATAGAAGAGAAATATGAAAACAAGGGAACCAGGTGAGGCATTTAAGATTAGAGAAATGTTTATGTAAAATTTCTAAAGCAACTGATAAATTATGCTACTCATATTACTAGTTTTTCTTTCTCCATATCTGGCTAATTTTATTAATATACGATAGCTTCCGATTATTCTCAGTTGCATCTAGTGAATTAAAAAAAGAACAACCCTGCAATAAAGTATCTATCATGTCTTGCTGAATAAAATGTGTATTTTGTGCAACCTGAGATTGAAGGCTTTCTAAGCTTCTTGGAGTTTTAAATCAGACAACCCCCCACTTCCTGCAGACACAGTTGCTTATTTGTCAGTTTGAGTTTGATTTATCTCAAGCAGCAGCTAAAACTGTATTAAAATCTTCTGTTAAGCATGTAAAACTCTACATATAAAGAGTCAGTAAGTTAAACATCTCTAATAAAAGACAGCTGTGTTCTCATTGGAAGCAAAAATAGGATAGAAAGATTTGTTTCTGTGAAGGATGATATGAAAAGTATGAGAACCTAGGTGTCTTCTCTTTACAAAATGGCGCTGATATATAAGGCAATAAAAATATTTTTAATGATTTTTTTAAAGTGCACATAAAGTAACCAGTGAATCTGTGTATTCAGCTATTGATCAGTTTAGTGATGGGCTGAAAAATCAGTGAGTTAACGAGTGCCCTCTGCTTTATTCATTATTTCACCATGTTGTATTTTTCCTTTTTGTTTGTATCTTTGTGAGAGTAACCCAGAGTATAAAGTTATATAATGTTGATGGTTTAATAAGAATTGTTTCCATATAATTTCTGAGATTACTTTTAGCCTCTTGACATTTTTGGCTTACTCATTTATGAGTACATTTTTAATTTGAAAAATTGTATTAGCTAATTTTAATGAGGATGGAATTTTGGCCTTAGAAATATGCAAAGAAATGCAATCAAAGAGAACGGCTCATACACACTATGGTGGGAGCAGGGAGGGGGCAAGGTGGGGTAGGAAGGGGCAGAGGGAGAGGGAGACAAAGAATCTCAAGCAGACTCTGCACTGAGTGTGGATCCTGATGTTGGGTGGGATCTCATGACCCTGGGGTCATGAGCCAAGCCAAAGGCAGATGCCTAACTGAGCCGCCCAGGTGCCCCTGTGTCATGCGTTTGATAAATACTTGAGGGCCTTAAGGGCCTTCTGTGAGCTGGGCACTGTACCAGGCTCTGGAAATACATCCATGGATAAGACGAGTAGATTCTTACCCTCTAAGGAACTTATATTTTTGTGGGAAAGATAGAAAAGAAGAAAACAACATAATTAGATATTTTGAGGAATGCCGTGAAGGAAATGTACCCAGAGTCATTGTTCTTGGCAGTTAAGTGTGTATGCATATGCATACACAAACACTGTGTGTTTGTGTTTTTGTGTATATATATGTATGTTGTGTGTGTGTGTGTGTGTGTGTGTGTGTGTTTGGGTATGTGTTAGGTATGTGATAGTATAGATTGAGTAGTCAGGGGAGTCCTCCTTGGAGGGCATGATATAGGCGTGAAGAATGAGAAGAAATCAAACCTCTAAAAAAGGCACAGAATGTTTTATGATGATTTTAAATTTGAACATAACAAGTAGCTCATCTAGTCCACCCGAGGCCTCCAAATCTCAAGCTACTTGCCTGAAGTTGCAGTAGCTGAGCCCAGAACACAGGGATGGCTGCTGCTCCTTAAAACAGAGTCAATTAAATACGTAGACACATAAAAGCAGAAAATAATCATGTGGGGTATTGAGGGGATGGAGTGGGAAGCTTAAAAAAACAGGTCTCTTGCATCTTCACATTTTCCATTTCATCTAAACTCAGTGAAGAGTTTAAAATTGAATATAGGTAAGTTGGCTAAAAAACTATAATTCTGAGTCATCAACAGCATATCTGAAAAGAGCAACACAGCCCAGCCTGGCAGCTCCTATTTTTCAGATTAGAAATTAACTGCTATGTTGTCAGGATGAAATGGTATGTTTTATTATTGAAAAGGCAGCTCTATTAGCTTCTTTGGGCCACAAGGGCCCATTTATTTAATTACTTCTTCCAGGAGCCCTAGTGACCAGGCCAAATTATTGTACCTTAAAAGGTGAGCAACACATTCACTTTGATGGATAGTATGTTTTCTTTCCTTTATTTTTTTTTTTACTAAATATAAAAAGAATTAGAGGAGTCCATTTTGTTTCATCTCTTCTGAAGATAGTTTTAGAGCCAGAAGCATTTTTTATTCACTTTTATTTTTTATGTTTATTATTATTATTTTAAAGATTCATTCATTTATTTTAGAGAGCGAGCGAGAAGGCAAGAGGCAGAGGGAGAGAGGGAATCTGAAGCAGACTCCTGTTGAGCATGGAGCCCGTCACAGGGCTCAGTCCTCTAACCCCGAGGTCATGACCTGAGTTGAACTCAAGAGCCACCCATGTGCTCCAATTATTATTTTTAAGTAAGCTCCTCACTTAATGTGAGGCTTGAACTTACAACCCTGAGTGTGAGAGTCACGTGCTCTACAGACAGAGCCAACCAGGTGCCCCCCCTTTTTAAAGATTTTGTTTATTCGAAACAGGGAGAGAGATCACAAGTAGGCAGAGAGGCAGGCAGAGAGAGAGGGGGAAGCAGCTCCCTGCTGAGCAGAGAGCCTGATGTGGGGCTCGATCCCAGGACCCTGAGATCATGACCTGAGCCGAAGGCAGAGGCTTTAACCCACTGAGCCACCCAGGCACCACTGGAGCCCCCTTTTTAAAAAAATTCACTTTTAATAAAATAATATAATAGATATAGAAATGAAAGGTAAGATAAATTTTCTAAACAAGGAACACAGGACTTGTTTTAGATTTCTTTAAAAATTTTTCAAAATAGATTTTATTTTATAGAGCAGTTTTTGGTTCACAGAACAATTGAGGGGAAGGTACAAGATTTCCCATGGACTCTGACCCTTCCTCGAGCTGCCCCCCACCCCCCCTGGCTAACATCTCCTGCCAGAATCATCCATTTGTTACTGTTGATGAATCTGTATTGATACATGATTGTCACTCTAGGTCCAGAGTTTACTTTAGGGTTCACTCCTGGTACGATGTAGGCTATGGGTTTTGGCAAATATGTAATGGCATGTACCCACCATTAGAATGTACCTAATAGTTTCACTGCCCTGAAAGTCCTTTGTGCTCTGCCTATTCATCCCTTCCTCTCCCATAACTTCTGGCCACTACTGACCTTTTTATTGCCTCCATGGTTTTGCCTTTCCTACAATGTCATATAGTGGGAATCATATAGTATATAGCCTTTTCAGATTGACTTCTTTCCCTTGGCACTATACATTTACAGTAACTCCATGTCTTTTCATGGCTTGATAGGTCATTTCTTTTTGGCACTTAATTGTATTCCATTTTCTGGGTATAATAATTTTTTTTAGAGCTCAAAGCTTTTTAATTTATTTTTTGTTATTTTTATTTTTTAAAGATTTTATTCATTTATTTGACAGAGACACAGTGAGAGAGAGAACACAAGCAGGGGGAGTGGGAGAGGGAGAAGCAGGCTTCCTGCTGAGCAGGGAGCCCGATACGGGGCTTGAACCCAGGACCCTGGGATCATGGCCTGACCTGAAAGCACATGTTTAATGACTTAGCCACCCAGTGCCCCTCGAAACTTTTTAAAAAAGGATTATATTTATTTTTAGAGAGAGAGAACACACAAGTGAAGGGGAGCCTGGAAGGGGGGACGAGCAGAGGGGAGGAAGAAGGAAAGAGACTCTGAAGCAGACCCCATGCCCAGCACTGATCCCCATGGGGCTTGATCCCAAGACCCCAATCCAAGAATTGAACACTTAACCAACAGCCACCCAGGTGCCCCTAGAGCTCAAAACTTAATAGAGATTTTAAATGAAAAGATTTAAAACTAGAGAAGGAAAAATAAGTTAAAATTATTATTTTAAGTTCTTTTTTACAATAAGGCATGAAAGAATAGTCATATTCTTATAATTAAGTATGTAAGGATACATAATATGAATATTGTTTTGTGGAATGTTTTTCCTTTGTTAACAAAGTTAAGGAAATACTAAAATCTCAATAGAGTCAATGAGGAAAGGACAAATAAAAGTTAAGACATCTAATAATGTAAATATAGGTCACGGGTAAATAGCATAGTAGAAAAAAAATCTATATCTTGAGGATATTTCATTGTAGCAGCAGACAGCTCTTTAAGCAGATTTTTTTTTTTCAGATTTTTTATGGGTGTGGTTGATATTTAAGCTTTGCTAGCCTAGCATCAAGCACCTCTTACTGATGGATAATTAATTTCATCCTTTAATTTTTGATTTTTAATTGAACATGCTATAAAACAGTGACAATTCTAATCCTTTAAAGTGAATTTTCACTGGTACTCACTTTGGGATAAAAAAAGTCTTTCATAGTATCTTTCTTAAGAGATATGAAAGCTTTTCAGACCTTGCTAATTCTGAGAACTTTCCTATAGGGTAAGTTGGAGATATTTGTCACAATTCCTACTGGGTGAGTGAAAATACATATACCCAGACTATAAGCCAGAGTCTTTGAGGTTAATTTATAAATGAGTATGGATATGTGAGAACTGAAATTCTGTGTTTTAACTCTTGGGATATTGTGTTTTGCCTTATAAACTTTCCCTTGTTGATTTTAGTTATGTAGCAAATTGGCATGATTAGTACTTTATTAAATCATAGGGTATAACAACTTAGGTAACCCGTATATTCTATTTGATTTTCTTTCCTTTAACCCCACTCCTCAGTGGTGGAGCAGAGGTGTTTTGGTAGAGGGCTTATGGTTAAGAGACCTAG
>CM053614.1:45317581-45335162 GCA_028646535.1 Procyon lotor | reverse complement strand
ATATTGTGTTTTGCCTTATAAACTTTCCCTTGTTGATTTTAGTTATGTAGCAAATTGGCATGATTAGTACTTTATTAAATCATAGGGTATAACAACTTAGGTAACCCGTATATTCTATTTGATTTTCTTTCCTTTAACCCCACTCCTCAGTGGTGGAGCAGAGGTGTTTTGGTAGAGGGCTTATGGTTAAGAGACCTAGTTTTGGAGACACAGACACAGTCTGAAATCTTGACTCGGAAATTTACTGAGTGGATCTTGGGAAGATAACTTAAATCTTTCTGATCTGTGAAAGGAAGGAAGGAAGGAAGGAAGGAAGGAAGGAAGGAAGGAAGGAAGGGGAGGGGAGGGGAGGGGAGGGGAGGGCAGGGCAGGGCTCTACATCTACATCTCATGATACCTACATAATAAGAGTTTTTTATGGCGATAAGACCAAATATTAACTAAGATAGAAAGTGGTTCTTGTTTTAGAGCTCATAGATTCCTCCAACAGTAGGGATTTAAACTTTACCTTAAAGTATTTAAATATGTATTTTCCAGTTATTTTTGTACTTAATTTAAAAAATGCCTTCTCTAGCTTTTTCTCTTAAGTGTAGCTTTTTGAGGTTTCATCTTTTTGGAAAAAAAAAAGAACAATACCTTTGTGCTTCTAATATTATATTCAAGGAATCTAAGTTCTTGTATTGGAAAAGGTGTCTTTGTTTTCTCATTATCTTGGAATAATTAACATTTTAACTTGAGATGTATAGAAGCATCCAAATTTTAGAACATATATATTTTAACTTGTATAACTTGCTGCTTGGTTGGCTCTAGCTAAAAATCAAAATTATGATTCAAGTAAAATAGGCCACAACTTTTATTAATTATTTTAAATATTGGAGTCAAACAGAAAGCCCTGGTCTAAGTGACAAAAATTGATATGTTAATTTTGATACCATATTGGGACTTTTTTTAAATGTTGGAAACAAAGGACACCTCTGTACCACAAAACATATTGATGTTCTACTTATGATAATATATGGACCTAAAGGCAGGACTCATTCACACCTTTCACTATCACTGACTACAAACTCAGTGAATATTTCTCGAGTTGGATTCATATCACCCCTTTGTAAACGAATGACCTTAGGATACTAGTCTATCACACATTGTTCAATGGTTCCAGGAAGACACTTCACTGATGTATTTGTCTTTTCTTTTCTTTTCTTTTCTTTTCTTTTCTTTTCTTTTCTTTTCTTTTCTTTTCTTTTCTTTTCTTTTCTTTTCTCTTCTTTCCTTCCTTCCTTCCTTCCTTCCTTCCTTCCTTCCTTCCTTCCTTCCTTTCTTCTTTTTTTTTTTTTTTAAGATTTTGTTTATTTATTTGACAGAGGGAGAGAGATCACAAGTAAGAGGCAGGCAGAGAGAAGAGGAAGCAGGCTCCCCACTGAGCAGAGAGCCCGACATGGGGCTCGATCCCAGGAACCCCGAGATCATGACCTGAGCCAAAGGCAGAGGCCTTAATCCACTGAGCCACTCGGTGCCCCTGATGTATTTCTTTAAAATACATCTTTCTTGTTTTGTAACATAATTCGGATTTCATTGGTCGGGAAAGAGGAGGAGTCTGTGGCGGGGAGACCTCTTTGGGAACATGACAATTGAAACTGCGATGTAAAAACTGAGAAGAAATTAATTGTCCAAGAACGAGGAAAAGAGCAATTCAGGCAGAGAGAACAGCATGGGTTAAGGTCCTGAGGCAGAAAAAGATTGGCATATTTAAGGATGACAGCCAGAAATACTGGCCTCTTTGACCAGGCCAAGTCATGAAGCTCCTGGTTCATCGTAGGCTATTTGCCTGTGCCCTGAAAAGCCATGTTTTGACTTATATGCAGATCTGATTGGCAGAGGAAGATTTGTGTGTTTGGAAGACAGTTGATATATGCTTGTTCCATTGCATTTAACTCAGGGATTTCCTGCTCTTAAGGGCTTTTTGATTGGAACCTGACTGGAGTATGTGCTGATCACATTAGAACAGAATGACTTCGTTATCCTAATAAAAACTTCCTGGGTTCCACCAGTGCAGCATTTTCTCTTTGGTGGCACAGGAATTTGAGGCACAGAATGAAAAGTTAGAGTACTATGAAGAGGCCATCGATCCAACTCTAGGCTTTCTTCCTTTTGCATAAAGAATGATAGAAAAAAAAATATCTCTTTGGGATAGTAGTTGAGATTGAGAGGAAACTTGTATTCAGTTCTTTGTAGTCTTCTAAATATTGCCAACCAACCAGCCACAGCCTTAAACAGAGGCATAGATGATCTAGCTTTTGAGTATATCTGGGAAATCAAACACTGAACAATAGAAGTGACATGCCCCCAGGAGGAAGTTAGGGCTCTGTTATATTGCATTCATCTCTTTCGCAATAAGGAAATGTAACTCCCAATCCAAACCCAAATACTTTCACAGAAGTTAGTCATACATCATAGACTGTGAATCCCAGAAAAAAGCTTAAAGAAGGCAAAATCCAAATCCCCTCATTTTATAGATATGGAGTCCCGGAAAGTTGAAATGACTCTTTTTCTATGGATAGACATGAAATGACTTGCTTAAGGTCACACAGGTAGAGATGAACTAGGTCTAGAATCAAGTGCCCTAATTTCTTTCTTTTTTTTTTTTTTAAAGATTTTATTTATTTATATGAGAGAGAGAAAGAGAGAGAGAGAGCACACAAGTGGGGTAGGGAGCGACAGAGGGCAAAACAGGGAGCCCGAGAGGGACTTGATCCCATGATATTGAGCTTGAGGTCATGACCTGAGTCAAAGGCAGATGCTTAACCAACTGAGCTACCCAGGCGCCTTTCAAGTGCCCTAATTTCTAATCCAATGTCTTTCCCACTAGGCCTTACTGATCCCCCAGTAACCAAATTCTTACATGAACATTAAAAAAGAAAAAATTATTTAATACAGAACAAATTGATTCATAAGATTATATCTAATCTCAGGTACCTTATTAAAAGATTATCATTTTGAAAATCTGCAATGCAGTTTGTAGCCACTGATGCCAGTCTCCAAATTTTGAAAATACTTGGCCATATTACACTGATTGCCATTCTCATAAAATAGAGGACTGCATATGTTCTGTGACCATAACTGTACCTTTCCTATGCACCATGCTTGGCCCTTCACTCCGCAGCATACTCACTCTTATGCCTCTGGTCTTATTGATTTTATCCTTTCAGAAGGAAAGGAGTTCTTTCATTGTTTATCCTGTGATGAATTTTGGACTTGTAATCAGCCTTTTACCAATTTTAGAGATGTTATGAACCTTTGAAATAAAACTCGCATCTGAAAACTCCACATAATCTAATTTCAAGAGTATTGGCTGGGCCTTAGTCTTATGGGTCAGCCTTAGCTAACCCATAAGTCTTAGCCTTATGGGTTCTCGTGTGTAAAGCAAATGGCTTAATCATATTTTTCATCTGGCTGTTGTTTTTAAAATTTAGGAAATGGACCAGCCATCAGATATGTTTAGCAAACAAATACATTTAAGGTCAAGGAAGGAAATTGAAACTGGATGATTTTGTTACATTTAGCAATCCATCTTTAGTCAGATTTTGTCCTATTATGTAGCCATTACATGTGCGGTTTTAATGAAGGGAAGACATCACTCACTTCCCAGTAGGACCCAGCGGGAAGATCTGACCATTTGTTCCCACGTACCTAGAGGGTGTATCTCAGGTATATGCACTAGACAGTTGAGGGGGTTTGCTTCAAAGTGACTTTGACTCTGAATTTCTTCCTTCTGCTGCTTCTGTCCCAGGCAGGGGTTATTTGGAAGGAGTAAAACAAACACACCAGTAAACATGCTCATAAATACATTAATTAATATTTTCTAACTTAGCGTGGCAAATCCTGACTTCAGGTAAATGCAGATCTCTACACATCTCAGTGTCTTCAACATATTTTATGCAAATAGTTGTTAAGAATAAAAATTCTAATTTCAAATGAAGAAAATTCATGACATGCATCTTGGCTTGTGGTTTAATCACTGTATACTCAGGAAGGTATCGACAGTTGTCCCGTGGAAGCTATTAAAGTTGCTGTCCAAGGTTAAATGAAATTGCAGTTTATCAGAGCAGCATTGAGAAAATAAGGGAATCTGTTCATGGCTCTTGATTAATGCCAAGCGTGATCAACACAAGGGGGTTCATTAAGCTATACATCATGTGGGTAATTTCACATGTCATTGTGCTTGCTGTCTGCTTTGAGTGTGCACAGTCCTGAGTTTCAAAGTTGTATCTCTGATACCACTGAGTTCTGCACAGAAACATTTTTCTTCTTTTGTTGTAGGTTTTTCATTATGCATACTTATTTTTTTTAGACATGCTAAACCTTTCATATGCATTACTTAACATGTTTTGGGACAAAAGCATATCTTGGCTTTTTAATGGGTTTACCTTCACACTATATATAATAAAAACTTATTAGGAAACTCTTTTCTTTTCCCTCAATTATATATGTGCCTTAAAGTCTGATGTGACATGGAAAAAGCTTTTGAAATTATTAATTCAATCCATGTTATTTTTTAATATTCTAATTTTTGTGTTGTAGTTAAAATATCACATGTTTCAGAGGTTAATTTTTTGATGATCTTAATTTTTTCTAAATGTGAGAAAGCCTTTATCTAAAACTATAGGTACTATGATTTTGACTTCTAGGTTTACTTAATTTTTTCTTTAATTTACTTTACAAAATTAAAGTTGCCAGTGTTATTAATATTGAGTGGAATTTGACAGCTTATCAGAGAAAAAATTTTTGTGAAAGAATGAAAAATTATGATTTATCATCCCACATTATTTATTTGTTATCTAATACATGGAATTCAATATAATCATGCTTTATCACTCTCACTTAAAAGTAGTCTCTCCCAGTCACTGAAGATTTATGAGATGGAATGAACTAGAGGCCAAGATCTTAGCCTTAACATCAGTGGTTGTTGCAAGGAAGGACATAGCAAAGGAAATATGACCATATTGAATGCAGTCTTAATATTAAAATTTTTGAGCAGGAATTTAGAGAGTAGGCTCCATGTAGTGTGTCTTTTAGAATCCCGTGACTGCATATGCTAATTGGTAAAACAGGCAGAGTCCTAAAACTTCCTAAAATATTCCTGTATGACAATTGTATACTGATGATCATGGCTTGAACTTGGTTAATGCCCTATTAAATTGGAATCTTTCAGGGTTTGTTTAAAAATGGACTCCCATATGATATTGTAATGATTTTTTTGGAAAAATTTTTAATTTTTATTAACATATAATATATTATTTGCCCCAGGGTACATGTCTGTGAATCGTCAGGCTTACACATTTCATAGCACTTACCATAGCACATACCCTCCCCAATGTCCACAACCCAGCCACCTTATCCCTACCCCCCGCCATCTCCCAGCCACTCTTAGTTCGTTTAGTGAGTCTAGGAGTCTCTTATGGTTTGTCTCCCTCCCCATCCCTTCCTGTTTCATTTCTCTCCCCCACCCCCCCAAACTCCCGCCTTGCCTCTCAAATTCTTCATATCAGAGAGATCATGTGATAATTGTCTTTCTCTGACTGACTTATTTCGCTTATTGTAATGCTTTTTTAATAGTTAAGGCCTAAATACACATATGAAAAAATTTTGCACTGATGTGCAAAATATCAAGCTTTGTTTGTCAGGGGTGATAAACTTGTTGGCATCTCCCATTCTTAAGAGGAGATTAGAATGCTGCTTAAGAGCTGGAGAAATCAAGTGCTGTCTTTTAAAGGCATACCTGAATAACAAAACGTTATTTTTATGTCCATGTTTTGTTTTTGTTTTATTTTTTTTGGTGGACTCTGAATGTAATATCTAAAATATCCTCAAAGTGAACTATTTGGTTATTTAAATTGGGTGTTTGAAAATGTACTTTAATTAGGCCCAAGATCAAATTAGAATGGTGTCTAGTGAATATCAAACATTTTCTTTTTTTTTAATATCAAACACTTTCAAAAGCAGCACAACATACAGTATTTCCTTCCTGGTCTGTAAAGTAGAAAGGATACATTGTCACTTGTCTGCTTTCATTCACACGTCCCAGTAACTATCAGATGGCTCTCCCCTAAAAAATACTGCTAAGGTCATTCGTATAGTCAAGGTCCTCTTGAACACTTAAAAAAAAAAGTACTGATTGTTTTCCGCTTCCATTAATTGGCAAGGGTTTATTTACAAGACAATAATTAATTATACCTCTGGGAAGCTCAAGAGTCAACATGAATCAAAGCAGTCTTGGTAAGGAACATGGAAGTCTCACATAATTAAGCAGGGCACTGGAGACCAATTGTTTATAGGATGATTTTGCTGGAGCTAATTGACACTAATTATTTAATCTGATTTTCTTCTTCCTAGTTATTCTTCTACAGAGTCACTGCTCTCTGCTAATGATGCACAGGCAACTCTCAAGGTGCTCTGTGCCTCTGTTCAGTGGAACTAGCATTCTTTATAGGAACATGGTATTGCTTAGACCCTTTCCTGGCATGCTACAGAGTGTTATGTAAACAAACCACATACATATCAGCAGATGATCAACAGTAAAATCCTTGTCAGGCAGTCATTTGCATTGACGGCTGTTACCTTTTCCTCATGTTAGAATAGTCCAGTTTTCATTCAGATTTAAGTTAAATTCATTTAAAATTAAAAAAAAAATGTGTATGCAATGAACTCAGAGTTTCCACACAGTATTTTTATGCATGAGATGAGGTGAAGACTGCAGTATGATTGAAAAGAAAAGCAGAACGTTTATGCAGCTGCCTAAATAAAAAGAAATATTCCAATTGAGCATATAGTGAAACTTAGGGTGCCAATTACATGCAAACATGCTACTTTCTAGGCAGAACCTATGCTGATGGGTAAATGAAAACTTGGGAGAAAGGCTAGCTAGCTAAGAAGCATGCAATATGAATTGCCTTTTCTAGGGCCAAGTATCTCTGAGGTTTCTGCTTATGGGCGGCTCCCTCCTCTGAACATTCCTGTTCCCTGACAGCATTCAAAGTTAAGATAATCAAAGACGGGCATTAATTTATTGGTTATATGTTTTGATTCATTAGTTTCTTAATCTTCCACCATATTTAGGCCATTGTATTTTGTGCAAGATGCAGGTTCTAACTAACCTTCTGGCTAAGAAATGAGGGAAAATGGAATTTCTGCCCCCTTTGTAGTACTGTGAAGGATCATAGTTTTATCATAGGCTCATAGGTTTACTTTTGGATCCCTGTTACCTAGAGTATCCTCTCTGGGTTCTCTGGGTTCATCCCCTACCCACCTTTCTGGTGACATCCTAATCTAGTCTGTACTAATCTCTTTCCTAAATCATTATCTCCTCCCATTGTATTTTCTTTTTCTGCCATTAAAAGTTATGTGTTCTACAATGTATCCCTCAATCTCTCCATCCTCTGTTTTCCAGAGTGACAGGTAGCTAAGGAGTCCATGGTTGATTTTAATATGCTCATTTTCCCACATCATTGCCTGTTTTGGATTTTATCAGTATTTTGTTCACTGTAGAGTGCCATAAAGAACTTAGTATAGTGGGAGGATTTAGACATGAAAAGAAATATTTTGGGATATTGTGACATGCAGTGGCAGCTTGTAGAATTCAGAGTGTAAGGACATGCAAGCCAATCTAAGGATCAGTTGAATCACCTAGAAGTTGAGGAATAGTCAGTCTCCACGCCTGCAGCGAAGAATTCATTCAGCGTGATTAAAATTCATCCCTGAGTTAAATACCTAGATAAGCCAAAGAGGCTTCAAAGGCAGTTCTTTTTTAGAAAATACTATGAGATATAATAATTGCCCTTATTTTATGCCAGGCATGGTTCTAAATGCTTTACATGCTTAACTTGGTGAATCTTTCCAAAAATCAAAGGAAGAAAAGCATTTTTATGTATTTATTCATTTATCTCCATTCTGCAGAAGAGGAAGCTGAGGCATGAAGGTTCTATAACTGGCCCAAGGTCAAACCGCTGCTGAGTAGTGGAGATGAGGTCTTGGGGAAGTAGTCTGACTCCAAAGCTGAGCTCTTAACCGTGGTATCCTAAGGGGGCTGACTGATGCTTTTATTCCTCTGTCTTTGGTCATTGTGGTTCACAGTCCTGGCTTCCCATTAAAATCCCAGGAGGGGGTTGTAAAAGAAAACTTCATCTCTGGGGGGCGGGGCCCAGGCATGGGTGCCTTTCACACCCACCGCCTGTGATTCTGATGTGCCGGCAACCTCGGAAGTCCTCTCCCACACCCTGAAGTGGGAGCCGTTTTCCACCCACCTCCTGTCTCTGCACTTTGCCCACAGTTTCTAAAGGTTGTGAAAGCATGCCAACAGTCCTTTGGCAGGAAGCAGTTCCTCAGGTACAATTCTCAGTGCCAAAGCGTCAAACTCAGTAGATCCTAGGTCTCTACATTTGTAAATAGATCAAATTGTGATAGTGGTTGGCCCTGACGTCCACACACAGAGGGCTTCCTGAACGCCTCGTCGGCTCTGCCACGGTTGTAGTTTCAGCATTTCTCCCATAGAATTATCTACATTTTAGATTTGACTGCGCATTTTGTTGTTTAGCATACTTTCTATTCCTTGCATTTCCTGTAAATGGTTTTTAAGATCTGGACTCTTGATGACATATGGACTCTGATTATTTGCAAGCATACTTCATAAATATTTGTATTTCCTATTGCAACACAGCAGGAGGAGCATAATACCTGGTTGTCCTGCTTTTAAGGATGAGAAGAATGATCAGGAAAGTCAAATGTTGCCACTCTGAAACCTCCATTACAAAGTTTCCCATCAGCCTTTTACCTAATGGCTTTTCGCCACTGAAGATTGTTTCAAGATCAGTTACCTCCTCAGAGGTTGCAAAATGGTGATATCCTAATTCAACCATCCCTTTTACATTTATTAACCACATTTCTTCTATAAATAGAACTTTTGCTCCTTAACTATTTAATCTGAAATCAATTTTTACAGTAAAATGCTTGATTTTTTTTTTTTTTTTGCCTATCCCTTTTCTGAGTGATGAATTCGGTGTCCTGATAATCTTTAAAGGAAACTCACTTTGTTGTTGCTGTTGTTAGCATTATAACCTTACAGCTTTCCATGCATCGTAGTCGTAAGTCTTCTGGATACTTACATTGTCCCATGTTCACTTAGAGGAACCGCTTCAAGTTGATTGCTCTGTTCACTTGACTGGACTCTAGAAGACATTGAGAGCAATCAGATAGCCTGGGCACATTTTGTGTAATTTCTGTGCCAGCCCCGGGATCAGCCCTGGCTCCATTTTAGTGGGAAATGGTATTTAAAGGTCCTAATCTGGGCCTTACTGGTGCTTACTGTTCCTGGCTTGTCACTGGCTATGAATCTTTTTATCTGGCAGATACCATATGGTTTTAAGAAAGAGAGAAATAAATTACGCACATGCACTCATATTTCCAATCCCAAAACAAAATCACACATTTTTAACTTAATACTCTTCATTTTATATTTGGATATCTTTTCTCTTAACTGAAATGAAAATCTGGCTTCCCAATAGTGTTAACATAATCCACAGTCATTTATTTGGTTTGTCCTTCTCTCTTTCTGTCCATTTGTATTTGAATATGGATGTTTACATGTGTGTGAATATATATATGATGTTTTTACCAACAGTTCTTTGTAAGAGACCCTTAAACTGAAAGCAGTTTTATATTTCATTGTGGTTCCTTTTGTCTTTTTGATCTATACTGCTAGAACTGTATAGTCAAATGCTTTGTTTTAAAGTCATTTGAAATAATGTGATTATGCCTCCATATTAATAAATGGCTAGATTTATTTTCAGCATGTTTCCAATTTTAAAGGATTCCCCTTTTAAAAAATAATTTTAAATTATGTAAAATAGTTACATAGTTCTTGAATCAAAACCATGAAACAACTCAGAGAAATC
Organism: Procyon lotor; assembly: GCA_028646535.1. Lineage (NCBI taxonomy): Eukaryota > Metazoa > Chordata > Mammalia > Carnivora > Procyonidae > Procyon > Procyon lotor. The sequence continues at coordinate 45,325,215 of CM053614.1, read as the reverse complement.
TGACTTTTGTTTTAGTCCTCTTCTTTTTCTTTCTTATCCCAGATAGGTAAGTATTTTTGGTTTTGGGTTATCCTTCCATAGCTTCTTTAGCAAACACACACACACACACACACACACACACACACACACACATACACACACACACACACGATAGAGTGCCCCCCCCATCCTTTTACACAGGGGTAACCTGTAACGTGCATTTTTTCTGTCTTCTGCTTGTTTACCTAATGATATGCCCTGGGGCTCATTTGCTCCCCTACAGTGTTTAGAGGTCTGCCTTGTCACTTGTCATAGTTGCGTGGTATGGGTAGCTACATCAGGCTACTGGGTCTCCTCCTTCCTTTTTTCTTTTTTTCCAAGTTCTCAGTGTATGAATCCTCTCATGAAGAATCAGCACGGCCACCACAGAATAAGTAACTGCAGAATTTTTACCCCTTCTCTTGTCCCATCTCCGGCTCACTTTTTGCCAGCACCAGCGTTGGCTTTTGCAATCCTCCTGAGTTTCTTCATTCTGTTCTTGCATTCCTTTCACTGTTTTCTTGAGGTCTTTTTCTTCTCATACAGGCCATGTCTTGTGAGCCTATGTTTGGATTCATTTTTCTTTGCATAATCCAAGGAATCCTAAATCATGCCAAAGCCAGTTGTCTTGCCACGACCAAATGGGTTCTGACTTCAGATACAAAGATGACATCCGGTGTGGTCTTGTACATGTTGGCTAGTTTTTCCCAAATTTATGTTTCAGGTACTGTTGCCTTTCTAGGGTGCAGAACATCAATGACCATTTATTTCCACTAAATTAGTTGGTTGTTGTGAACTTCCTGGTCCAGATAGTTACTGTGTTGTTTGTGACGGCAGCCGAATTTAAAGCAGCCTGGGAAGAAAGAGCGCTCCTCGTCCTTTTAAGTTCTGATGTGATCTCTCATATTCAGTCCTCTTAGCCTCTGAAGAAGTCCAGTCTTTTTCACCCATCTCCCCATCTTTTGTCTTTATTGGGGACAAAGCTTCAGGACTTGGTCTTGCTTGGAATAGGCATTTGCTAAATGTTGGGTGATTAGAATATGTGCAGCAGTGAGGTTTCCTTCATTTTACTCACAGAGAATCCCTAAAGTTAAGACCCACCTTTTCTTTTTGATTTGCCCCTTGTTTTTCAGCCTGAATGACCTTAAAATAATCTTATCTTTTTCTGCTCTAAATCTGCCTCTTTTTGAATCCACTTTCCCTTTGATCTCCCTTCCTCACAGGGCAAATGATCTGGTCCTGCCTCCCCATAGTCCTGGATGGCAACAGATTTCAGGATTTGGAGAGTTTTCTATCTTACAGGTTCTCTTACTTCTCCAGAGTCACTTGCCTCAGGAACTCATCCATTCTCCGTTACAACATGAGGCTCTCTTTAAAAAAATTTCTTTTTGTTATTTACTTAGACTCTACATTCCAGAGGGGATTCTGAGTGCTTAGCTGTGACTATATTATAGTCATTTAGTGTCTGACTAGAACATCGGAGAAGGGTTTTAAATTATGGGCATACAAACTCCTACATTTGATATTAAAATAAGTGCTAAAGTATTGTGTGTGTTATTACTAAATTAAGAAGTCATGTTCAGGGAAAAAAAATGTGGTCAGGAGTGTAGATAATCATAGCATGTGGATTCTAAAATTTTACATGCCTCTTTATAGGAATGTAATTCCTAAGGTTACTCAGAAGCACTTGCAGGCTGTCTTTATCTTATCATGGTCACTAATCCGTCTGAGTTTGGGAATGTGAATTATCTCAAAAGCTAAACTTTAACTAAATTCTCCAGTGGACTTATAAAAGACATTCTTGAGAGTAATTGAAATTTGTTTTTTTCAAAAGAAGCTGTTTTTTGTGGTGGATATAGAGACATGAAAGGTGAAAATACATTTGTCTTATTTCCTTGTGCTTAAGGGAATTTAAGGAATCACCAATGTATGAATAATTGCTCAGATTTTCTCCCTCCTAAGTTTTTTATTCTGGATATAAATGTAATACAGGTGCAGATTATAAAATATAGATCATCCATACATATAATAAAAGGAAAAGAATAAAATCCTTCTCTCCCTAAACAACTGTGATAAACACTATTCATATTTTGATCTATTTCTTTCCAGGATTTTTCTAAATATAAAATAGAAATTTATGTAATTTAAAATGCAGTTGAAATTATATTACATGTAGTCTTTTCTATCCTGCTTTTCTTCACTTGTCATTATGCTTATTAAGCATGTTTAAGCCAAATCATTAAAAATTCTTTGTAATATAATTTTAATATTTTTATAGTGTTCCATCATATAGAAATTGCAAAACTGATGCAGTCATTCCTCTGTCATCTCACAGGTTTTAAAAATATAAACCATTGTTTACATATTGGTAATTTCCTCACGCTGTACTCCAAAAGTGAAATTACTAAGGACCAATTGGCTCAGTATTTAGTCTGTCATCCCTGCTCTTAATCAAAATGATCAAGTCCATCAGGAACTATAGGAGATAGAACTTTTGTCCTGATATCAATCACGGTACATAGAATGCCTGTCAAGAATAGTTGTCATTAGTTAATGAGAGCATCCTTCAGCATGAGTAGATTTGAGTCCTAGCAGGTCTTAGATGGCTTGGCACAGAATAGTGCAAGGACACTGAGGAAAGGACAGGATTGCTAGGTTCTAGTCTCAGCTTTTCCATAATCCACTTGAATGACCTTAGCCCCATTAACACCTCTATGCCTTAGTTTCCCAGTCGACATAATGAGAGAATTTTACTATATTTACTAAAGTTTCTGCTAGTTCCCAGATTCCCTGATTTTATGTTTGGAAGTTTAAGGTGACCTATCCAGGTCCAAAGGCTACGGTCTAAAGATGTGGCCGGTTGGGTTCCTGTTGTCGGTGTCCCATCAAAGCCATTCTCTATTAGCAAATGAGGAGAGCACAGCTTTACTTGTTCTTTGGCTCAGGCCTAGTTGTTCTAGTTTATGCAGCTTACTTGAGGAAGTACTGCATTACCTGACAGTCCTGTTTGAGTCTTCCTCTTACCCTCTGGCAAACCATTTTCACTTCAAGAAAATGTCTAGAGGCAATTATCTGGAAGTTTCTGCTCACTCAGACCTTTCATCTGCCTATGTAAGGAGATATGCAAATCAAGAGTGTTAGCTCTCCACAAAAGCCCACTACTTGTCATCTATCCTCTGACAAATGATACTAGTAGAAAAAAGACAAATTTGCTTTAGGAAGTTCAAAATGTCCCTTGGAGCATGAGGTAGAGGAATGTAGTATTAATTTGTCACTGATCTTCACCCTAAGGTAAAGGGGTAAAGGTTTACAGAATGGCAATTGTAGCCAGTTTACCATGTGGCTATGACATTGGGGAACTGCCAATAACATCTCTTTTGAGAACAGGAGCAGTACTCAGCAAGCCATCCACACTCACCCTCAAATGGAAAGGGATGGCCACTGACAGAAGGATCTCAGAGCAAAGTCCGTTATACTGCAGTGTTTCTCAAATTTCAGCTTGCATGAGAACCATGTGTCACAACACAGATGGCTGGACCTTAACTCCAGTGCTTCATTTAGTGGATCTGGGATGGGGCACAAGAATTTCTATTTCTTACAAATTTCCAGATAGGCTGATGCTAGTCCAAAGACCACACTTTGAGAATCAGTGGCCTACTGGATTTGAAGCACACTTCATTGTAATTATACTGGTTCCTTCCATTTGCATGAAAGGTGAGTTTGCAGTAAGATGTTAGGTCGCTTTTATAAGGAGAGGTGAAGTGTAGTAGTTGCAGGTAGGGCTGGCAATAGATAGTCTACAGAGGCTAACCCAAGGAGAGTTAAGGTAGTACAATAGAGAAGATGGAAGTTAGAGCATAAAGGTGTTCCCAGTGGAATTTGCCTGTCAGAGATGAGTAGCTAAGCCTAGAGAAGAAGCCACTAGGGTAAGAAGGTTAACTGGCAGCAAAATTTGCCTTTTTATAGAATAACAATCTGAAGGTCGGTTATACATTGAACTAGTCAATTATCAATAAGCTCCTATCAGTTTACATCTAGTTTTCTTTGAAAATATGAATAATGGTGATAGATTACTAATAGAGTAGGCTATTAGGGAATATTGGCTAATGGGAAACATCTCTTTTTCTTGCATTTTTTTCTACATAAGAATTTTTCACATTTAGATGATCTGTATCTTTAAGTTATTTGCCACTTACAGAGGGAGTTCGATATACCACAGCTCCCAGGAACATGGACAGGAAGAACTCTGCTTTATAGTTATTGTCTCCTATAGGCACTCCCTCTTGTCCAAGTTTCAGCCAGAGAATCAATGGGGAGCAAACCAGGATCAATTTTAATTGATTGTTCAGGTTTTTTAATAATTGGCATTCTTCCCTAATGCTTGACAGAATAACAACTAGAGTCTCATGCCCCGTAATTTTAACTCTCATTCTAAATGCATATTACTGTATAGCAACTATTGTACCTACAAACAGCACACTGCCCCCCCATGGTATGTCAGAGGAAATAGGGGAGCAGAATAAAGGAGAAATGTGACAAAATTCACACACAGACACAAACACGGGGGCTCCAGCTGTCAGGGTTTTGGTCTAGATGTCCATTTCTGAAAACAATGTATAGGGAATAAACTTTTTCAAATATTAAATTAATATGCTTTAATCTCCTCCTTAACTCACATTTGTAAACTTCTCCAAGATTTTGTCAAGAGATTAATTGTTCCAAAGCAGGAGAGAACAGGATTAGGAAGAGTCTTGAAAACCAGGTTTGGATACTAGAAGACATTGGAAATCTAGCAAATATGGAAGACAGTGTGGATTGCCTGCCTAACATCTTTTCCCCACTTCTAATCTTGCTGACTGAATCTAGATGTTGGGGCAGCCATTGTGCCTGCCTCAAGGGATGAAACTTGAGTGCTTAAGTAATTCATAGTAATCTAAAATAACTGAAAAGTGCCCAAAAGAGAGTGTATAAAACAACAGTTGTCCAACTTGGTGACATAGCACATTTAACTGAGAAGCTAAAAATATAATGAAGCCTGGAATCTACTCCAGCGAGTGAAACAGAATTAGACAGAGCATTAGTATTTATATTTATTATGCATCATATATGTTATTATATATTAATATTTGTAAAAGCTCAATAGCAGCTGTGGATGAGAATAATTGGTTTAAATTTTTGAAATCACTAAATTTTAAAACAAATTGACCATATTTAATTCCCCTTCATACTTTTTGATATAAGACTATTTAAAGACAAAATAAGGAAACTATGACTCCCCTGTATTTCTGAGTTATAGAATTAGAAAACATGTGGACCTGCCTAAATATTCATTCTTGAGCCCTGTCATAGGTATTTTCCATATGCTCTAATTAAATCCTTACAACTCTATGGAAAAGTACAATTAATATCCCCATTTTATAGATGAGAATGTTGAGGCTAGGCTGGGAGGTAGTCAGTGGAGTCAAATCCAGGTATTTTGGACTCCAACTTGATAATGTTCCACTCTACTGCATTTCAAAAGCTTTCTCTTGGGTCCCTCCCTGGATGGCTCAGTAGGAAGAGTGTGCAACTCTTGATCTCAGAGTTGTGAGTTTGAGTTCCACGATGGGTGTAGAGACTAGTTAAATAAATAAATATTTTAAAAAAAAAAGCTTTTTCTTTTCACTTACTTCCCAATACCTGGTTCCTCTTCTTTGCTTATGTAGTACAAATCCAAGACAGTAACTGGGCATTTCCAACTCTCCAATCTAATGCTCCAGTTCTTAAATTTAAGATTCAGTCCAGTTATGACCCATTGGACCTATTGGACTACTTTTTGGGATCAAGACTGTGTCTATCAGTTCAAGTCCTGCAGCCCACAGCTTTCCACTCTTCGGAGCCTTCCAGTGCCTCTAATCCTGGAGGAAAAACAGAGATTGCTGTGAGCTTGATAATGCACATTTAGAAGCTGCTTTCTACTTGTGCAAACATTTGCTGTGAATCATCAGGAATTAAATTCATCTGCACATTTTGTCTCAATCAACTTTGGGATGTTAACGATCAGGATTAGCTATTGACACTCAGCCATCTGGATAAAAATCAGATGTCAGTTTTAGTGAAACATTTCTTGTAATTAACTGTAACTAATTTTTAAAAAATATTTTATTTATTTATTTTAGAGTGAAAGAGAGAGAGTGCAAGCAGGGGGAGTGGCAGAGGGAGAGGGAGAGAGAATATCCCAAGCAGATGACTCTGTGCTGAGCGTGGAGCCTGATGTGAGGCTTGATCTCATGACCCTGAGATCATGACCTGAGCTGAAATCAAGAGTCAGATGTTTAACCAAATGAGCCACTCAGGTGCCCCTGAACTGTAACTGTTAATGCATCTTGAAAGAGAGTCTAAGGTCTGAATTCCTTCCTTCACCACCAGTGGCCAAACAGTCCTAAGTCATTTGTCATTATTAGTATTTTGCTTGGCTGTCAATCAAATATTCTTTACCCATAATTAGTGTATATTTCTTTTTTTTTTTTATTAAAGGTTTTTTATTTATTTGACAGAGAGATCACAAGTAGGCAGAGAGAGAGGGGAAAGCAGGCTCCCCTGCTGAGCAGAGAGCCCAATGTGGGGCTCGATCCCAGGACCCCGAGATCACGACCTGAGCCAAAGGCAGAGGCTTTAACCCACTGAGCCACACAGGCGCCCCTTATAATTAGTGTATATTTCTTTGGAAGAAAATTCTCGAGCCAATATTAACTGACTTGGTTTATTTTATTTCTGATAGTTCTCTTTCTTTACTCATGCTTCAGTCCGTTGCATCCAAGCTGTTGAATTCTATTAAGAAGGCCCATTTTCCAAATGACCAAAGTAGTTGTGAAAAATATCACTGTTAACTTTCTCAGTAATATAGCACCTCAATTCATGTTGGTTCACACTCACTGAACATGCCGTTTTTTTACTGTGTAAATATGACAGAGGTATATTGATCTTGTCTCTTAAGTGCTTAATCAAACTCTATTAATACTGTTGGCCATAAACCATCAGAAAGACATGGCTTTGAAATGTTTGCATCTATGAATCAAACTTAAATAATTTATCATAAGACTATTTTTCTGGGCTTAAGGGGAGTTGATCCTAGATTTTTCGTGCTGTGTTATTAACGTACATGTTGGCTTTGTCTAATTCTATGTAAAGTATGCTGATTTATTAGAATGCTCACTCTACAGTAAACTATAATTGGATGCTCTTGAAAGAATGAGTTTCATTGATCTAGTCAATGACCACAGATATTACTGAAGTAAACCTCTTAACAGTGTTGGGGCGTATTTTGGGCATGATCAATGTTTCTGAATCTTCCCTTGTATTTTTTTGGTTTTGTTTTGTTTTATTTAGCACTATCTGCATTGATTTAAATCTGCAGCAAACGTTAAGGGCTAAATTTATCTTGACACAAAGTTTCACTACTTTTCTGAGACTGCAAACTTTTCTTTGTTTATTATAGATTAAAAATCTTCCCTGACAGCCTTTGAAAATAATCTATTTGTATTTATGTCAATATGCATCAACGGGTTGACAATAAGTAAAGTGAAAAATTAAAGACATTGCCCTTAAATAATTAAATTGAGTTTCTTTCTTTTTTC
>CM053614.1:45273782-45317481 GCA_028646535.1 Procyon lotor | reverse complement strand
TTCCTCCCTTTCCTTCCTTCCTTCCTTCCTTCCTTCCTTCCTTCCTTCCTTCCTTCCTTCCTTCCTTCCTTCCTCCCTCCCTCCCTCCCTCCCTCCCTCCCTCCCTTCCTCCCTCCCTCCCTTCCAAAAGATTGCAAGTGTCTACCTTGGTGGTTTCTAAAGAAATTCTGAATTTTCTAAAAATAAAATGTCAAGTTCAACAGGTTTGAGTCTCTTCTGTATGCCTGTGAGTAGGAATGGACAAGTAATGTGCTAGAGGATGAATAATGAGCTTGATTTTGATACAGCCAGAGCCCTTAAGAACTAGCTTTTATCATGGAGTGTGTTGGCTTTGGAAGTCACTTTCTACCCTATCTAACAAAATTAAGCTTGAAGAAAAAAAAATCAGGAGCGGGTTCTAAACTTCATGTGAGCTGTTTATCAGTCTTCTGAATTAGACATCATGGAAAATGTAGAATATACAGTTTAGTAACATTTTATTAGAATTACAAGACAAAAAAGGAAAAAAAAAACATAGCAGATACATGCATGTACACTTTGTAGTGAGAATGGAAGGTGCTTGAGAATATTGATTTTTTTGTCCTTCATTTTAACGTCTACAATAGAGTTAAATTTTTTCCTCTGTGTAAGGAAAATAAGGGGCACTATATTTATTTGGCTTTCTTTCAAAAAGTAGTACAAGTAGGCTATACAAGCACAAACTATAAAATTCAGAAGATATCAAAGGGATTTGAGGTAAAAAAGTTAACCTTCCCTCTACTATCCAGTAGCTAGCTACCTACCTAATCATCTCCCTGCAAGAAACCAGTTACCTGTTTTTTGAATATACTTCTAGAGACACATTCCATGCACTTACAACAGTGTGTGTATGTATGTGTGACATATACACAAATGGTAGCACTTTGCATAGTGTTCTCTACCTTGAGTTTTTTTTATTTAACTATGCTTTTAAAAGAGTTTTCCATATCATTACACACAGTCATCTTATACTTTTAAAAACCTGCACAATAATTCATTCTGTGGATGTGCCATAATTTATTTAACCAGACCTCCATTGATGGGCATTTAGATCTTTTCCGATTCCTCGCTGTACTGAATAACATTATAACACCTATCTTTTTACATAGATTATTTATTACATATGCAGGTGTATCTAGAGGTTATATTTGTGAGTGGAATTGTTGGGTCAAAGGGCATGTTTAACGAAAATTTTGGCAAGCATTGCCAGAGTGATGTTTTAATCTTTAATAGTTGGTACAGCATAGGCTCTGATCAATCCTAATGGATGTCAGCTGTAAGGCACCTGGTCAAGGCTGGATATCAGATGAGAACTCTGTCAAACTGCCCTCCAAAGATGTAATTGATTGGTTTCTTTTAAATCATGTTTCTGAGAATAGATATCATACTCTTCCATAATTATTTCCACTTACAGAATTGCTAAATCTCAGTGGTCTTTATATAAACATTATGGCCAGCAAAACGTTACCTGGAGACCACTGGTAGATTGCAGTTGCCATATTCAAACTACATATAAAATATAGTAAACTATTCATAATAAAGACGAATTCAGCATTGCCTGTTAATGTTAGCGACATATAAGGGTTCCTGCCGATGGGACTGAGTAGGTGACTAGAGCAAAGGGCTTATCTGCTTCTCCCATTGGAAGGTAAGCTTCATGGGGGCAGAAAGGTGTTTTTATTTCCAATGACATTATCTTCAACACCTAGAAAAATGCCTGCTGGTAGAGTGCAGAAACTGTATTACCCTATTGATTAAATAAATTGAACTGAGAATCAGGGAGATAGAGACTCTTCCCTATGAGGATGGTGAAAGGTTGTGAATATTTAGATAGTAACACTTTTGTGGTTATACATTTTCTGTTTTTTAACATTTGGAAATTGGTCACTTATTCTTTTTTAATATTTTATTTTTATGTTTTTATTTTGAGAAAAATAGCAGAGCAAGAGAAAGCACGAGCAGTGGGAAGGGACAAAGCAAAAGGGAGATGTAGGCTCCCTGCTGAGCAGGGAGCCCAATGTGGGGCTTAATCCCAGGACCCTGGGATCACGACCTGAGCTCAAGGCAGATGCTTGACCAACTGAGCCACCCAGCAGTCCTAAATTGGTCACTTACTGAAGATACATCCCGAAGTCAAAATTACTGAAGCAAAGCCTAGATTTCACCCTTCGGTCTTTTAAGTCAGGTCCTGGAGAAAGAGTGTCTATGTTTGAATATTCTTAGACCATGATTATTGCTAAAATTTGCACATTTTATAATGTGGTAATTTTATCTAGCTGGTGGATGTCTTTTGTTTTGGAGGGCTGGGGTGTAGATACTTCCGAATGTAGAATTTAACACCTGAAGTAGTAATTATGTGTACTTAGAAATTATAGGGTAGAAATTGGAAATTGAAATGGAAAAGGCAGTTTATAGGAAATAATATGCAATATATAGATGTATGTGTTCAGTACTGTGGGGACACATGGCAAAAAAATGCTTATGATACCTTAAAGCAAAGTTGCTGAGTTTCTTAATTCTCTCCCGCCTCCCTTCCACCTCCAATTCATGAGAAACAATGAAGTAAAGTCAGATAATAAGATGATGGTTCTAAAACACTACAGTAGTAAGATGGAATTCAGTGCTGTCTCATAAATTTAGATTATCTGGGAAAAGCATGCCCTAGAAATATTGTTTCACATATAATACAGCATTTTCACAACAAACGATTATTTAGACTTCTTCAGCCTTTCTTCCACATAAATATAATACTGTATTATAAACACAGGGACTTGAGATGACTAAAGAAACAACCCAGAATTTCACATGAATGGAAACTAGCTAACTGTAGTAGGAGTCTATACAGAAACTATAAAAGAGCATGAATGCTATGCAGTTTTCTGGAAAGGCTCTCATGGTAAGCTCCACAAGGAGTGGGTTTATTTGGTTCACCATCATAATCTGGGACCTGGCACATAGTAGGTACTCAACAAACATTTGTTGAATGAGTAGGAAGAATGCTCTGTGTGTGTAAGCTTAATGAGATTCTCAACAAAAGCAACAAGTGGTCAGCATTTGTTACAGTGTTGAACTTCATAAAGCAGAGTTTGAATGTTGAATTATTAAATAATGCTTATGATATCAAACCCGGATCCCATTAAGCCCCAGGCTAAGGGGTGAGCCGTTAATTTCATAGCTATACCCAATAGTTACATTCCCTATCAGTCAAGGTGATATATCCCTCTAAATCCCTTGGAAAGCACCCAAGGCCAGAGGCCAGATATCATTATAAACTTGGCTTGGAAAACTGCTAATAAAGTGGGTCGTGGAATTTTTTTCCCAGTGTAAAAAAAAATAATGTAATAATGGGATTGTGTCTTTTCCCCTTTTTCTTTGAAAATGCTTTTAGTATTAGGATCTATTCAATAAAGGATTTAGGAGTATTCTAATAATAAATGTTTCTGTGTTTTATATTCAGTACTTACTAAAGTAGATACTTGCTGAGTTGTGTTATCAGATTAAAATCTCTATCAATCAAAGTGGAGAGAAGAGAGGAGTTTATTGGGCTTCGTAAAGATCATTTTATCAGGAAAACTGAAAATTACTAAAGTTTTATTTGAGGGTAGTAAATGGGAAGATTTTCTGTGTAAGAATTGAATGTAGTTAAATAATGGAAGAATGTTTAATAGATAGGGCTTTAATAGATAGGGCTTTAGAATTTTACAAAGAGCTTTAGTTATAATATGCAATTATGTATATTGGAAAAGCTATTGAAAATAAAGCATAGTTCTACATTGTTAAAGAAATGAGGCCTGGAAGCAATATTCACAATTAACATCAGGTTAGTTCATCATCCGTTGATTTACAGTGATATAACAATGCAGCGTGGCACACATTTTTCAAAATCCAATTGCTAATCTATTTCAGGCCAAAATGAATTGGAACACTATTAGAACTTCATCTTGGTGTTCTGACCTAAAATGGAAATGTGTGCGCCAGTGCTATCAAGTTTGTATTACTTCTGGGGACTACATCATGTTTTTAGGATTGTTTTTCATGATGAGTGTGCCTCATGGCCTTTTTAGTCCTGGAAAAGGTGGAATTCCCCTTGAAGTAAAAGTAAGTTCTATGCATGAGGTAAATGTGAGTTTCACTGTAGATATGGTAGAATAAGGACAGATTAGGATAAACGTAAATTACTATTCTAACCCTTTTTGTACACCTGTTCTTCTACCCAAAAACATCCTGCTGAAGCCCTTGTCTCCCCTCCCCTTCCCATCTGTCCCCTGTCCCCCCACCCCCACAATCAAATAAAGCTTTGGCGAATCCATTTTCCACTTGTTAGTCAAGAGATAACTTAGCAAGTTTCCAAAGATTTTTGCAGAACGTGTTGAGAAAAGTATTGAATTCTCCAAATACAGTTTCCTTTGGGACCATGTGGTCAAGATGCAGCTGTGTTAACTGGTGAACTCTGAAATCTCCTTGGAATACTGCATCCAAACTTGACTTGATCTCCCCAACCTAAGATGACTGCCTTGTGTGATGCTAAACTGTGAAAAGTAAAGGAAGAAACATGTAACAACTGGCCTGCACATGTCTTCTTAGATATTTTTTTAATGGCATCCATGTATGCTCCTTTAATAAGCTGAAAGAACTAGATAGGCCCATCATAGCCATTTCTCCTCACACCTGCTACACAGATGTAACCTGCTTTAAGAAAACCCAATTTAGGGGTGCCTGGGTGGCTCAGTCAGTTGAGCGTTTGACTCTTGGTTTCAGCTCAGGTCATGATCTCAAGGCTGTGAGATAGAGCCTCATGTGGGGCTCTGTGCTCAACATGGAGTCTGCTTGTCCCTCTCCCTCCCCCTCTGTCCCTCTCCCCACTCTTTCTCTATCTAAAATAAATAAAATCTTAAAAAAACAAACCCCAATTATGGAAATCCAAATTTAACCTGAACTTTACAAAAGAATGATCCCTTGAGAGTCTATGAGCAACTAATAATCTGAAGAACCTTTATCCATTTGCTTAGTTCTGAAGGCTTTTCTGTATTTTAGAATGTCCAAGTGTACTCTGAAAGGTGGGTGGAGGTGGTGGGGAAGGTGTGTTTCAGTTTGTTTAGCAGAGTGCTTGTGGTCACAAGTGAATATGTGGATTTTCCACACACTGAAGGGAAGCCAACACTTCTTATAGGATCCCATTGGTAATTCTGGGGGAGATGGCAGTTGTGAGGATTTGAGAATGAGCTAGAAATAAATACCCTGGGTTGGACCTTGGACCAGCAGGGATTCCACAGACTTTCCTACTATGTAAAAAGACAAGTGGTAGTACTTCCTTGATAGGACAAGGTAACTCTTAAGAGCCCCAGAACTTGGAAAGGTGACTTCCCTGAGGGCTTTGCTAAAGGAAGACCCTGAATCTTAGGATATGATTTATAACATAATGTGTGATTTGTCATTCCCTGTATAAATCAAAATACACATCACTCTCGAATAACAATAGACTGAACTCCTACTCTGTGCCAAGCACTATGTCAAAACCTTACTGAACTAGTTTCCTCAGGCTGCTATAACCAAATACCATAAACTGGGAGGCTTGAGACAACAAGAATTTATGTTTTTATTTTTCTAGAGGCTGGAAGCCCAAAACCATCTGTCCCCTGTCCCCCCACCCCCACAATCAAATAAAGCAAGGTGTTGGTGGGACCAAGTTCCTGCTAAAGCCTCTAGGGGCAGATCCTTCCTGGCCTCTTCCAGCTTCTGTAGCTGCAGACATTTTAGTTTGTGGCAGCGTAACACCAGTGTCTGCCTCTGTTTTCGTGAGATTTCTTCCCTCTATGGGTCTTCTCTTATAAGGACAGCAGTCGCATTGGCTAAAGACCTACCTTCATTCATCATCTTAATTTGGCTAGATTTGCAAAGACCTTATTTTTCCAAGTTAGGTCACGTTCACAGTTACCAGGAGTTAGGACTTCAGCATTTTTTTTTTTTTTTTTTTTGATAGGGAACATAGTTCAACTCCTAGCACTTACAGATCACTGCTTTCATCCTTACAACAATCCTGGGAAGAAGTTACTGTTATTACCCTATTTTGCAGTTTGAAGAAACAGACTCAAAGAAATGGTATTATTGCCTGGGGTCACTGAGTTAGATTAGCACTAGGGATTCCATAATTGCTCCTGAGGCCTGCTGACTCCTACACCTACACATTTAATTCTGATGGAAGTGAGTTAGTCTTCTTCATCTGTCTATAGCCATAATTATAGCTAGAGCTTTATTTCATGGGAATCAAGATAAGGAACTTCCATCACCCATTTCTTAATTCTCCTTCAAGATGTTCTTGAACTGCTTGAAGGACATCCTCTTGTAAACCTTATTTGGCAGTGGGTGACAAAGGGATCATTCCAAAGTGCTTAATGGTTACAGTCATGTGGTTCAAATAGTCTCATTAATCTCCTATTGAAAGCTACCAAAATTTTCCTGGTTCAGGTTTTTTATATGTCGATTGTGTATGTGTGTGGGTGTGTGCATGTGTAGAGTTGGAATCAGAGCAACAAAGCTAGAAGTTTTTTAGATGTTCAGTGTCCATGTGGTGCTACCATATATTTTTGGAAGTAGAGAAGTAATTACTTTTTATCCCCTCTCTCATGACCTAACCCATGTCATGAAAAATAAATATGGCTTGATGAGTTCAAAGAGAATCAAAATATCATTCACAGTCAGAAATTTTCCAGCTGTTTTGAAAAATCACACACTTTTCTTTCTTGGGCAATAGAATAAACTCCTTGCCAGAGAAATGATGGAGTACATGGTGAAAGGGAGAATTGATTTCCCAGCCTGGTCACAAGTTATTTAACCCCTCCTGACCCCAGTTTCTCATTCATAACATGTGGAAATGAGTAAAGATTATTAAGATATTTTATATGTAAAATTACTGCTCTAAAAAGCCTTCATACAGTGTTGACGTCTTAAAAAAATGTTAGCTACAATTAGACACAAAAGCAAATAAACAATTCAGAATAAACACCCACAACTATTCTGATTTGTTAATTGTTGTATTGGTGATGGAAATTTTTGGTTAATAATCATGTATTCAATGTCAATGATGAATGTATAAGTAGAGTTTCTATGGCTATGGGTCCTTTTACTTTTTGAAACACACAGTATAATCTGTTGAAGTATCTCAGATCTAGAAACTTCCATGTACCTGGGATAGGTTCCCTGGTGGACTGGTCCTGCAGTATCTGCGGTGTGGGCCTTTGCCTTAACACCATCCAGCCCCACTCTCTCCTGTAGGATGCTTCGTAGTTGTACACTGGGAAGTTAGCTTGGAGCCTAGCAAAGTCTAAGGACAGGGCTGTAGGTCCTATTTGGCAATGCCTGATATAGGCGGGCAGCTGAGAAAATGGGTCCTCACCCCAGAGTACTGAAAACTTCTGATGAGAACAACTGCCATTCCCCAAGGAGAGCCTGAAGAAATGGCTGCAGGAAGGCATCCACATGGCACCGAGAAAGCGCTCCTCAGTGCTCTTGGTGATGGGTGCTCAGTCCAGTGTAGGGGCCTCAGGTACGCCTGCTCTGAGCAACAGCCCTTCTCCTCCAGTCCTCCAAATTCATGCTCTAATTCCCAGTTCCTGTCAAGGTCCAGCTGGGAGAGGATGGTGTTTAATAACAAACATACCAATGAAGCCATTGTAATAAGAGCCCATTGACGTAGTGCTGTGGACAGAATGATTGCCCCCCACCCCAAATTCATACTGGGAAACCCTGATACCCAATGTGATGCTATTTGTAGATGGACCTTTGTGAGGTAAGTAGGTTATGAGAGTAAAGTCCTCATTCTGGAATTAGTGCCCTTATAACAAGGGTCATGAGAGAGCTTACTTTCTCTTTCTGTTCTCTGCCTGGTATGGATCCAACGAGAAGATGGCAATTCAGAAATAGGGCCCTCCCCAGGACCCAAATCTGCAATACCTTGATTTTGGACTTCCCAGCCTCCAGTGCTATGAGAAATTAATCTTTGTTGCTTCAGCCACTCAGTCGATGGCATTTTGTTACAAAAGCTCTGACTAACATAGGTAGGTATTCCTGTCTCCCTTGTATTAGTAAATAAACAGATGGTAAACTCCATCTTTTCACCTCTGTAAACTAGTATCAGTAAATTATACCTTGACTGACTAGTTTTCTTGCTGTGTAGGGCCCTACGAGGCAGGGAACAGAGATATAGAAGATCATGTTACTTTATTTATTTTCTTTTGTAACTGAGATTTTATTGAGATTTTAAGGATCAGTAAATAGATATTTCAATTTATACACTTCTTAAAATTTGTGCTGAAAATTTGAAAAGTCCTATTGTTGTGATTCTTTTCTGAAGTTATTCCACTGACTTTCCAGCTCAAAATTTTTAGGCCGATCTTCTTGAAAAGATATCAAGTGCCAATGTCTTCAAATATTGATTAGCTGTTACATTATAGGTCCCACTAATTCACAATATAATATATAAACCACATGCCCGAAATTTCAGTCTTTCACGGCACAGAAGCAAAGTTATTAGAAAAATGGGACCACCACGACCAATGAATGATGGGACAGAGGACACAGAGTTCAGTTAGGGAGAGCCAAAATCAAGGAGTGGTTTTCTTTTGGGAATAACTCTTCTAAAAGGTGAAGGTGAGTTGACTTATACTGGTTACAGGATGATTACTCCTTAAGCCTACCATCTGTGGTTCATTCAAGTACCTTTCACGACATGACAGAGATCATATTCCTGTCCTCTGGTAGAGCAAAAAGTGTAAGAACTATTACTTGAAACTATGAAAAGATAACATTATTCCTTTTTTCCACTGGAAAGTTTCATTATCTTAGACTTTTAATCTCTGCAATTGTTTGCTGTCTTTTAAAAAAATAGTCTCTGGAGAAGAGAAGGATAGAAGTCTTTATATTTAATAGCACCTGGTTACCCACACCTTTGTTTGGTGGTAGGACTTTGGCTGTGAGGAGTAAGAGGTACACTTGTCAAATGAAATGCAATTTTTATTCCATTATCTTTTTCTATCCTGATCACTAACTACATCAATGGCTATTTTTGAGAAGAGAAATATTTAAAAACTAAAGATAAGGTCATATGTGCCTGAATAAATAGGGTATATCCATGCAGTGGAATACAGAATGATCTGAGCCCTACTTGCAGTGGAATACTTAACAAGCTATTAACATGCATCAATTTCTAAATTCAACTGTTAGTGAAAATTTTTAATCAAATTGTTATTAATATAAAATTTAAAAATGTTACTATAATTTAGGAAAAATATATTTTAAACATGGGTGGGAGAGGAGCGCCTGGGTGGCTCGTTCGTTAAGTATCTGCCTTTGACTCAGGTCATGATCCCAGGGTCCCAGGGTCCTTGGGCTCCCTGCTTGGCGGGAAGCCAGCTTCTCCCTCTCTCTCTGCCTCTGCTTTATTCTCTCTCTCTCACTATGTTTCTTTCTGTCAAATAAATAAATAAAATCTTAAAAAAGAATGGGTGGGAGAAGTGCTTATCAACTTCAGTATAGTGATTCCCATAGAGGATGAAGGGAATTGTATTGAGAAATGGGACAGAGTCTTCAATATACATTTTTTTACATTTAAAAAATAGAGTAAAAATACCTTAAAATATGATTGAGGTAATAGTCCTAGAATAAAAAAAAAATGGAGGTGTTCAGACTAGATGATGTATTGGTCATTTTTTCTGTTATTTAGACCAGCATTGTCCCATAGAACTTGTTTCGATGAGGGAAATGTTCTATCTCTATGATGTCCAATCAGGTAGCCACTAGCCACATATGGCTACTTAGCACTTGAGATATGGCTAGTGTAACAGAGATACAGAATTTTAAATTTTATGTAATTTTAATCTCAATTTTAAATTAAATTTTCAGTGTGGCCAATGGCCACCATATTGGAAAGCACAGACCACAAAGAACGTTATAAGCCTTACATTTGACTTCATTTTGGGAAAATCCTATCTTGTTCTTCATGATGAATGTGGGTGTGCATATTTGAAGAAAAAACAATAATCTTTTGCTAATATCAAGTATGGCAAAGGGCATCTGAAAGTTATTGGGGTGTTGGGGGAGGGTAGGAAAAAAAAAACCTTCTTGACTGTTTACATTTGTCAAGTGGAATGAGTAGAAAGGTCACTAAACGTTTCCACTGGGTGTCTAGAGAAAAGAATCAAAAGCCCTCCAGGTACTCATGGGGGGGTACTTTGGATTGGTAACAGATTTGATAACTGAAGACTTAATTTCCCCAGTGACTCAACTGATACAGGAGGTTTTATCTTTTTAAGAAAATTAAGAGTAAATTGGCTGGCTCAATAGACTTACTGACTCTAGTTAGATAAGTATTTGCTGTGTTTATTAAGTTGTTTATGTAGTGCAATAATACAAGTGATTTAATAAAGATAAGACTTCAGATAAATGTCAACACACTTCCCACTCTGCAGCTGGTCCATTTCAAGCAGTTAAAATAAATTAAAAGATAAAATACTGCTCACAAAAAAATTGATCATTGTCCAAGGGAAACATTTGAAATTGAAAGAAATCTCCTACTTTCATTGCACAAAGGCATATGCATATGTGTAGGACCCTCTCTATAATCTAGAGATTCTTTACCTAGAAGGAAAGGTACAGGAAGCTGTGTTTTGTAGGTATTTGCTCTAATGAGATAAAATTAAGAAGTACTTCTAGTATTAATGACCAGTATTATTTATAGTACAGTTAATGCAGATCTTTGAATTAGAATAAATGCTATTAATTATGTTATTTATCTATCCATACATCAAGGCATAGCTAGTGAAAGCTTACTAGGCTGTATACTGTAGATGCTGTCACTGGAATTTAAATAACATAAAGCAGATCTGAATTTTACTCAACCTTCTCTGTTTACATGGCTTTGAAAAAAAATTTGTGCTTTTCTTGTAGATTCTGTAGACAGAGGCTAACATTTGAAAAATAGAGTACAAAGGGTGATAAAAGAGATGTGTCTTTGGTAGTCGAATCATTATTTCAATTGTCTTCCAGGTGAAGGTGGATGAGATTCTTTTCCTCTGTTCTCTCAGATCACCCGGGGCAAGTCTCTACCATTTCAGTATGCCCTTACCAATTTTTGCCATCCAAAGCCTGTCTCATATATCTCTTGGCATATAGTACTTGTTCAAAAGAATATTTAAAATACTGTATAGTTTAGAAATGATGACCCAGTAGGCCCGTGGTGAGCTGAATTCTGAGCCACTGAATTTTCTTATTAGATGTAAAACAGAAAATATTGGATTGAAGCATGAAGTATGAGGCTTAGACATCAAATTCTTGGTTTGACCAGGGGAAAATTATTCATCATAGTTCTAGATCACTCTACTTGAAAACTGTGTGGAATATTTGATATTTGTAGTATTGCACAACGGGTTTTTCAAATGCTTGACACACGGAGACACTGTCTGGGATGAGATTTCCACCTGCCCTATGAACTGGGAAGTTGCCCTTCCTAACAGGTGTGGTAGCTTGTTTAATGACCACAAATTCCTCCAGTCTCTGTACCAGCCCCCTTGGCAATATAGCTTTGCTCTTCCTTCCATCCAGAAGTGGAGTCTTTTTCTCTACGCCTTGAATCTAGGATGATCTTGTGATTTGTTTGACTAGCAGAATGTGCCAGAGGTGACATTGTGTGAATTCTTTTCTGCTGACTTGGAGTTTTTGCCTTTGCATTCCCTGATGCTACCCTGAGACCTCCATAGGAAGAGACTCGATTACTGAAGGGTCGAAGCCACTTGGTGAACTGAGGCTTCTCAAGTGACAGGCAGACCAAATATCAGACTTGGGAGCAAAGTCATCTTAGGTTTTCGGGTCTCTGTCATCTTTCAACTGACTTGGCCACATGAATGAGCCTCATAAAATCAGCACAGGAACTGTTGTTTCATTAAAGCAATCCACCGAGTTTGCAGTAATTTGTTGCACAGCAAAGGGTAACTGGCAATAGCAACTCAATAGTTTTGTTGAGATAGCGTATAGAAAGATAAAGAGCAGGGGTGTGTTATTTTTCTAGACCCTTTTGTGTTTGGGAAGGGTCTGAATTCCCTGATACAGAGTGACATGAGTAATTTAGTAGTCAATGACAGATAGTGTAATCAGTACAGTGTTCAAAATTACAAGATTAATGTCCATACATCATTCCTCACTTGTCCATTTTGTTCATGCAAATGTATTTTGTACAACATAGTTTTTTAGTGGTAGAAATGAAAATTATTTTCTTTGGGAATTATAAGAATGAAGTCACTTGATGAATTGTAATGATAATGATTGGGATTTCCAGGGATTTTATAAATAAGAATGACCCTTCTCTGTATCCTGACTTAACACATATATTGTTCACTTGAGTGAACCATGGGAACCAAGCCTGGAATGCTTGAAATACATTCATGACTACCCACATTTCTTGTCATTTTTCTGTGGGGTTTTTTTTTTTTTTTTTTTTTTTGTGCTTCTGGTGGTTGTTGCTTCAAATTGCTTTGGGCCTCTAAGAATAAAGTGCAAAGTTTTTTCCTGAGTGAAAAAATTTAGAAAAGATTGAAAAAAAAAAGGTGGAGGAAAGATGAACAAATAGTAATAAAAATCACTCCTTGGTGCATCTTGCTAGGAGCCTGCAACCTAAAGAAAGGTTAACAGTTGACTGGTGAACTATAAGCAGTTTTAAAATATGCTCATATTAATCAATATTTCTCCAAATACCTTAACAGTGCACAATTTCAACAACAAGAGTAAGTATCTTTTCACCAAGTTGTAGGCAACTGAAAATGCTTCTCAATAAAACATTTTCCAATTTCATCTCAGAGAAATAATAATCTTATAAAAATATAGTGTTTAGAAGTTTGGAAGAAAGAGCAGAAGATTGCAAAACTAGGCACAAGAAGTCTACCAGCTGTTAGAAAGTTCAAAAAGTCAATAAACGAAGCTAAATACTAGTCTTCTAAAATCATTTTTCAGGTAAGATAAATAGGGTCTTTTTCACCTTAAATTCTCATTTGACAGTATCCCAGCACATGTCTTGGCTATTAATACACTTGGGTAGCCTCAGGGAGACTTTCAAAAAGTGGTTCTTAAGATTCTGATATTCTTGTCTCTAGACTCATGAGTCATTTGGACACAAGCATTGAATTTAAGAGGTACTCACTCCTCACCTTTGAGGAGCTGGTAGGAAAAAACCATAATTATTATATTGAAGATTCAATAAACATTCTTTCATTTTCAAAGTAGATTCTCACAACACTATTCTAAACTCTTTCATGACTAGGTCTTCTATGAGGAAGAAATAACATGTCTTCATTTTGTCCCTAGTCCTGTGGTTCTGGTCATCACTGTACACCCCTCCCCAGATAAAAAGGCAGGAAAGTAAAATACAGAGCAGCCACAGGTACACTGCCTTAGGAGGCAATAAGAAATCCTGTTCACTAGAACACGGATCCTGTTCATCTTTTTTTTCACATTAAGATTTGTGTGGCACTGAGATTGTTTTAATGGGATTTGTTGTTAGGAGAATTTTAGACTCACTTTTTAATAGATGGATGTGGGGTGCTATTTGGGAAATTGCTGAGAAGTTCCTCAGTCTTGGTTTAGTTAGGGAAGGTTAGCTGAAACCGTGGCAGGGAGTGGGTTTTCTAAAAAACTAGATCTAATTGTATTTCCTCTTCAACGGGGGCATAGGTGTGTATGTGAGTGTGAGTGTGCATGCTTGTGTATGCACACTCATGTGCATGCACATGGTGAGCTTATAGAACTGATGCTTCTTTGCTAAACATTACATAATTTGTTAACATTCTATGCATTGCGTGTCCACTCTGTATAAGGCACTCCGCTGAGTGTGGCCAAGGAAGCATTCTTAGCTTCCCCTCATGGATCTTATAGTGTATGTAGTGTACTGGGTTTATATTGTTTGTTCTTGTTGTTACATTAAGTTATTTGTATTCCAAGAATAGGGTTCCTTCTTTGGAGGTACATCTAGTTGTGAACAGTCACTAACTATAGAAGTAACTTGGTAACATGGAAATGCCATATCTGTAACCAGTTCATAGGCCATTGGTGCATTGTTTCCTTTGGCACAAAAGAATAAGTTAGTGTACAAACCAATATCGAATGAATGAACAAAGAGAGCAGAATATCCCATTAAACTAGCACGTGATTTATGCATGCTACTTACAAATGATTTTTCATGTATGCCAGAGTAGGTAAAAGGGGAATTATTTTTTTAAATCTTTTGAAACAAATAAGAGAAAATCATATTAGGTCTCTAATATTGCCATTAGGAAAAAATTTTTGGCACACAACCATGGCATTTTAATTAGTTTTTTATTTCCTCTTGTAATGACTCCTGTTTTCTGTCCATGGATTTTGTGCTGGCTAGTTAAGT
This sequence comes from Procyon lotor, assembly GCA_028646535.1. NCBI lineage: Eukaryota > Metazoa > Chordata > Mammalia > Carnivora > Procyonidae > Procyon > Procyon lotor. The sequence continues at coordinate 45,303,047 of CM053614.1, read as the reverse complement.
GACTCAAGAAACAGTTTTGTGGTAGTATAATAGTTTTGTTTAAACTATAATATACATAATGTACCCAGGCAATGCCCAATTTAATGAAATATACTTTATGGGTGAAAGAATCCATGGAATATCCTAAGGTCGCTTACTCAAATTTATGATAACCAATTCATGGGCAGGCACAGTATTACCCAATTAGCAACCTTGGCTTTATGAATCAATTGCATTATGTATTTTTAGATTTCGGTGTCTCTCGTGGTCAATCATCTTTCAACATTGAGTATTCAAGTGCAATTTCAAAATGAAGGAGCCAGAACCATTGAACAGCATAGGTACTTGGCCAGTTGTTTTATTATGCTGGTTATAGAGGAAGTTAATATGCCTCTGTTGATGGTAATTCTACATTTCTAACAATGCTATCATGAAATTAAATATTAAGAAGTTAGCTAATTTGTTTGAAATATTATTAGGCGGTAATGGTCAGGTATGTAAATCAAAAAAAAAGGAAAATATTTCAATCCAGTTGTTTTATTAATCATTGCCTTGTGGGGTTTCCCAAGTATCTATTGTATTTGATGAAGAAAATGATACATTTCATTCAGTAGAAAGCTGAGCCTCTCCTGCATGTCATTCAACCCAGTTTAACTGTACAAATTAAAAAAAAAAAAAAAAACTAAGATAAAAGTTAATATAGAAAGAAAGATAACAGAGACCTTTGGACAAAATAGCTCTGTGTCAATTCAGCAACAGCTGTATTATCTAAAACAAGTTTATCTGAGGATCAATTTATCTGTTAAACAGTTTAGAACTCAATCTCTTGTTGAGCGGCTTTGTGATTATTTGAGTGTTCCCTCTCTCTCTCTCCGTCTCTATGGTCTTAGAATTAAAAACAGAGAAACATAACCTATTGACTTAGGGCAATTCTGCTTAACTTTATGACTTTAATAATGGAATTATTTTATACAATTATGGGTATCTCATTTTTAAAAATACCTACTATGCTTTACAACATGTTGAGAGATTTTTTAAAGTCCAAAGACCAATTCTTCGAAGTTTAAATTTAAGGGGGTCTATTTAAGGTGGGCTAAATATTTAGAGAAATTTTCCCAACACAGAACCTTCAAGAATGCTGAATAAAATATTTTAAAAATGTAAATGCATAACTGAACCCAGTGAAACTAAGGGAAAGTCTTGGAAGACCAGAAATAAGGAGAAGGTGAGAATGCGAAGTTAAGCAAGTGTTGAAACCTTAGAACGTGGGTTACATCTGCAGAGGACAGGAAGCAATGTCTGGCCAGAATAGTGTGGGAGTTTGGAGACTGGTGAAGAAGGGACATCAAAAGGATGATCAGAGAGCGACCTAGAACTGCCTCTCACCCCCAGAGGGTGAGAATGTGCAGATAACTTGTTCATATTGACCTTAGCTCTGCGCAAAGACTTAAAAAAAAAAAAAAAAAAAAACTCCTTTGTGGATTGATCCTCAAAGCCCGTTCACCTATGCGTTTGGGTCCAGAATTCATACTAGTATACTATCATAGGGAAAAACAAAAACAACTCAGACTGATAATATAGTTGAAAGGAATCCAGGCTGAGATGGTCTGTTGCTTCCTAGAAGAGGCAAATACGAATACATTGAGAGCAACACCATTTAAATGAAGAGGCTGAAGGGATCAGCTTTGAAGATGGAAGACGGTTTCATAAATCAAGGAATGCAGGCAGCCTTTCACTGAAAAAGAAAAGGAAATGAATTCTTCCCCAGAGCCTTCAGGAAGAAGGGAGCACTCCTAACACCCTGAGTTCAGCCCGATAACACTCATTTCAGTCTTTTGACTTTCACAACTCTAAGATAATACATTTGTACTGTTTGAAGCCACTAAGATTTTGGTCATTTGTCACCGCACTGATGGGAAAGTAATATATGGTGATTAGATAAATTGGCTTCTGGAGAAATGGTTTTAAGTAGGGATCTGACATTAGTCAGAACCGCCAGAAAATAAGGAAAGGGATTTGTACTGGGATTGAGAAACTGAAGTATCTATTTAAAGCTTGAAATATTTGTTTAGAACACTGCATTTGTGAAGTACCACTGATTCTTCTAATTCATTTGGAGGTCATATTCTTTCCATTTTGTGCCTACAGAATACCAAGCTCGGATTTTAGAACTATGCCAATGTGTCATACGCATTTAGATTGACACATTCAGGGCTATATAACCTAGCATTGGCTGCCTAATGACAACATGTGCCTTTATTTCTTGAAAATCGAAATGTACTAAATTGTTGACCAGAACTTTGATCTTGGATACTTCAGTGTTGAAAAGTGTTTTCCAAAGCAGGTATAACAAAGGGTAACTAGGGAAACTGAGCCCTAAAATATGACTTTGTGCCTGATTTTTAAAGTATATACCAGTGACAGAGAATGAGACAAATGCAACAATAAATAAAAGCATTGAGATACAGGAAGTCACATTTTAGTCACTGACCCAAGATACTGTAACTCAGTTAGTTGTAGTGTCTGTCCCCTTAATCAGCCACTTTGCCATAAGATATAAGACCACAGACACACCAAGTCCCCTCTCTGGCAGTTTTTACACATTGATGCAAAAACATGTTAAGCTGCTCTTACTATCTGTTTTTCAGGTGGAAGTCCTGATACGTGAGCCTGACTGCTGGCTACACACATCCTGAATTAAGATTCCCAATGGTGAAGGTTGGTGAAAAAGTAAATCTCTCTCCCAATCAATACAATTGCACACTATGATTCTACATAAACAATATCTCTACCTATCAGAAGATCATGTAGTATCATTTCCTCATAGTGTTTTCTAAATATTTTTTATTTACGTAGATCTTGAACTTGGAATATATGAAAATCTCTTTGTTAAAGGGCACCTGGGTGGTTCATTTGGTTGAGCACCCAACTCTTGATTTTGGCTCAGGTCATGATCTCAGGGTTGTGAGATCAAGCCCTGTGTTGGGCTCTGCCCTGGACGTGGAGTCTGCTTAAGATTCTCTCTCCCCTCTCTCTCTGCCCCCCCGCTAAAAAAAAAGAGAAAGAAAAAACGGGTAAAGAGGATTAAAACTATCTCAAGACTCAAATATTCTATAGAAAATTTGGTTGAAAAAAGGCTAATTTCAAAAATCACTCTTGCAAATCTCAAGAATTGGGATTTTCCATGTAAAATGTGCTTCTGGTTTATCTTTACATCGCCACAGAGTGTCTAATACAATGTCTGATCCTTGATAAGCATTCCATATTTGCTCCAAATATACAGTCACTATGGCCACAGTTGCTGGTTTTATTTCTGAGTCCTCTGAAATTCCTGAGTAGCTGACTTTGGGAGTTGCCAGGATGTTTCCTCAGGACGTCCCAGGAAGACAAGAGTAAGAATATAAATTGGAGGACAGGACATCTCTTACTCCTCTGCCCCTTCACACTCACTTGTTCTATTTCCCACTGGGGAGTGGGTTAGGGACGGGTGGTTAACTTGGACCATCTCATGAGGATGAATGAGATCGCTGCAAGAACAGGGCTTGTGTGACAAAGTAGCCAACAGGTACATGCTGAAGCAGTAATGTAACTACAGTTAAGAAATATGGAACAATACTTAAATGCAAAAGAACTTTTAATGTAAGGTAGTATGTTCCTGCTAAAACTTAGCAAGCAGTTATGTGCATAATTAACATTATAATCTTCTGTACCAAGGTAACTTCCTTCTCTTAAAAATAGAATCCAGACCACAGAGCCTGACCTTTCCTTCTATGAGTATTTTAATATTCAGATGAACATAATAGAAATGTGAAAAGGGGAGTATGTGGGTGGCTCAGTCAGTTAAGGATCCGCCTCTTTTTTTTTTTTATGATTTTATTTATTTATTTGAGAGAGAGAGCATGAATAGGGGGAGGAGCAGAGGGAGAGGGAGAAGCAGACTCACTGACCAGGGAGCCTGACCCCACAATCCTGGGACCAGGGAGCCTGACCCCACAATCCTGCCTCAGCTGAAGGCAGACGCTTAACTAACCGAGCCAACTGAGCCACCCAGGGGGCCCAAGCATCTCACTCTTGATCTTGGCTCAGAACATGATCTCATGGGTCCTGAGATCAAGCCCCATGTCAGGCTCCATGTTTACCAGGGAGTTTGCTGAGATTCTCTCTCTCCTCTCCCTCTCCCCCTCCCCCAACTCACATGTCCGTGTGTGCTCCCTCTCTCTCTCTCTCTCTCTCTCTCTCTCTCTCTCAAAATATATACGTCTTTAAAAAAATGGGAAAAGTAAGGCAATTTCAGGAAAGTATGAAAAGTGAAATTAAGGGCAAAAGTGCTATTTTTAAGATTAAGAAAATTCTTTACAGGGGCACCTGGCTAGCTCATTTGGTAGAGTGACTCCTGATCTTGGAATTGTGAGTTTGAGCCTTACATTGTGTGTAGAGATTACTTAAAAATGGGAAAAAAAAATCTTTAAAAAAAATCCTTTACAAGGGACTTTTGAAGAGGAAAACTGTAGCTTTATCATAAAAGACCACCCCCTTATTACCCGATTCAGTGTGGTCTTTATATCCATCAGACTGTAAAATTGAAGGTTAAAAAAAGTAGTTAGCCAGAAAACTAGTCAAATTAATGAGTATAATTTTTCTATTATCCAGTAACAAAAAATGTGCACCCTACGCATCAATATTTATCCCACATGATTTCCTTGATCAGTAAATTTGCAACAATCTAGAATGATCTAAAGGGTAGTTAGACTGTATCTAGCTCTTATGCAAGTGTTGTATGGCCGTGTGCCTGAGTCAGAAAAGGAAACAGGGAATTTGTGTGTGTAGGTGTTCCTGAGAGAGGGGCGTGGCCTGCTTTCATAGTAAGTGATGTGTGTTGATTGAGATGTAGCTATATAGCTTTTCCCAGCTGGCCCTTGTGGCCCTGGACTCCAGGGATTTTATAATAAAAGGTTCATTGAAAGTAGAGGTGTATGAGTCTTACAGTCTCTGTATTAATTATGATATAGGTGAACTTGACTATGAGGTTCCACCTAACCTTCATGTGAGTGGTGAAATCATGAAGATTGCATTACAAACTGTTTACAAAATTAGGCTCTAAGCACTTGGGAATCTTCATCTCAGGACCACACCTCCTTTTTTGTCTTATTGTCCTGGTGGACAGGCAACCGTTTCCTTATGTCTGTGTCCAGCAGAAATGCCCCTAAAGTTCATTTTAGGGTGATAGGTTTTTTGTTGTTGTTATTGAAAGCTCCATCATCAGAGTCATGGGCCAGAATTCTCAAAACCTGAAGATGCTTAGAAATAGCTTTCATGTCTCTCTGGAGCACACTTTCTAAAAGTGTTTTTTCACCTTTTCTGCTCAAGCTCCTTTCCCATCCCTTTACCTAGTTGGCTTTCTCTTTTTGAATGCTGTTGGGTTCTTCACAGATTTTTGAGTGTGCTGCCCAAAACAGGATACTTTCCTCCCTCTGACTAATGGGGAGGAGAGAAGAAGAATTATGTTTGAGCCTTGCCAACTCTACTCCTATTGATTTGTGCTGGTATCATATTGACTTTTATCACAATAGCCCTGAATTGCTGATTCACATTCAGCTTGTGGCTGTCCCCTCTTTCTGCTTTATTTGTTCATACTTGCTTTTCCCCGTTATGTATGTGTTAGTCCAAGGTATATTACTTAATTTTTCCAAGGTGTATTACTCTGTACTTGCCCTGCTAAATAGTTTTTAGCTGCTCCTCATAATCTAATCAAGTATTATTTTCTTTTTACAGAAAAATACAGGTATGTTTTATAAAGCACTGTTATCTCTTTGGATTGTCAGCAGACCAATCTAAACACATAGCTGATTTTGCATAGCCTTTTATCAAAACCACATAATGTCCAATCACATGTATGTGTAAAATATCACCATTCATAGTGTGTTGTGTATATGTAGTGCTTGTAGAGTAGATGCCAGATAAATATTTATGGATAGTTAATGACCACAGACTGTTGCACACAGAAACCATTCCCAGAGCTTGGAGGAAACACCGATTTTTTTTTAAAAAAAGCGTGCATCGGCCTATCTTTCTTCCCTGTTTATGTTTAAACAATAAGGATGAAAAACTACAAGCCAGAGGGCTTCTGTTGTTCTCAGTGAATAACAGAGATGGTGTTTTGGTAGCACGCTCACAAGGTTTGTGGAAATTAACTTCACACCAGGAACTCCGTATTGAAATAGATTGTTTAAGAATAATTCTTCTCTTTGAGAAGGGTGAGGGATTAATCTGCAGAAATGTTCATGCTAGAGCTGTGCGTGTGTTGAAATTTGTCAGGGGGAAGATAAATGGGCCCTCCTTGAAAAGTAAATCGCACCATGGCTAATCCCTTGGGAAAGCTGGAGAATTGTTACGGTAGCAAAAGCAACCTCAGAAAAGGAGGCGCCGTCACTGTTTACTTAGGAAGGAGAAAGATGGGAGAAGACATGATTGGAAAATGAGATGAAAGCACACTTGACTTTCAAAATGTGTTTATTCAAATATATACACAGGATGTAATTAGATCTGTGTTTGCGTTCTTTGGGGAATCATTTGTGTGCTTTAAAACAAGAGTCGTACTTAGGGCTGGTATTAAAAATATTTAATGACAGTGTGTCCAGGCACTGACCAGTCAGAACAGAGGTGAGCAGAAGTACCTGGAGCCAGGTGTCAGAGACCCCGGCCAGGGGCTGATGGTAACCCTTTCGTTGCCGATTCAAGACAAATGGGAGGAGGTGGGAAAGCCACTTAGGGGGCACAGAGCGTGTGTATTTTCTAACATATATAGAAGATATTAAAATATTAGCAAATACTGTGACTGTTCTGGGTATACTGTCCAACTCTCAGTCCTCATTCTAACAGAAAATTATCTAGTAGTCAGACTGAAAAACACATTTCCTCAGAGAGTTGATAGTTACATATATTAAATGGAAAGTCATGAAATGCCCATGAAATTTGAATATCAAATAAACAACAAGTACTTTTTTTAGTGTAAGTATGTCCCAGGAAATATTTGGGATATACTTATACATTATTTGTTGTTCATCCGATACTCAGATTTAACTGGAAGCCCTGTATTCTATGTGGTGACCCTAAATAGAATATAGTTAGCAGGAAATATATGAGTATCCTATGGAAGATGTTAAATGAAAGAGAGGTGAAAGGTATGCTATAGGGGGCCTGGCACACTGGGATCACTTGAGCATACTTGAGAGAGAGCTGCTTTGGAATTCCATAGATATGGCATGAAATGTTAGCTGCAGAGCTATAGAACTGTAGGATACAAAGGTTGTATATAATAAAATGCTTTTGAAAGTGTACTAATTTGAGGGGCGCCTGGGTGGCCCAGTGGGTTAAGCCACTGCCTTCAGCTCAGGTCATGATCTCAGGGTCCTGGGATCGAGCCCCGCATCAGGCTCTCTGCTCAGCAGGGAGCCTGCTTCCCTTTCTCCCCTTCTGACTCTCTGCCTACTTACTCTCTGTCAAATAAATAAATAAAATCTTAAAAAAAAAGAAAAGAAAAGAAAAGAAAACTGATACCTAGCCCCACCTCAGAGACTCTGGTTTATTTGGTCTGGGGAAGGCCTGGACAGCCCGACATTTAAAAAATACCTCAGGGGTTGTCTGGGTAGCACGGCTGGTTGGGCATCTGACTCTTGGTTTCAGCTCAGGTCGTGATTTCAAGGACATAATATCACACCTTGTTTTGGGCTCCCCACTCATCACAGAGTCTGCTTAAGGTTCTGTTTTTCCCTCCACCCTTCCCTCCCCGCTCTCTCATGCTCCCCCCCCCCAATAAATCTTTTTTTTTTTTTTTAAATGCCTAAGGTAGTTCCGTGTTGAGAATTACTCTACGGAGTAGTGGTCCTCAAACCTTCATGAGCATCAGAATTACAGGAAACCCTGTAAACATGGATTGTTAGGCCTCTATACTGGCCTCAGAATTTGCCTTTCTCATAGGTTCTCAGATGCTGCTGATGTTGCTGGTGTTTGGATCATACTTGAGAACTGCTAGTTTAGAGACACGCTCCTGGACTCTCTTCACCCTTTCACTTCCACCTCTCAGGGGAAGAAAGCATGGCTAACCAGGACTTACAGGATTGGTGAGCGATAGTGGAGAAGAAGGCCCATGTGTTTCCATACCTGTTAAGGCCTTTTTGAATTCTTTCCACTGTAGGCTGGGTACATTCAGCTGTTCTCTGTAGTACAGCAAAGCCATCTGCTCCTATACCAGTACCTGGTGGTGAGTTTAGCTAAATTCTAGATGACATTCTAAGAATCCAACAGTGCTCACATATCTAAACATTGTTCTCTAGAGCTTCATCAGGCGTGAAGCTGACTATTTGTTCTGGACCTGCCAGACTCCCTCATTTATCTCTTAATTGGTTCTGATCTTGAATAGGAAAGGGGAATAATTCATTAGGCCCCCTCTCCTTACTGAGCATGCCCTAATTAAGTCACCTGGACTTCACTCTTGTTCTTCAGCATTGGAGAGGGAAGGTGGGACCAGAGGGTACGTGTATAATGTCTCTGTGGTGTCCTCACACAGCTCTTGACAAAACAGATAATTGTGGGAACCATAATAAAAGTACATAAAATGTTAGGAGGCACAAGTCTTGGGTTGTGGCAAAATTAGGTTTGTAAATGTACATTCACATAGGAAATGAAAACAAAGAAGTCCTGAGAACTTCCTGGAATGGCCAATCATTAGTAAGGCTGAGTTCACTGTACGCCTCCCTTCTTGACTCTCTTTTCACTGAGCCAGGTCTGCAGACATCACTTGGTTATGGCAGGTGGGATTCTGGCTCCTACTTGTATCTCTAACTCTCTGTCTTATTAATCTGCTTTATGTTTTGTTTCCCCAATATTGCTTGCCAGGTGATATTATAATTCCGATTAATCAGGTTAAAAGTTGGCCTGGAAGAGGGTTACAAGAACCCACTGACCATTTGACTGACAAAAAGCACTGCCATTTGTTCACAGGGCACTGCAGTGTTCTTTAAAGGGATTGCCTACTAAAGTGCTATACATATTAGAGCCACACATAAATATTCATACATTCATTGATGATGGATTGCATGAATAGAATAATGGACAAAGGTGGTTAGGAGAGCTAGTCTATTAGAAAAATTTAAAATACAACCCTACTGTCCTACAAGTAGAACTTGAAAATTGCTATGCCAAGGGTATTTCTTATCCTCGGCCTTGTCATTCTATGCAAATTCTAGAAGACCCAAGGGGAATGCTAACCCTGACTCCCCGTGAGGGAAACTAATTCAGTCTAAGTTCTTCTCCTCCATGAGAGATTCCTAAAAGTGAAGCATGAGAAACAAACAGCATATTTAAAAAAAAAATGGCAGAGCTGAGCATTTATGTGGTTTGAGCAATGCACATAATTCATTTATATACATAGAAGAATCATGGCCAGTAATAATAATTTGTCTGAGCCCTAATTTATATCAGTGTGTCCTTCTTTTGCTTATATTAAATTCCACCGAGGTCTAATTTCTAGAAGTTCCTCTGGACTTCTGAATAGTCAGATAAACTCATCTTGGCACGAGAAGGAAATTTATGAAGTGATTCAGCCCAAATTCTACCTCCAGGCAAGATCTCCCCAGGTGTCAAGAAAAGCAGCCATTCAGCCTATTCTGCAAATTCTACCAGAACTGAGTCCTTCAGCCACCCTTGTTATCTGGTGGTGGTCCTTAATCACCCTTACTGACAGCTCTCATTCTTCTGGCTAGCCCTATGCCACGTATACCCACTTTCTCTGCCACGTGGTGTGTTAACTGCTCACTACACATACCCTTCCCCCTTCTCTGCCTGATGGGCAAGTCCACCTGTTGTTTGTTTCCTGGGATATGGTTCCTACCATTTTTCACAGGTGACTGTATTAGTCTGAATTCTCCAGAGAAGCAGATCAATTAGAGGGAGATGAGGGAAAGAGAGAAAGATTTACTATAAGGATTAGGTTCTGCAATTATGGAGGCTGAAAAGTGCCAATTTGGGAAGCTGGAGATCCAGGAGAGCTGATGGTGTGATTAATTCTGGTCCACGTCTGAGTCCAAAGGCAGAAGACTAATGTCCTAACTCAGAGATAGCCAAGCAAGAGAAAGAATTCTTTCTCACTCAGTCTTTTATTCTATTCAGTCCTCCAAGGAATTGGACGAAGCCCACTTTCACTGGGGAGGGCAATCTGCTCTACTTAGATGATGATTCAAGTATTAACTTCATCCAGAAATACCATCAGAGATATAGAGAGAGATAACGTTTAACCAAATATCTGGTCCCATCAAGTTGACACATGGAATTAACCATCACAGTGACATATTCTAACAATTGAACTAGTGTGCTCTTTTTCTCTGAATCTCAAAATATTTCTATGATCCTTTTTTTTTTTTAAATTTAAGTAGGCTCGAGGCCCAACACTCACGAGTGGCACGTTCCACCTACTGAGCCCTCCAGGCACCCCTCCCTAGTGGGGAGACCAACTCTGGCCACAGTATGTAGTGACAGTGACACCCCAGAGGCAAGGAGGTCTCTTTCCGAGCCTTGAGGGGGAAGATCCCTCCTAATACAATTTACCACCAAAGTGTGAGGCCACCAAAGTGTTCCCTCTGCCGTGAACACAGAGGGAAAGTTTTTGCTCCTTGCCCCTGCTAGTCAGAGAGGCAGCGACTAGTCTATTTTCAAGCCTCTGCAAGCCTGAGGATTTCCCTTTTATTCTGATGGCCTTCAAAGACCTGTATGTTTCAGATCTGGACCTATGATCCAATTTGGGCCCTATTGCAAATAATAGTAATGATTCCGCAGCTGCCTTTTAGTGAATACCTCCTGCGTGCCAGCCCTTTTACGTCATTATCCCACTCAGGGGCCCCACCATCTTGCATCATCACTTTCAGAGATGAGAAAAATGATTAGCTTACATCAGGCAAGTGAAGGTTCTCTAAGATCACTCCCAGCATGCTTTTTTCATTGCCTGCACAAACCCCAGACTGGGACGAGCAGAAAGACACCCATCGGGTGGCCTAGTTTAGGCCAGTCCTCTGAAAAGATTCTGGATTATATGGACTATGATGATGGATTGTATTTAATCCTGGGAACTGCTCCAGCCTCCAGCCCAGGATTATAATTGGAGAGTCAGTTTCCAGGGATGGAAATGTCTAATTGATGTTGGCATGCTTTACATCTGACAAAGTGCCCTATACAAATAGGCAATCAAAAGATATTGATTGATTCATTGATGGATAGGCATGCTGGCCTGATGTAGCAATACTTGCTCCTCTGATCCTTTTTGTGGATCAAGTTAGAGGAGACATGAGATGTCTTAGCATTTCATTTTGGGGGAGAATTGGCAAGATATTCAGTGTACTTAACATTCCAGTCTTGGCACTACCAACCTCAGTCTGCTATGTAACTCTCAAGATCTTGGTTTCCTCCTTTTCAAAAGTAAAGATGGACCTGGATATGCCCCTTTCACCAGAACCACTGTCTTGTTAGATGATATGGTGAGGTTCTGACAGTTGATATTAGCTCCAAAGTTACATGGTGACTATGGGGAAGAAGAGAGAAGTTAGTGTCTCCAGCCTGCCACCTCTGGCAGGGGCTTAGGTCATCTATAAAATTGGGTCAGGATGTTCACAGGCCATTGACATACAGGCAGCTGAAGATTTAAAGAGGAAGTCGTGAGGTCTGAGCTAGAGGCAAAAATGACAACGGATCAGTTCAAGTTACTGTGCCAATGGCCTAAGCAAGAGGGGCAGTGTTTCTGCTCAAAAGAATGTAGTTGCTGCTGCCCCACATTCCTGCCTTGGAGTTCATCAGAAGAAGGGGAATAATAATGATGATGATAGGAATAATAATAATAATAATAATAAATATTTCCCCATACCTAGAATTATTATAAGGATAGAATGAGATAATTCACAGTAGGTACTTAGTACAGTGCTTGACTCACAGTAAGCCTATGATAACGATGAGTAGCTCTGATGATTGAGTGCTGTGGGGTGGTCACCACTGGTGCCTCTACCAGAACCAGAAGTCACCCTGAGCAAGGAACCAGGACATTGGTTCTTCCCCTTCTTCTTCAGCACTTTTGTGCATTGACCCGTTTGGGAACTGGTACCAAACTCAGGAAGGAGGAGGCATCCTGTGGGGTTTGAGTTTAGGATCTCAACGTTGGAATTATTCATTCCTTCCTTTACCCATTCTTAAAGCAATCAGTAAACCTCTCTAATACACCAACTTTGTGCTACTTACTGTACTCAGGAATTAAAAATGAAGATATAGTTGACACTTGAATAGCATGGTTGGTTGTTTGGGCACCGACACCCATGTAGTCTAACTTTTGGCTCCCCCAAAACTTTACTACTAACAGCCTACTGTTGACTAGAAAGACTTCCTGATATCATAAACAGCTGATTAAACATACATGTGTTGTATGTGACATATATTATATGCTGTATTATTATAGTAAAGTAAGCTAGAGAAAAGAAAATATTGAGAAAAATCTTAAGGAAGAGAAAGTGCATTTACAGTGGTTAAAAAAAATCAGGTATAAGTGGACCTATTCACTTTAAACCCATGGTATTCAAGGGTCAGTTGCATTAACTCTGCCGTCAAATTGCTTATTTCTAATTTTTCCACTTTCTGGCACAATGGGTTATTAGTGAGTTTCTTCTCAAGTGGAACACTTGATTCTAGGTGTTACGAGTTGAGTTGCATATCCCCAAAAAGATGTGCTGAAGTCCTAACCTCCAGTACCTCAAAACATGACTCCATTTGCAAATAGAAATCTTTGCAGACTTAACCAGGTTACAATGAGGTCATTATGATGGATTCTAATCCAACATGGCTTGTGTCACTGTGCAAAGGAGAAATTTGGACAGAGACCTACACACACAGGGAGGATGCTGTGTAAAGAGACGATTGGAGAGATGCATCTAACAAGCCAGGGATGCCAAAGATCAATAGTAAACCCCCAGAAGCCAGGAGGCAAGGGAGGATGACCCTACAGTGTTGAGAAGAGCACAGCACTGCTGACACCTTGAGTTCAGACTTCTAGTCTCAAGGACTGAGAGGCGGTAAATCTCTGTTATTTTAAGCCACCCAGTTTGTGATACTTTGTATGGCAGTCCGACACTAATACACTAGGCTAGGAGATAGAAATTACTAAGGAAAATACAATGATATGTGTGCCTGGATAAAAATATACACAAAGAAATACAGAGGTGCTCATAAAGGCATGTTGGAAGGCTCTAGTGACTGCGGAGAGAAAAGGACTTAAAAGTGAGATAAAATCTAAGTTTGGGCTCCTGATGGCCTTTGTGTTAAATATAGCAGGGTGAATACTGATTTATGGCTTCATCTCTGATTTAGAGTACCCCAAATACTCTGGCCAGGAGTAGTGTTGGTGACTCACACATTGAAAATCAGAAGTGACTCTTAAATCATTTAAAAATATTTAAAGCATAAATACATCTCCAGTTGTTTTACACACACTTAATATTTTCAGTTATTGGTTATTCTCTGTTTATCAAGCCCTGAAGTTGGTCTCAGTTTGGTTGGAATATTTGAAACCCGTATTTCCTCATATTTGAGTACCAGGTTAGAAAAAGTAGATCCTCGTGGAGTCCTTGGACCAATCTTTAAGAGGGTCAATATATTTTTGTATGTTCAGACAATGTATGAATGTATGTATATTTTGTATGTTCAGACCATTTTTCCTTATTGACTCCCTCAAACTCGAGCCCAGGATGGGTGTCCTTTACCTGCCCATTTACTCTGTGCCCACTCAGAGATCAATCTGGAAAGGTCAAGGGTGCCTTTCTCTGTAGGCTTTGGAAGCCTAAATTTTTACAGACAGGACAAGACTATCTTCTAAACAAATTTCTTACCTACCTTAAGCTCTCACATCTTGCTTTTCTATAAGATTAGTTCCAGTATCCACCTTCACGCATACACAGCTCTACAAACTGGTCTAGCACAAAGAATCAGGGACATAGGGACAGAGGATTCGGGATAAACGAGTATTCTAAGAAAAACAATTTTATGTACAGAAAGTTACACATTGTGACAAGTGTTTTTTGCCTTTAGGATTAACTGGTTTAAAATGGATTTGATTAATTATGACATATGATGAGCATTTTAAACAACATTGCAAAAATAAAAATTACTTCGGGGTGGAAATATTTGTCTCAGCATATTTTTTGATAGAAAGGATGGACTTTATTTTTAAACACATCTTGCTATTTTCTTGTATGTTTTTCTTTGAGTCTGTGGAAGAAGGTTACACAAATTCAAGTTATTTTTATTGACTCTTAGGTTATGGTGGAACTAAATGAACACATTTTAAAGTCAAGTGTCGCTAGGTAAATCCGGGCCACTTGGCACCTCAACAGGTAAGCACTTTTTCTCAAAGAGAGGTGTGCTGTATTGATCTTATTCTGTTCCAGTGTTTGGCAATCATATGAAACTTTAAGCATCTCTTTAGAATTCCTAGCTTTTTGAGGGCCAATTTCTACTCAAGGTTTTTATAGCCGATCTCTTCTGACAACTATCATTCCAGGCATTTGAACATCCATATTAACACTCATGTTTCTCTGCCGTAATTTTTTTTTTATTTGTTTGTCCAAGCTTATCCGGATTGTACATTTCTTAAGGTCAACGGGAGACAGAATAAGGGAGAGAGGGAGATTTCCTTTGTCTCACTGGGCGTTGTCCTCGGGTCATGCTCAGCTTACATCATTGTGGTGAAAATCAAGCCCTGAAATAACCCTATGTCTCTCTCTGCCGAAGAGGACAGGTCTTTCCTTCTCTCTCTTCTTGCCCCACGCTGATACAAAGATTCTAGATGTCTGCTTTCATGAAATCTATGAAATGCTTAATTCATGTCTCACCCTCTTTTCTCTCCAAAGGAATATATTTCTGTTTTTGTTTTATTTTGCCATTTTTATCCTTTGACTCATCACAGAAGCAGGTAAGTGCTTGACTCTTTGCGAAGTCACCTCCAACCCTCCACACCAAGTCCTCTCACTGCTTTAGCACTAAAGAGAGGAAGGATGGCGAGAGGTACTAGGGGAACAAGTTGGAGGGACCTTCTGCCTTGTATCCTGAATGTTCAAATTTTATCTCCCAATGAAATCCGTCATGAGACAGAACAGAGTTCTAATTTAGATATGCCACTGCCACATTGGTGACCCTGAGTCGGTTGCTTGCTATCTTGGAGCTTTAGCTTCCTAATCTGTAAAATGGAAATAATAGCATACCCTGCTTACCTTGTGGGTGTATTCATAACAAATGCATGGTAGAATGATTTTGGGGCCAGTGTGGCGATCATGAACCAATCTTTAATATGGTCAGTATATTTTTGTACATTCAGACAATTTTTCCTTGTTGACTCCCTCAAACTTTGGCCCACGATGGGTGTCCTTGACCCCCCACTGAGGCTTCTGGGAACTAGGATGGGCCCAGTTCCTCCTGGGAGAAGAAGGGCCATGAAGGATTTAACAGACATCTGTTCTAAGAGGGAACACACGTCCATGAAGTCTGCCCTTCATGAAATGATTTGGTAGAATATATTGAAATTAAATAAATAATGTATTATGAAGCTTTACCAAATTTAGGAAATAGCTCCTGGAGGGCATCTCTAGAGCATTTTCCTGAAGAGGTCTATTCGGTAGAACTTCGTCTGAGGAAAGAGCCTATGTGCAGCAACTGTTCGGTTGAACCATACCAATTTGCAATATTTGGCCATTTTTGATCCACAAAGATTAGGTCAAGATGACAATTTTGCATGGTTCAACCCAATTCATCTTAAACCACCACATTCTGCTGTGGATTGTGGAGTTATACTCTGGTTCTAGGGCTCTGTAGCCATGATGAGACAAAAGTCTGCCAAAGAGAACCTCTAGCTGTTACCAAAAAATCCTTTCCTCCTATTTTGCAAATCTTCCATATGTCTTTCTTTTTTCTTTTTTTTTTTTTTTTTCCATATGTCTTTCTTAATTGAAAAACAAAGACATGAAGTGTAGCTGCTACATGCCTGGCAGAAATCTGTTGATGCCTGGAATTGGTAAATATCAAGATGCCTCTTAACACTGACGGGCAAAAGCTGCAAAAGTAAAATATGTAAACAAAAAAGAACTCAGTGGCTAGGCCAGTGCATACTCCAAAGAGTACTAATTTGCATAATAAATAGTTCAGTACTCAGGAGATTATAAAATAACAATTACTGCTGAGTTGCTCTGTTAGGGCTTGCTAACAAAAAAGACACTGAAAATGCAATCGTTTGCTTTTTACAAAGAAGTTCTCCTAAAATCTTTATTTTGAAACAAGATTTTATTTATTTTTTAGAGAGATTTTAAATACTTGGCATACTTCTTTGGTAGAGAAGCAGAAATATCCTAGTCAAAAAAATAATAAGAGTAAAAAATAATCTATGCTTAAAAAAAAGGATAATGAGCCATTAATATTTTTTTTATCTGTTAAAATAAAAAGTACCTGCTGGGGAGTATGTTTCCCTGTGTGAGAAGAGTAGGGGAGACCAGTGGGGAAGTGTAGATTCAGACCGTTCAGTAGTAGGCGGTACACTCAGGCAGGGGGTAGAAACAGAAGTCATTACGTTTGAAAAAACCACAGCCTACTTATGCTAATAGAAAGGTAGGCTCTTTCTAAAATACCATCTGTTTTTTTTAAAATGACTCAAATGTTCCAGGTATTGTGTGTCCAAGTGCAGTTTCCATTTTCTTGACATACTGTAAGCATTTACTATTGGAAAAGAAATAGAGCTTTTTAAAGTTAGTGTATTTTTGCCATAAATGTCACCATTTAAATGCCCTTACGTAGAACTTCTTAATTTTTCAATAACATTGGGTTTGGAATTTTATGCATTAAACCGTTTCATTAAATGTGCACGTACATGTATAAACATGTTTCAAAAATTCTTTGTTTCCTGCTATGAAAAGGATGTGGTGACATTAAGGAAAGATTCTGTTGACTTCCATTTATCAGGAAAGATACCTTTTTAAAGAAGCTCTTGGTGTTGGGGTGGCTTGATTTGTTAGGTCAGTGTTTGTCCCAGCAAGGTTGCAGGCTGGACGGATGTGAAAGGAGACCAAGAAAAATGAATGTTCACTGAAAACCTTTTAGGTGCTGGGAATTGTGCTGAACAGTGGAAAGCTCGGTATCATGCAGCATTGAGATTACATTACATCCCAATATTAGAGACATCATTGTAGGGTTCCCCAGTAGCCCCAGGGTTTAAAAACCTCCAGAGTGCTACACAAAGGGACGATTTATTTACATGTGGAAGAAGCCTCCTCTAAGTAAGACTCCATAATTATTCCCCCATCTCATAAGGAGATGAATTTCTAATAAAATTTGATTTTTATATTTAATATTTATCAAATATTTTTGAAACATGTATGTTGTTTTGTTAAATTGTGTACTACCAATACTTAAAAAAAGGTACTCTACCTGAAAGGAGGTTTTTTAATACTTACTACCACCTGATAACAGGATATTTTTAAGTTAAAAATTCAATTTATATGCCTTATTTTGTGGTTGCAGAGAAGTATAACATAATCAATAGAGTGCTTTCAAGTATTAAACACTTATTATAGTAAGATAAAATTGTATGATAAAAGAGGAATGGAAACAATTTCAATGAGACAAAGGAATCATATAAAATTTGCAACTATTTGAGAAGACTTGGTTGAATCTCTTTTTCAATGGATGATGGTGGGTGTAAAATCACTATGGCATTTATGTCCCATTGAATTCATTGAAAAGAGTGATGTAAAGTTGTATTTTAAAATGTCAATATTACATCCTTTACAACTATTTTCACTTATGATTAATTTAAGATGTCAACTTGAAATGTATGAGGGCCACATAGTTTTTCAAATGTATGGGCTTTTTCTCCCGCCTCCTTGTATGTGTAGCCTCAAAGAAGACGCCCCTTGAAGGCTGACATTTAAAAGAAGTTTAGAATTCAGTTTATTAAAAAAAAAAAAACCCAACTTCAATTTTTGGTACATTGCAAGGTAGATTAAAAATACACATGATTTCATTACCCATCGTCCCTACCACTTCCTGTACTTATTCTGTATTTGCTTATTGCCTTCCTGTAGCACTTGAAGTCAAAGTGTCCAGCACAGTGATGGCATTTTCAGTCTTTAATAACTGTATCTGAAAATTTGAATCAAATATTTATCCCTTCGTGGCCTGAGAAACGTCTTTCTCGGATAACTTACCTGCTCAGAAGTTCAGCTCATGTTACTAAATATTTCTTTTAGAACTTTCTGGGTGGCATTCCAGTCTTGTGCCTTGTGCAAACTGAGCATGTCATGTTCTTCTACCACCGTGCATCCTGCCTTCCCCTTGATGATGAGGCATCTCCTTTTCTTTACTAGGATGGGCTTTTCCTCCGTCACACGTGGGGAGAAAAATCTGGAGACATGACTGCTTTTGGTACGGCTTCTTTGTCCTCCGGGTATCTTAAGCTCTCAGCTACTGTCAGTAGAATCATCTTCAAGGATTACATTGACTCTGTATTAGCAGATAACTCATCTTTGGCCTTTGTATCCTTTCAAAGTTCCAAGTTTAGAAGTTTTGATACTTCAAAATCTTCATCCTATGTTTTATTTGCTAATATTTCACATTTTGTTATTTAAAATTACTGTACTTACTAAACTGATAAAAAATTAAATATAAAAGCAAAGTCATCAAATCTGTAAATGTTGTTGCCACATCTGGTCTAACTTGTTCAGAATTGCAATTCTTGCTTTATTGCCAAAAGGGAAATCAAGGATGCCTGGAATCATCAAATAATCAAGCATCATTATTGTCCAGTGAAATAAATTTCACCAGTTCCATCAGTGAGTGGAATACATCCCCCATCTCATTCAGAAACTCCTGGGTTATGAATAGGAGGATGGTCTGGTAACATAATGCCAAAGGACATGAAATAGGAAAGGGCCATCAGATATCAAAGACAAGTTTTCAGTTGGCCCTTGCTGACAAGCTACTGTTCCCTGGCTCTACCCCACAAAATACCGTGTGAATAGGCATAGCAGCAGACTAAGGCAGGGTTAAGAGTAGTGCTGATGAGCTGGTGGTCTATATGAGATGCTCACATATTGAAATAATTTTGGACCAGCTGGTAAACCACCATTGGCCCAGCCCTAAGTGCTCCCACCCCATGTCTGTGCCTGAGCTGCCTCTGCTTCTCTCTGGAGCCCTGGACCCACCCAGGATCTGGAAATTCACCATTGAGCCCCTGACCCAGCAGCTGGCTTCACCTCCAGTGCCTTGATCAGCCTGTGTTCTGATCTGTCAGTACCTAGACCATCCAGTTGCTAAATATTTAAAATATTATCCCTGGTTAAGAGTATCACTTTTGACTCCCGAACTTCATTTTTGGCCCTCTGCCATTACCTTTCTTCACAGAAGTATTGGCCCAATTGCTCACAGTTTGAGAAGAGGAATAAACCCAGGGTTGATAGCATATATTTGATTTATGCACATTTTAGTGCGTTTGCTACTTGTTCCTTGGTTCTGTGTTTTATGATGGTGGTGTCACTGTTTCCCTACACCATAATTTCCTGGTGCACTTCACTGCTCCTTCATCGCACAAGAAACTGTAAGGGTCAGTGATCTTCGGCGCCACCACTTCCATTTCCTCATTACAAAAATTGACCTTCTTTCTGTTGTTTGAAAGGGCTCAGGCCACTGTCATTCAGATTTCAGGACTGTTGAACAGTAATAACAGTATAGGGGGAGCAGGCAACTGCCGCGGCAGCTGGGCATTGTACTCTCTTCCTGGAATCCATTTTGGATTTCTTAGTCCAGCCAGCGGGTGCTGTTTGCTGCCTTTCTCCAGCATTATATTTTACAGTAATTCCCTACTTGTCATTAAATCGTTTAGTTGTATTTAAGCATTGTGCTCTACTCTGTGACTATTTGCCAAGGTTCTTGCGCTTTTTGGCAATTTCACGTTCATCACTCAACTCAGTATGTACAACTAGCATCACAGAAAAATAAACTAGTTAGTAATTCCTGTGAAACTACCGACTGCCTTCTCATTGTCTATGACTTTGGTGACTGTGTGTGTGGGAGGGAGACTAACGTGAAACGTGTTCAGACAAAAAGAAAGGCATGAGCAAAAATTAAACCCAGACCTCTTGTCTTTTCATGTAGAGTGCTTGGGCTAGTCCTTTTTTCATTGCATATCTACCGTAATCTCGCCCAGTGCCACTTGTCTGTCTAGTTGCTCTCTGAAGGGGAATTTTATGAATTGCAAGCAGGATATTAGAATTTAAAATGATCATTTTTAATTTAACAACAAGAACTTCTGTTAGGTAAACATTTATCTTAATAATGCAAATGGGTTTTATGATAAAATCCAGCATTGTCACTTAGATGTATCGTTCTGCTCAATCAGAAGAAGGCAACTCACTCCTTGTGTTGTGAAAGGAAGCTGCATCATTTCTCCCATGTGAACAAATGAAAATCATAAGCATATGATTTAATGCTGTTCTTTTAACAATATGAATTTGTTAGATTTTAGAATCACGGATTCAGGAGCTGTGATATTCTTTGTTTCCATGTTTTTTTTAATAGAACATTTATTAAGTATCTGCTGAATGCCATGGAGTGTGTAGAAGGTAACACAGTAGGATATCAACTCTCTGCCCTTAAAGGATTTATGGAAGATGTTTATGTTTTGAAATCTCTTTTTCTTCAAGTGTTCATTTCAAAATTTATTTCGACCGGAACACAATAGCTTTGAGATTTAATGAAATCAGAAATAATTAAGTCTCTATCATAGAATGTTGTATATTTAAAAGCCAGTGTATGGTTTCTTCTAGCTGGATAGCAAGCTGTGATACTAAGTGGAATGTAATTCAACCAAAAATCAGTGTGGAAAGAATTCCTTCTTATAACTTTCTGAGTCTTTAGCTGAAGGCTTAGAAAAAAATTATTTTCCAACAATCAATTGCAACCTGTATTTGTAGGTAACTAATTTCATTTCAGGTTCTCTTCATAAAAAATCTTACGGTTCTATGATGAAACAAGAATGAAACTTTTGATCTATGATGTCATAAAAATACATGAGGTTTTAAAGCATCATCTTCAAATTTCTAAACATGTTGTGTTAATATGTAAGTTCCTTCTTTATCTAAAAATATTTAATAATGACTAACAGAGTTTATTTTAATGGTACTCAGTATAATGACTTGGTAATGATTATTCAAATATTACCTCTAGCTAAGAAACCTCTTTTATATATGCATTTTATACAGCTTGTGTGAAAGTGCATGAGAGCTCAGCTTAGGCAATTCTGAGCACCATTAGCATCTCTTATTTGAAATGGGGCTTTAGAATACAAAAATATAATAATTTCCCTGAATAAAAAAAAGAATTAATTATGCAACCTGAGGAGAGAAATAAGGGGCAAGCAGGTGTAACACCGGCTCAGGAGGAGACAGGCACGTGTGCAAATGTAACCTAAGCCTCTCTGTTATTAAGGAAGAAAAAAGTCATACATTTCCTATTTCTAGGAGAGCAGTTCCATTTATCGGGAAAAGGAAATCCAGTACATCTCTGCATCCAGATTTTGTGCTTGGCCTGCTCTGAGCCCCAAATGACTTGTAGGAGGGGAATGTGGAATTGCCTCAACAACAATGGGGATATTATGGTTCCTCAAGATGGAGGAATTAACTACATTAAACTAAAGGCACTTTAAAAATGGAAATAGAGATTAATTTTTTTTTCCTGGCATGCATGCCCATGAAATTTAAAGTGATAGGAAGAACTGCCTTGAATTATATTATCAATTCTTTTGATGTAGTGATTTTTGTCTAGAGCTAGAAATAAACTGAGAAATATCTTCTGTTTTCTACTTCCACTGGATGGAAAGAGCAACCCCCCCCCCAACCAGCCATGGAGGACAGAAAGTTGTCTTATTTTTATGTCCATTATAAAAAGAGCAATCCCCACCCCCACCCTTCTTTTAGGACTGCTAATACCTTCCTTACCCAAAGAGGACATTGTGCAGGGGAAAGAATTTCATCAGTTTGCTTCCTTACCACACAGACGTACTTGAATACTTAGTTCTTCATTTTTGCTAGTTCTGACCAAGAGTATGTATTCATTGCCATAAAACAGCGATTCTCGGGGCATCTGGGTGGCTCAGTCGTTAAGCGTCTGCCTTCAGCTCAGGTCATGATCCCAGGGTCCTGGGATCGAGCCCCGCATCGGGCTCTCTGCTCGGCAGGGGGCCTGCTTCTCCCGCTACCATTCCCTCTGCTTGTGTTCCCTCTCTCGCAGTGTTTTTCTCTGTCAAATAAATAAAATCTTTAAAAAACAAAACAAAACAAAAAAACCCCAGCGATTTTCAAGTCTTTGTTAATGTTTAAATTAAAGAGGACAAGAGACCTTATGCCACCTGTCCTTTACCACTATTAAAATTTTTCTCTGGGATGGAAAAGAATAGTACTGCCTCTGACAGCTCATGCCTACCAAAGAGGTCGTTCCTATTTTTTGTCAATAATTAATGCAAAATTAGTAGTATAATGACTATCATAGAAGACCGTGTAGAGTCAAAGCATACTTGAACTGCCACTGTTCCAAAATAAGTATTTCTCATTTGTAGATTCAACCCCCAGGTCACTGGTACGCTGCATGATTTCATAGGAAAGCAATGCCACTTTAAATAAAGACCTCCCCCTGCAAAACAAACAAAAAAATCAGAAATGCTACCTTCAGATGGAGTCATCCAAGCATGAATCCAATAGGAGTAAACACTGATAATCTGAATATTCAGAGAAGGGAAAATGAGCAGATGAAGGGAACATTCATGAGTGATTTGGGGGGGGTGCATGTGAATCATGTCATCTTATTTAATCACCCCAACAAATTCAATGAAGTTTCTGACAGGAAATCAAATGTTTGAGCTAGGAAGTGGCGATTGAATCCATTTCCCTTTGAATATAATTGCTTCCCCCAGTCATGCTTGTCTAGTACCTCTGGGCAAGGGGGCACTGGAAATAAGCAGAAAGTACAAGATTGCCGTATCAAAGATATTTAGAAAATGACCAAAAAATGAAAAATTAAAACAATTTTCTCCTTTTCCCACCTTTAAAAAAAGGCAAGAATCCCAAGTTTAGCCTCATAGAGATGATGAACCCTCTATTCAGTAACTTGCACATTTGTGAATTTGCTTCCTTCATCACGTGAAAACAGACAAATGTTTCTAGCCAATCTAATGGTGTGCTGGGGTTAGAAATAAGTACAATTGGTTCCTGCCTTTCAGTGCTCGTGGTCAGTCCGATGAGGGTAACAAGCACAGAGGGGAGGAATTCCATCATAACGACTGTGAGGTAGAGCAAAATCAGAGTCATGTGCTTTGGGTGAGTGCAGGGTCTCATGCTCATTGCTCAGTGACCTGGCAGGTGTCCCACCTCGGCATGGCCTCACTGAGTAACTTGGGCACTGTCAACTGTATGCACACCTCATTTTATTTTATTCTATTTTTTATTTTTAAAAAATATTTTATTTTTCATTTTTTATTTGACAGAGACATCGAGAGAGAGAACACAAGCAGGGGGAGCGGGAGAGGGAGAAGCAGGCTTCCCACCCAAAAGGGAGCCCGAAGCAGGGCTGGATCCCAGGACCTGGGCTCATAACCTGAGCCGAAGGCAGACGCTTAATGACTGAGCCACCCAGGCACTCCTGAATACCTCTAAAATTTTAATTTCAACTTTATTCTTCCTCTCTCATTCATTAGTCACAAGAATATTGCACAAATTGAGCAGCTGTCTCTAAGTGCCTCAGTCCTCTTAGAAGGAACAAATATAAAAAGTGGCATCTTATGACAGACCACTACTTTGGGGGCACCTGGGTGGCTCAGTCAGTTAAATCTCTGCCTTCAGCTCAGGTCATGATCCCAGGGTCCTGGGGTCGAGCTCTGTGTTGTCAGTTTCCCTGCTCAGCCACGAATCTGCTTCTCCCTCTCCCTCTACTTGTGTGCACTCTCTTTCTCTCTCCCTCCCTCTCCGATAAATAAATACATAAATATATTTTTAAAAAAGAACCCTACTTTGGGAAGGTGTGAGAAAGAAGGAGAGATGCTCTGCAATTATAATTATGAGGTCTTAGGAAGTCCATGCTTTCCTTTTATATGTGAATAATAAGGAAAACCGTCTCATTTAAGAGAATCCAACAAAGCATATTTGTGGTTTGGGTTCAGATATTCATGAAAAATGCAAATGAGAAATCCATTATATGAAGAGGTGAAAAACGAGCAATTGTTTTTGTATTGGTAAACCAGAGTTTAGAATAGATCCCTTTTTGCTATTTTGTCCTGAGGGAACTTTGAGCTGAATCAGACCTGAAACGCCACTGTTCTGAAATAGAAATTTCTCATTAATAGATTCAACCCTTACTGCATAGACTTGCTCTCATAGGCCACTGGGAAACTGTCCAGTTGATATCTGAAGTCTGAGCTGTTGAGCATATTAATGACATTGCTTTCTACTCTAGATTTGAGAGCAGAAATATGGGTGTCAGGCGAAGGATCAGCTTTCCTACTGATAAAATTGGATTGGAGAACATCGCTTGTCCCCAAAGGCAAAAGAGGTTTCTTCATACTCTCCTTTAGTGGGCCAAACAGCCCCACCAACAAATCAGTAAACAAATAGAAACACTGGGGAGTAGATGGCTTTGGTTCACAAAATTCAGATTTCCATCAGGTCAGAGTATATTATCCTCATGTTTCTGCCCTGTGCTCATTTTCCCCTCACCCCGAAGGAGAGGCTGCTGACTTGATTGGGAAAATTGGAAAAGAGGTTCCCTTGCACACAGGTGGCCTACACTCCCTTTGGTAATTTTTCTCAGAACTTGCCTGACAGCAGGTTGTGCCCGTTCACCTCTCCTTTGCTGGTTATGCCCATGGGGGCAGACACGTCCCACCCACGTTCTCCAGTCTTGCTTTCATGCAGATGAAGCTGGAACTTTCAGCCCTGACTGACTTGTCTTCCAAATGGTTCACAGCTTGAAGAAACCAAAAGACTGAGTAACTGGCCCTTCCTTCAAAAATTCCAGCAGCCTCCAGGGAGACACCAAGGACACTTTCTACTGGGCAGGCAGGGGAGTTGCCAGATATGTCAGGAGTGGGAAAATGTCCCAGTAAGCCTCGCATTGACTCTTGGGCTCTGAGATGGATCAAAACTAGTCTTTCCCCTCCATATTGTTTCCTTCTTGAAAATGCTCTCCATGGATGTCCCAAGAGAATTGTAGTGACGGCCCAGCACCTCAGCCCTATGGCTTTCAACCCCAAAAAAAGACCAGGTCGGTTTTGATAGGGGTCCAGTTCCATGTGCCTCCCCAAACCTTTTACTTCCTTAGCCTCCATATGTCCTCCCTCCAAATTCCATTATTCACCCATGTCTTCTGAACGGGGTAACCTGATACATTGTTAAGAAATCTAGAAAAAAGGTCTCCGTCGGGAAGCCGTGATGGGACATACTGTTAAGTACAGTTGGCAGCTTGCGCCCAGCTCCCAACTTGCCACAAGGAACACGTGAACTCTTTGTGCCTGACACTTTACACAATATGCTCCCTGGCTTTAAGAAAACATTATTTCATGTTCTTGCTCTAATCAGTCTTGTCTGCCAGCCTCGAGAACGGAGAGGTTCATTGTTATATGCAGCTGTCATTTGTCCCATCTCCCAGCTCTCTCTGCCTTCAATATCTTTGTGGTATTTAGTGAAAGTAATTTTCAGTTGGAAATCTTCTGCCCTTTCAGTAAGTGCAAGTATAGCACTTCATCAATGGCCAAAGAATTCTGAGCTATCTGGGATGTATCAGGACAGTTGATAAAACCTCACGGAGCAACCTATGATAGTACATCCCATCATAAATTAAAAAAAAAAAAAAAGGCAGAAAGGGCCTTTGTCAGTGTTTATCTGAAGCGCTTTTATTCTTTGCCCTTGATTTCCTCTTCAGAAAATTGATGCGCCCTTAAATTGAAGCAAGAGGCTTGACAGGTGATGGTTAGTGTGATAACTGCTCAGATTTCATCAGCCAGTGTTTTTCTGGTGGTGCAATTGTCGGAACTTTCAGCTAGATTACCTGTCATCCACTACATCAGATAAAAGAGGCAGAGTTGAAAGATGCAGTTTTGCCACCGTCCCTTATAGGAAATGAAAAGTGCAGGTGTGGTAACAGTAGCGGGAAAGAAGTACAATTATTTTCTAATCAGGCTATTTCTTCAAGAAAGTTGGTGCCCAAATTGGCAACTGTGGGGCCAAGCCATGGCTAAATTTGCATTGTTAAATGTACGAGGAAGGAAATGAAAGGAATCGTCAGTCACGCTGTAGGTAGTGCTACGGCTTGCCCTTCCTGATCCGTTTTTATTTGTTCCACAAATTGGAATAGTCGCGGTTTATTTTTAGATACAAGAAAAATGTTCCTATTTTGGATACATCTCAATATGCTGATGTTAAGCCTGTATTTTGATCTGCTGTTAAGCTGTTTGAAACCGTGAAGGGAGACATTATTGCACAGAAAGTTTCACAGAAAAACTTTTCAGCTAAAAAGAGGGGCAAAAGCACGTTTCAGAGGCGTTGTGCTATGTAGTCAGAATAATTTTGTGACCAGTTTTTTCCCCCAGATTTTCAAAGCAACAGAAGGTGATGAATCAAAATAAGAAAGACTCTGGATAAATATGTGTTTTTATTTGTGAGATTATATTGTGCACTATCTCCTAAACATCAGATTATACAGAATTAACTAATTCTGTCTCTTTTAAGCTGTTACTTTTTCAAAGGAAAAACAGGTAATTCAATATAGTTGTCCCATGAAAAATAGAAATCTGTTTTCCCTGAAAAGTGAAAGGTGTACCTTGCTTCTTGATGGGATGAAAGAGAGCTCTACACTGTGATCTTACCACATTAGATAAGGCCCCCTTGCATCCCCACGAGAAAAGACTTATTTTCAGAGTTTCCTGCAATTATCTATGATCGTTTATCTTCCAGAGTGAAATTTAGCATCCAAATCTGGCTCTCATACAAGGAATAATTGTTTGCTATTGGGACAAAGTAATGATTGTCCAAGCACAGTCACATACACAGTTAGACCTTCCCGTTTCAGTTTAATTACACATACTCATTAGAGTAGATCTTACCAGAAACTGATTAGCCCCACGTGAAGCCTCCTATTCTGGTGAGTTTAGTATACTTTGTTAGATATCAATTTACTAAGAGCAGTTGGTACTTACTTACCGTGTCATTTCTAAAATTTCCCTTCTCATTTGTTTTCATTTGGAGGTAGTTTTCCGTGTTAGAAATGAGACTAAATAAGGGAGGCCAGGAACAGCAAAGGCCAAGCATTTGGGTGTTCAGAGAAGAGTCTAAGATCCTATGGGCCAAACTGGAAACATTGTTTCCTGCAAGGAGAGTGGCTAGGGGGAGGAGAGAGGCAGATTATTAACTTTTTCTTTATACATCTCTGTATTGTTAGACTTGAATTTCCTTTGTAACTAGATAGTAATGATAATATAGAAATGTTAAAAAAATAATCTTAGAAATTGATAGCTTGATTAATTTATTATGTTTATTGAAATATCATTGGCACACAAATATTACATTAGCTTCAGGGGTACAACATAGTGATTTGACAACTCTCTTCCTTAGGCTCTGCTCACAAGTGTAGCTACTGTCTGTCACTAAACAATGCTATTCCAGTACCATTGACTGTATTCTTTTTTTTTTTTTTTTAAAGATTTTATTTATTTATTTGACAGAAAGGAGAGAGATCACAAGTAGGCAGAGAGGCAGGCAGAGAGAGAGGGGGAAGCAGGCTCCCTGCTGAGCAGAGAGCCCGATGTGGGGCTCGATCCCAGGACCCTGAGATCATGACCTGAGCCGAAGGCAGAGGCTTTAACCCACTGAGCCACCCAGGCGCCCCGACTGTATTCTTTATACTGTACCTTTTATGCCTGTGACTTACTTATTCTGTTACTGGAAGCCTGCATCTCCCACTCTCTGTCACCTCTTTTGTTCACACCCCCCCCCACACACACACCCCTTCCTTCTGGCAACCACCAATTTGTTCTCTGTAATTATGGGTCTGTTTCTGCTTTTAATTTTATTTTTTAAAGTCCACATGTAAGTGAACTCTATAGTATTCATCCTTCTTTGTTTGACTTACTTCACTTAGCATTATGCTCTCTAGGTCCATCGATGTTGTCACAAATGGCAAGACCTCATTCTTTTTTACGATTGAGTAATATTCCATTAAATATATACACATTTTCTTTATCCATTCATCTATCAGTGGACTCTTGGGTTGGTTTCATATCATGGCTATTGTAAATAATGCTGCAGTGAACATAGGGGTGCATATATCTTTTCAAATTAGTATTTTCATTTTCTTTGGGTAAATACCCAGTAATAGAATTACTGGATCATATGGTATTTCCATTTTTAATTTTTTGAGGAACCTCTATACTGTTTTCCACAGTGGCTGTACCAATTTACATTCCTACCAGTGGGGCGCTGGTAGGATTTAGCTTTAAATCCTGGCTCCTCTGTTCTCTAGCTGTGTAATTTGGGACTAGTCATTTTTTTTCCACTGAGCTTTAGTTTCCTCATTTGCAAAATGGCATTGATAATAATACCCAAATTATAGAATTATTACAAAGGTTAAATATATACTCCATATGAAGTGCTCTGCTTATGGAAAGTACCCAATAAACATCAACTCTTTGGAATAAGGAGGCTGACTACCCATCACCAATTATATATGAAAAGTGTTCCTTGACTGAAAAATGTGAACTTCTCTGTCTACTTTTTTCTTTTTTCTCCCTCTTTATAAAATGAGTAGATTAGAAGTGATTGTATCTGAGGCCCCTTTACTTCTAACATTTTATTTTATTTAAAATATTTTATTTATTTATTTATTTGAGAGAGAGAGAGAGAGAGGGAACACAAGCAGGGGGAGTGGGAGAGGGAGAAGCAGGCTTCCTGCCAAGCAGGGAGCCCGAGACGAGGCTCGATCCCAGGACCCTGGGATCATGACTGAGCCAAAAGCCGATGCTTAACAATTGACCACTCAGGTGCCCCTACTTCTAACATTTTATTATTCCATTTAAAATGTAGTTGGAACAGTGCACGAATGTTGATTGCATGCAATAAAACTCAAGTTGGGATGTCAGTCTACCATGTATGTCCTTATTACAGCCATTTGATGGAGTCTGTGTCT